>CM053588.1:76323224-76354531 GCA_028646515.1 Pseudochirops corinnae | reverse complement strand
AGCAATCAAATACAGGCTGAACATGTGTAATTATGCAGAACCTCTCCACAGTGGGCATATTGTGAGAGACTAATTACATGTCCCTCCTTCCTATTCCCCCCCATTCCACTCTCTACCCTGTCCCTGTCCCTCTACAGAAGTGTGCACTTTCATCAACCCTCCCCCCGACCCTTCCCTCACCTCCATCATCCCACCTCTCATCCCCATTCCCCCTATTCTTTGTACAGACCAACTGTAACTCCTAATTATGAAACATGTCACCCACCTCATCACACATAGAAAAGACTCAGCGCAGAATCACATACACATTTGTCTGTCTGTATATCTATCTATCTATCTATCTATCTATCTATCTATCTATCTATCTATGCACATATGCAATGAGATGACACAATGGATAGAATGTCTAGCCTGGAGTCAAAGAGAATTAAGTCAAAATCTAGGCTCAGGCACTTTCTAGCTGTGTGACCCTCCTCACCTATAAAATGGGAATAATAATAATAGCACCTATCTCCCAAGGTTATTATGAGGATCAAGTAAGATAATAACCATAAAACACTTAGCACAGTGCCAGGCATATAATGCTTGCGCTCTCTCTCTCTCTCTCTCTCTCTCTCTCTCTCACACACACACACACACACACACACACACACTACATTTTCGAAGAGGACCAATGACATCACAGGGTGACTGACATCTTGACCTGCGTATAAACTGGATTTAAGTGATGCAAAGGCTGATTTGTACAAAGTTGTCAGCCTCACTCTCCTAGAGTCACTGAAGTCTAGTGGCAGGACAAAAGTCAAGACTACTGGTGATGGCTGGGGATACAGTGGATGATTTTGGCGTATTCCATGTCTGACCAAACTCCAAGCACTCCACAATGACTTCAGCCATATTCTTCGCCTGTGGAACAAATTGCTCTCATTTACCCATTGTAATGGGGGAAATCCTTACATGCTTGGGGTAGATATCCCCCTTACTCATCAATGGGTATTGAGGGCTGTTGGTTACCCTCAACCTGATTTAGCCCATTTGCCAAATGGATACTAAAGGTAGATGAATCAAGCACCTTTGGTGTGAGGACTTGCCAAGCCCATTTCAGGGCTGCTCATCCACTTTTAGTATCCATCTCTCACCCAATTTTCACCTGTGACTCCAAGAAACTGTAGAATGCACAGCGAACACACTCCCAGTAAAACTGTCTCAGCAAACAGGCTAAACCAAGCTGAGTGTAACCAACAGCTCAAACTCATCAGTGAGTTGGGGGATGTCTATCCCAGGTATCTGAAAACTTCTAGTAGAATGGGCTAAAGATGTATAGACATAAGTGGATACACATACATGGAACATATGTGCATACACATGTAACACATGCATGTACATCTATCTGGAATGACTAACTGGCAATATGCTTTAGTTGATTATACATTTGTAATAGGTTTTTTTTTTCAACTGGAGTAGGAAAGAGAATTATAGCAGGAGGAAGAAAAGGCAGGTTTTTTTTCCTGATAGATATATCTATATCTATTTACATATATGTACATATCCATGTATATATATATACATATATACATATACACACACTCTTTTCATATATATGTGTGTATGTGTGTATACACATGTATGTATAATACACACACATATAAGGATCTATGATTTCATTGATTCAGAAGAGATTACAGATTGCAATTTCATTCATGTCTGGTCGTGCAATGGGTATGAGGGCTGTTGGTTACCCTCAACCTGATTTAGCCCATTTGCCAAATGGTAGGTGAATCCAACTTTCGTCCAGACTTTCCCACAGGTTCTACACAGGGATTCCAATGAACAGTATATAAGTTTTCTTCTATTTCTTCTGGCATTATGTGACAAGAAGTGGAGCATTCTGGCCATCTGCCATACCCTGTTCTTGCCAGAAAACCAACTCATTTTCTCTTCCTACTATATAATCCTTTGTTGACTTCTTTTAATCCTGCTCTTCTTCAGAGTTCTTCATTGGTTGGTTATAAATTGTAGTCTGTTATAGTTTCCATGAACCTCTCCATTATCCTCTGTGTGATACATACATACATAAAATTTTAACTGTTCAAAAGCAATTGTATTACATGACTTTATGTCACTACTATCAATACCAGCAGAGTGCGAATACTGAAAAGACAGGTCTTTCATGAGATGGTTGGCATCAAACAAGTTTTGCAAGTTCCTGAAATCAAACCAATCCATATTCTTCTTCCTGTTCAGCTCCATGCCCAATTCATTAACCATCTCTACTGGCTTTCCAGATATATATACTGATACAAAATTCCATAGGGAATCCATCCAAGTGTATACTGAAATCAGGTAACAGGCATTCTTTTTTAAACCAAATTTTCCCAACTTTAATGAAAATGGACTAAACAACAAAACCCCACAATCTTCTGCTTACAAAAAACACATTCAGAAACACAGAAATACACAGAATAAAAAATAAAGGGTTGGAACAAATTACTATGCATCAAATGAATCCAAAAAAGCAATTATTGACATCATGCTATGAGACAAAACAAAAACAAATGTTCAAAACATCAGAAAGGATAAACAAGATGATTGCATTATAGTTAAAAGAACCAACATTAATATTAAATTGTAATGGTCCAAATGCCTTAGCATTTAAATTTTTACAAGAAATATTAACTCAACTATTAGAAGACATAAATAGTAACAGATTTCAATGTCCTCTCAGTTGTGAATACGTTTAATAAAAAGATAAATAGTGGGGTGGCTAGGTGGCGCAGTGAATAGAGCACCTGCCCTGGAATCAGGAGGACCTGAGTTCAAATCAGCCTCAGAAACTTAACACACAAACTAGCCATGCGACCTTGGGCAAGTCACTTAACCCCAACTGCCCTCCAAAAAGCAAAAAATGAAAAAAAAAAAGATAAGTAAGGGGGAAAATAGAGAACTGAGAAAACTGGTATATTGGTTAGAGCTAAAAGACTTATGTCATCTTCTAAATGGAACTGCTTAAGAATATATGTATTTCTTAGTACCACATGGAACATTTATTAAAAAAAAATGACCACGTATTTGGTCAGAAAGATACTGCAAACAAATGTAAAAAGGAAAAAATAGTAAATACATCCTATACAGAACATAAAACAATGAAAACAGGAAACAATTCAGGGACCACAAAGAAAAGACACAATCAAATGGAAGCTTAACAATGAGGTCCTAAATAATGAATAGGCCAAAGACAAATTATTGAAATAATTAATATTTGCATAAAAGGAAATCATTATGATAAACAATATTAGTAAAATTTCTGAGTGAAAGCAGTCTTAAGGGGGAAAATTATTCATCCACGTATCAATAAAAAAAAAAAACAGGATTAATGTAAAGATGCTGTTTTAAACATTTCCAACTTAGTCATGTTGTAGAGAAGTATTAGAACCAATGGGAGGAACCATGAGAAAGAAGAAACAAAACAAAACAACAACAAAAAAGAGCAAATAGTATGCTTCAATCTGAATTCAGACTCCATAGTTCTTTCTCTAGATGTGGACCTCATTTTCTGTCATGAGTCTTTTGGAGCTGTCTTAAATCCTTGCATTACTGAGAAGAGTCAAATCTATGAAACTTACTCATCACACAATGTAGCTGTTACTGTGTACAATATTCTCCTGGTTCTGCTCATTTCGCTCATCATCAGTTCATACAAGTCTTTCCAGGTTTTTGTGAAGTCTACTTGGTCATCATTTCTTTATGGAACAACAGTATTCTATTACATTCATATAATACTATTTGTTCAGCCATTCCCCAATTGATGGGCATCAACTCAATTTCCAATTCTTTGCCACCACAAAAAGAGATGCTATAAATATTTTTGTACATTTTCCCTTTTTATGATCTCTTTGGGATACAGACCTCGGGTCACACAGTTAGTAAGTGTGTGAGGCTGGGTTTGAATTCAGATGTTCCTGACTCCAGGCCCAGTGTCACCTAGTTGCCTATTGAATCAAATGGTATTTTGGTAATCAACAGATACTAAGTATAATGAGAACTTTTTCAGTTAACTTGTGAAATAATAAAAGTATAGTCCATTGTTGAATACTACTTACAACTGGTACTTCTTCTCTACTACAATTCTCACTGAGAATTTCCTGATTCCTATACATTTATTCAAGTGCAGATAATAAAGACAGGTTGGTAATTATTGATGTTTTCTTTTTTGTAGATATTATGAAGGTCTCAGATTTCTTTTTCATACCTCGGATATCTCCCTTTCCTTAGGATACCTTTTATATTGGTCTATCATTATTCTCACAGTTTGTGAGCCAAGCCAGATGCTTCTCTTATGTCTTAGTGCCATTTCTAGCTCCTCTCAATGGAGGGGCCTCCCTGTCACAGATCGAGAAAGTAGTTTACCACAATAATTTCTGTAAATCTTTTCCACTTTTCTTTGGTTTATAGTGCTTCCTCAATTTTCCTTTTTCAGTGTCTTAGCATGACTCTGCATAGTTGAGAATCATATCAAGCTTTCTTTGAACTGGATTCCTTTCCACTGCTTCTCTCTATATTGTGAAATGATTCTGCTCAGTATCTTCCATTACCCTTCTTCATTAGGTTATATGAATGAGCTAAATATAATCTGGTGTTGCCTTTGGCAATTAAGTCTGATGTTAGCTGAACTCATTTTCTGGGCTCTTTTGGTCTCATTCTAACAAGTAATTTACATTGGTTAAATTTTAGGGTAAAATTGTAGTAGCATAAATATAATTTCTGCTAACTCCCAGTTTTCATCTACAATTACTTGTTTTAAAAGTGTGTGGTTAAATTGTTTTAATTACATGCCCTATCTTGTTCTCATTATATTATTTCTCCCTGAGTTTTACTAATTCTGTTCTTACCTCTGATGTGTCAATGATCTGACTATACACAGATAGCTCACTCAATGATAACTCCCACATGGACAACCAGCCTTTACCCATGTAATCTTTTGTTATATGATGGTCACCATATTCCCTAAAAAGAGGTTTTAAAAAAACCTCAAAGCTGCTCCATTCTTGATGATTCTTAATGCCTTCTTACTGCTTCCTCATTGTTGAGATCACTTTATATTACACACACATATTTATATATACATAACATATATATATATATATACACATGTATACATATAGCATTTTGTAAATGTGTGTCTAAGTGTCATGTAATTATAATTATATAATAATCATATAGGATGGCAGCCTCAGAACTGACAAGGACCTGAAAGTCATCAAGCCTCCTCCCTTACAGATAAGGAACCTGATGCCCAGTGATTTGTCTACATTCACACAAGGCTGTAAAAGGCAGAGCAGGGATTCACATTCAGAGAGTACAGTAGCAGCAGCAGCAGCAGCAGTAGCAGTAGTAGTAATAAGTAAAATTTATATGGTGCTTACTACGTGCCACACACTATGCTAAGTGCTTTACAGTAATCATCTCATTTGATCTTCACAACAACCCTAGGAGGTAGGTACTATTATTACCTCCTTTTTACAGATGAGGAAACCGAGGCAAGGAGAAGTTAAATAACTAGCCCAAGGTCACACAGCTAATAACTGTCTGAGGTCACATTTGAACTCAGGTCTTCCTGACTCCAGGTCCAGTGTTCTATCCATTGCACCATCTCGCTGCTTCAAATTGTCTGATTCCAGATTGGGAACTCTTCTGCTAAACTACACAGCTGACAAAGTTGTTACCAAAGCTAACTTACAGTAAGACACATTAGAGAACTGAAAAAAAAAAAAAAACAGACCTCTGAAATTAGGAAATTAGAACATTACTACTGGCATCCTACATGGATATATGCTTCAACTTTCACCCAGCTTTGTCTTGTATTTTAAACTACAGGAACTCAGAGGATTTTGACACTCTCCTTTTAATGTAGGTAAAATGAGGCCTAAGGAAACATCATGATTTGCCCACGGTTACACAGGAAGTCAATGTCAGAGGAGAGATCCAAACCTGGACCTTTTGAGTTTAGAGGGCCAGTGCTCTTTCCTCTATATACACTTTCATATCAGTCCAGTCCCTTCTTGTCACTTGTAACACACCTGCTTTGGACAAGCCCCTCATCAATTATTGGCTGGTTTACTGCAACAGTGTGGTAACAGGACTCCCTACCTATGGTCTCTTCTTTCTCTAATCCACCCTCCACACAGTTGCCAAACTGATATTCTTAAAGCACAGGTCTGATCATATCACTTACTCCCTGACTTAGCAAGCTTCTGTGACTCCCTACTGACTCTATTATAAAAATTTTTTTAAGAAGAAAACTGAATGATAGAATTCTTTCAACTGTGGAAGAGAAATTCTTATTTACCAAATAAATGGTAAAAATTATTGGAGCAGAGATTCAATTTTATAAGAAAAAATTAAATTATGTAAAATAATTTAACAATAAAAATACACATTAGGGGAAATGTTGAGGTAATAATGCAGATAAAATGATCCTAATAGTAAAGATATCATTTGTAGCTTACAGAATACTTTATGTACATGATCCCATTTAATTTTTACAATAATCTGACAAAGCAGGCAGAAAGATTATTTTTATTATCCCCATTTTAAAGATGAAGAAACAAGGTCTACAAGAAATATAGTTACTAGTTCAGGGCCAAAGTTACTAAATGGTAGAACTAAGACTCAACTCCATATTTTCTGATGCCAAATCCTCAGATGCTTAAAATATATTATATAACTTGCGCTTTAACACTTTAAAATTGCACTAAGAATTTCAGATATGATATGTGGTAAAAGTTTTTATATCAACCTTCTGTAAAGAACTGATACAGATTTATAAGAGGAATTCACCCATTGCCCAGTGGACAAATGATCAAATGTGAATTAATTTTTAAATTAAAAATAACCATCTAGAAAAAATTAAATCTCACTAATATTGCAGATAATGCAAACACAAAGAAACAACTTTGAGTAATTACTTAATTTTAGACACTGGGAGAAAAAAATTATTAAAAGTTCCTGAAACAATATTATAAGGGCTTCAGAAAAATAGGTACATTTCTCTATTCCTTGCTAAATTGTAAACTGGTACAATAATCTGATAATGTTCAAAATTTATAAATCTGGTCATGCTATAAAACTCAGTAATCCCATCACAAGGAATATGCCACAAAATTCATTTAAGAATAAAAAAGGACCCGTTTTTATGGAGGCTTTATAGTTATATTATCTATTATGGAGAAAAAACTTAGGAATAGATTAATAATTTTTGGTATATTGTAATAATACAATATTAATTTGCCATTAAAGTGACCAACATTAGGCTATAAAGAAATATGGGAAGATAGTAAAATGATACAAAGTGAAGAAAGTAGAACTAAAAAAATAGTATATTAACTATTGTTGAGAGCCTGCTTAATGTCCAGCATTAAGCATGATTGGAGATGTGAATTAAAAAAGGACCAGGCCGTGTGGGTAGTTCAGGGAAGAACCATGAACTCCATTTATTGATGCTTAGAACAAAGTTTTTAAAGATCCAAATGACAAAGATTCAAGTATCCTTATCTCAATCATATCCTGGAATATTAGTACTAATAGAATAGTATGCAATACCCAGGAAGTAGCTTGGATAAGACAAGGCTTGTTATCAAGGACCCAGGAAGTCATGGGGAAGGTCAGTTGTCTTTTAACAATAATGTATCTTACAGGACAAAGGATGCTCCCTGAGAGCAGGCCACAATCTCAAAGACATTAGCATAGAAACCAGTCAAGATACCGGTATAGAAGCCGATCCCTGAGAATCAAGTATTTTGACTTAAAATAGTCTTTAGCATAATATGATAAGGAACATATCCTTTTTGGTGCCTGAAGTTTGGGGGTAAAGGTTTTTTATGTCAGGATATCAGACAGAAGTCCTTTTAAGTGCACCCCTGAGGTTCTTTTGGGGGAGCCAGCCTTTGTAAGCTGCATCACCTCGAGAGGAATTAGGGTACATAATTAAGGTCTGTTATCTGAGTCCTGGATCAGGTCTAATTGGCTTGCTACAAACTATGACTATACAAAAACTTTATATCCATACAGATGGAAAAAGGGATTAAATTATTTTATCAGTTTAAAATTCTATTTTAACATAAAATCATGCCAAATATAAGTTGTTATTATAAGCTCACAATATAATTCATTTTTTGAACCACAGAGAGTTATGATCTAGTTAGATGCACTTAGCAATTAGCACACAGAACAAGTAGTAGGACACAGTAGCTGTCTTCTAACAGTAGGTAATTTCACAATTGCAGAAGGAAATTTTCACTGTCTCTAGCTCCCTATAAAAGGACTAAACTTTTCCTGTTACTTTTTTTGCACAAGTCTAAGAGCCAAGAAACCTTGTTTCGGGAGGCTAAGTTTTGAACAGTAAAGTAGGAAAACTAAATGTCCTGCACTATGTGATTGACCAAGCTATAGTGGCTCTGCTGGTAAAATGATGGACAACATTAAGTGCAATTGACAAGTGGGCAGGATAAAAATATGAGTCCTTGTTGACTGATGGCCAAAAAAGAGGGTACTCTACATTCAATTTCAGGTTCAAAATCAAGGGATTTCCATGATGTCAGAGAATAATATATACTTTTACCTCAGAATCTCTAATGGATTCCACATTGCACATGCTGGCAGTGTTGTGATAATCAATATGATCTCTTATTGAGACTTTGCAGATAGATTGAAATTAGTATCCTGGGAGAAGCTGGGTGCAATAATTGCTTTTATTTTGCTCTGTGTCTCTTTTCATCTCAAGAATGGTATGCTCCTCAATAGTACCCTCAGTCTCCTAGAAAGACAATTTTTAAAACTTCTGTGAGATGGCTGTATCTTCCTCAATGAGCCAGGGTTGAACCCTTATATTTCCCCTATAAAAAGGGGGAAGGGTGAGTAAATTTACTGCTCCTTAGTTATAGTGGCAGATATTAGACAGGAGTATCATAGGGTGAAGCTAGAGGCCTTCAGTTATCTGGATCAGCTTGCTCACCATATCCTCATAAAGAGAAGCCAGCATGATCCCCAGCAAGAGGACTTTACCACTTACTTGAATGGCTCCAGGGAAGAGTTTGAAAATAAGGGTACAACTGCATCAAAGTGGACACATGTAAAGGTGGACACATGAGAAGACAAAAACACAAAAAAATTTAAAATGTGGTTCAATACTAGTAAATAAAAGAGGCCAGTGATTGTGGACCACTTGGATGCTCTCTCTTCTCACTATCTCTCCTTCGTTTCCTTCTTTCTTTTTCAGAAGAGTTAGGGTTTTAATGTCACTTTCATTATAGAATATTTCTATTCTTTCTACTCCCCTATCCAGTGACCTCTTGTAACCAAGATTTAAAAGGAAAGAGAAAAAAAGCATTCGACAAAACCAAACATATCAACTGTGTCTGACATTATATACAATGCTCCACACTCATGCTTCCCTGCCTTTGCAAAGAGAGAAGTCTATTTTCTCAATTCTTCTCCAGGGTCAAGCGTGGTCATTATATTCATCCAGAAGTCAGTTTTTTTCTTTCACTTTTTCCCACTTACATGTTTAAATTCAGGGTTTTGATTTAGTTTTCCTGATTCTGTGTTCTTCACTCTCCATCAGTTCTCAGTTTGTGTAAGTCTTTCCCACGCTTCTCTGAATTATTAGTTTTGCCATACCTCACAGTAATACTCCATTACATTTATACACTACAAAATCTGTTTCATCATTCCCTAACTAATGGGCATCTATTTTGTTTCCAGTTCTTTGCTGCTACAAAAATATTATTATGCATATTTTAGCTTAAATGTGATCTTTCTGACTCCAACTTTCTTGAGTTTTATATCAAGTAATGAGATCTCTGTGTCAAAGGCCAATGACATTCAATCACCTTTGGAAAAAAAAATTATAATTCCAAATTGCCTTCTAGATTGGCTAGATCAATTTACCACCATAAATAATTTAGTACTGTCCCAATCTTTTGGTATCTCCTTCAACACTGACTACCTTAACCATCTATCATTTTTGTCAAATTTCTGGGTATTTTTTTCATTTCTCTTATTACTCATGATACAAAACAATCTTCCATATGATTTTTAATAGTTTGCAATTCTTTGGAGAATTGTTTGTGTAAATATTTTGAACATCTATTCATTAGAGAATTATTTTTATTTTATGTATTTATACTACCTCCATATATATTATATAATATATGTCAGATATACTTAATCAATGATATTTCATGCAAAGTTTCCTTTTCTCCCTCAATTGACATTCTCATAAATAGTTCCTTAAAGAAAGGAGTAAAATGCTGAACAACATAACAAAAATTGAAACCGATTATATCATTAGACAGGAAATGATTGGTCAAGAATGTGACAGTTATTTCAGAAAAAAAAAATGTAGACTGATCATTAGCTGGTCAGAACAAACATCAGTATTAACATCAGATAAGAAAAATAGAATATATGCAAATTATAACAGTTCATATTTGACCTATTTAAATAAACTTGATTTTGAAAAAATCATAAATAAAAGGATACTGACTGACAAGCACAAATATTTCTTAACAATACTTAGCTGATATAAAAACAACTGTCTTAACAAGGATGACAAAAAATATAGAAATTTCCTCAACTAGCAACCACTTGTTCTCCACGCTACTCTGAAAGATATAGAAGCTAAAATACAGCACCATTTTAGGGTTCAGGTTAATTTCTAACATATTACAGAGGAGGATGGTTGAAGATTATAATAGTACCATCTTAAAACAGCAAAAAGCAGTGAAAGGAAATATGAACCTGCAAAGAGCTTGGCATACAAGCCAACTGACCCATACAATCCAACGGGCATATACAAATAAAACTGGAAGGGGAATAACAATTTAGAAACCGATTGGAACAGATCTGCAAACATTTCTATATCAATCTATTCTGATCATTGATTATGGTGAAACTATCACATCTGAATTCATACGTTAGTACTTTAGTGGGTACTTAGCATGAGGCTATAGAAAATGTACTCAAGATGATGAAGAAAGTGTGATTGCAACATATAAAAAACATACAGAATATACATTTTAGGGGTAACACAATTTTCAAGATCTCAAAGTGAGGAAGATTCTAAAAGACTGAAAAGTTCTGGTAGTATTAATATGGAAAAACATCCAAAAAGAAATCAACCATCACCAACTGATATGTCTATTTTCTTGCCCTCTACAAAATCATTATGTGCAAATTTCAAGGATATCCTTGATGGAAATATGAACAGGAACACTGCTGATAATTCTGCTGAATGGGCCAAATGTTTACAGTCACATAGTTGACTGAGGTGATGAAAATAAAAAAAGTTGTGTTTATCAATGTACATAAAAGAATGACTCAGCAGAGTATAATGTAAATTTAAGAGCTGTCTCTTCAATTCAGGTATTTCTCATACAAATGCTAAGGATCCCAGAAAAGTCCTTGATGCTACAACTGTAATTTTGTTCACAGATTCTCTGACTTTTAATATTAAGCAAAGCTTTAAAAATCCAAAATATTTGTCTATGGAGGCTATTCTGCAAAAAGTCCAAATGGACAGAGGTTTCCTACAGATGGTCAGGCTTTCCAGAAGTTCTTGTATGCAGATGGCATTTTGTTGATTTCGTTAAGCTCGAGAATCTGGAGTCCAGACCATTTCAGAGCCTCCTCACCTCGACCTGGGAGGATTTAAAGGAGAATGATCTAGAATAATCTAGATCAAAGATAAAAGATTTGATTAAAGGAGATTGATAATATTTTTAATCCATTTAATTCTATATTGTAAAAATGAAGTGGATCAAAGTACGTATTGCCCTTTTTACGGTATGCAATTGGGTGGAGAGTGAATGGATTTTGTACATCTACTTTGGATAAGAAGTGAAGACAGACAATAAGATAAACCCATAAGTTAGTAAATGAAGAAGAATGAATTATTCTGTATTTGGGAAAATGTACAGCGCTTTCAGTGATCATACAATGCTCACTGATGCCAAAGTCAATGTTATATGGGTGCAAATTATGAAATACTATGAATTATGGAGGACAAGATATAAGAAAAATGTTTACAGTGACTTACAAATAAAGTGGTGTATGTACATACACATACAAACATATATTAACAACATATATTAACAACTATCCAAAAAGATATCAACCATCACCAACTAATATGTCTATTTTCTTGCCCTCTACAAAATCATTATGAAAACAGTCTGTGCAAATTTCAAGGATATTCCTGGTGAAAATATAAACAGGCACACTGTTCATGCCAATAAGTAACACCTGTTAGGGCCCAATGGATAGAATGCTGGGCTTGGAATTAAGAAGATTCATCTTCAAGAATTCAAATCTGGCTTCAGATACTTCTCAGCTGTGTGACCCTGGGCAAGTCACTTAACCCTGTTTACCTCAGTTCCTTATCTATAAAATGAGTTAGAGAAGGAAATGGCAAACCACTGCGGTACTTTTGCCAAGAAAACCCCAAATGGGATTACAAAGAGTTGGACACTACGGAAATGACTCAACTGAAATGATCCAAAGATAACAACACCTATTACTGCACAAAGGGCAATGGTCAGGGCAATGATCTCCTAAAAAGAAAGGAAAAAAGAACTAGATTAATTACTTCTATTCCCCTGGTTTTCAGGGAGAATAAATAGTTCTTTGAAGAATAAAAGTACTTTAAAAGGAAACAAAAGATAAAAAGGATCTGGAAAGGAAAATCCTAATGTATCAGTAAGGCAGATGAAGGGTGCAAGAATGTGACATAAAGAAGGATGACAATCACTGAAAATTTTGAGTTAATTGTAATGAAATGCTTTCCATAAAGGAGGAAACTGGACTATTGCAGTAGGAAGCAGTTACCTCTATCCAAGAAACCATGATGTGGAACACTGTTCCTACAAGTAAATGATCATCAATCCAGTATTGCATGTAAAGAAGAGAAAAATAGTGGTGAATGGTATCTTTCTCCTGAGGGGCTCCCTTATTTGTTGACCTAAACTCTCTCGCCCATGCAAAAGGGAGTGAAAAGAGAGATGTGCTGCTTCTCTAGATTCATGTTTGTCTGGCACATAATAGAGAACTTCCTGATACTTGCCATATCTAATGATTATTATCCAGTTAGTGCGGGAGTAGCCCTACAGAGATTGTCAGAGGTGAATAGAAATGATACTACTTTGTCATTAAATACAATGAAGAGTAAGTTTTTGTCTATTTTTTTCCATTTGAATCCTGGCCTGAAACCAAATGGATGGAGTCTTTCAATGTGTTCTAAACTTCAATATTTCTGTCAACTTCTTAGAAATTTCTATGCCTTTTACATTGTGGGTTTGTTGTGCTTTAATTATTATTATTTGTTATTATGAATATGCTTTAATTGTGTATTCAGAGCCCTGCTGACTCTGGGTGAGATGTCTTATAAATAAAATGATTATTTTCTTTTCATATTTTTGAATGTCATTTAGGGTAATTTAAACTAATTCTCATCTGGATGACAGAGTGAGACCTCTGGAGACAACAGTACCAGCAGTTTTTTTGGAATGATTTCTCATCGGTCTTCCTTCTCCTAGATTAGGCAACAGCTGTTCCTTTAGCTGTTGTTTTCCCTTATAAATGTGAAGATCTGTGACTGAGTATCATGAGTGAAGCATCCATTGTCTAAATGAGATTTTTTTTCTTATACTGCAATAAAGAATATTCAGTAATTGCTGTGGAAACCCTGGAGCCCTCTCCAAGATTCTAATACACCAATAAGGAAGGCAAGTTGTATCTATTTGTCAAGATACCACAGGGTGTTTTCTCCACTTTAAACACATTTTTTTCTACATTTACAATGTGTAATGGAAGAAAGATTTGCCACTCAAGATAATGAGGTTAGCATTAGCCTAATCATCAAACACTCTAAAGGCTTTTGCTTTAAACTAAGTGATAATACAGAAATGAGCTTTAAGGAATATAGTTTCATCCTAACTTTATGGAATATTACTTTATTACCACCTTCATTTAAGTGACAGTCATGAGATGTGAACTCCTAGGATGGAATTGTTTCATCTGGGTAACTCCATACTTTTAGGCAAAAGCCTAATTAGACTTATCTGGGGCCAGTTTCTCACCAGCAAATTTGCTGATATACTGCTAGTAACATAATCATCTCAGGCTAGTTTTTCATCCCTACAAATTCCCACAGATATAGAGTCTCTGACCAGAGATCTCTATCAATCAATTAACAAACATTTATTAAGTGCCCACTATGTTCCAAGCTCTGGATAAGCTGCTGCAGATATAGTTTGTTTGTTTTTTCAAATTCCTATTTCAAGGAGCTAACATTCTAAGAGCAGTAAATAAGTACATTTATAAGTAAATACAGCATTAGCGTAAAGTGAATAAATATAAATATATACAAAGTCATTAAATGCATGAGAGAGACAGAGACAGAGAGAGTCAGAGAGAGAGAGACAGAGAGAGACAGAGAGAGAGAGACAGAGAGACAGAGAGAGGGAGGGAGGGAGAGAGAGAAAGAAAGGGGGAGAGAGAGAGAGAGAGAGAGAGAGAGAGAGAGAGAGAGAGAGAGAGAGAGAGAGAGAGAGAACACTAGCATTTGGGGAAGATATAAAAAGGAATCCAGCTGCAATGTTAATGGAAGAGAAGGAATCTATACAGTCAAGGCTCAGCTAACGGTGCATTCTAGGCACGTGGATGGCCAGTGCAAAGGCACAGAGACAGGAGAAGGAGCATTGTCTGCGAGGAACAGAGAGAAAGATGGTTTGGCTCAATTACATTGTAAAACACTTCAAAAGAAAAGCAGAAGAGTTTATATTTTATCCTAGAAAGTGACTATAGTTGACTAAGTAGGGTAGTCACATAAGTCATATTTGTCTACACTGTGGGAAAATGACCTTGGCAGTGGTGTGTACAATGAACTAGAATGGGGGGAAAGGGGGGGAAGGCAAGAAGACACCAGTTTCAACCTTACTATTGTAATAATCTAGTACTCAGAAGAGAATCCAAAGAAAACATCCACAGTTATTGGATCTGCCTTGGATACAGATCCAGCAATAGATTAAGAAGGAGGAGTCAAGCAGGTTGGTGAGAACTGTGTAATAAAAATCTAGAAAGGAGAGAATTAAGAAGAGACAGAAATCAAGATTGTCAAAGGTTTCACAGAAGTTTAAGAAAGTGAGAACTCAGAAAAAAACATCAGATTCAGTCATTAAGGAAACACTGGTAGTAGCTGTATGCTCCTGCACCCATGTGCACTAGGCTCCCAGTCCCTCTCTTCCTCCAAGATTGAACCAGTTCCCTTCTGTCAGGGTTTGACCTTGACCTTGCAAAGATCACCATGGATGATGAAATTGTTGTCCTCCTTGTTAATAATGACTCTAGAGAGTACAAATCTGGCTTTGCAGGAAACAATGCCCCTCAGGCTTTCTTCCCCTCCATAGACATCAAGGTGCAATCCTGGATATGAGCCAGAAAAATAACTACATTGGGGATAAGAACCCAGAGCAAGAGGTATTCTGATTGAACAAGACATATTCTGATCTGGAAGTATGCCAATGAACATGGTAGTCACCAGCTGGGGCCATCAAGAAGACTTGACACCATACATACAATTAGCCCTGTGCTGCCCTGAAAGAGCACCCTGTATCACTCACAGAAGCTTCCATGAATCCCAAAGCCAGCCTAGCTATATATGCAGTCATCTAGGCTATGCTATATCGTATGTCCCTGACTGGTATCCTTGGTATTATGATGGTCTGATCCACACTGGGACCATCTATGAAGGTTATGCTCTTCTTCATGCCATACTCCATCTGGATGTGGCTGGCAGTGACCTGACAGACTAACTCATGGAGACAGTAAAAGAGGAATTTCAGCTTCACTACTGCAGCTGGGTGAAAAACTGTGTATGACATCAAGCAGAAGCAATCTTAAGATGCCTTCGACTTTGAGAAGAAGAGGGTCACTGCTGCATCTAGTGCTTCTTTTCTGAAAACTATGAGTATCCTGATGGTCAGGATATCACCAATGGCAAGAAAGGATTCAGGTAGCTAGAACCTTTCTTCTTGGTTATGTACGCCTATGGTATCCATGAAATTATCTTCAACTCAATAATGAAGCATAATGTTGAATCTGTTAGGATATGAATGCTAATGCCATACGGTTTAATAGTACTATCATGCACTCACAAAATGCCAACAGAATACAAAAAGAGATTATAATCCTACCCCCAAGCACAGTGAAAATCAAGACCCTTTCCCTACCTAATCCCAACTACTTTGTCTGGATTAGAGGCTCAGTGGAGCCTCCCTGTTTACTGACATATATCAGCAAGCAGAAGAAGACAAATCTGGGCCCTTCCACAGTCCATTAAAAATGCTTCTAAATGGACTGGTTTTTGTTAAATGATGCAACATGATAATTGTCAAAAAAAGAGATAACATCGGTATGGATTGATTGATTGATTATTCTGCTCATTCATTCACTCATTTATTTATTTTTTTTTAGTGCACTTGACCCAGGATTAAAAAACAGGAATAGTAAAACCGATGAGCAGTCTAAGTCTATTGAAGGCAAATATCCCCAAAGTTCTATAATGCATATGTAAGCCTCTCATTGTTAGTTTGGTTTTTAAAAGTCATTTCAAAAGCTGTACAATGCATTGTTACAGGGAGTTTCTTCCATCTATGAAGGCTGCCTCACTCTGCAAAAAGGAACTAATTACATAAATGCAAACAAGGAGAAGTACTACTACTTACATGTAAATTATGTACTCATTTTAAAAAATAAAACTTTTTCCATCTTCCACTCTCATCTTTGTGTTTCCCATTAGCAAATTAAACAGCTGACTCAATTAAGTCAGAACAAAGTCATGTACTCAAAAGGCAAAGCAGGATTAACAATGACACAGAATTCTACTTACTAACCAAGGGTACACTTCCCCACAATGCACACAGAGTCCACAGGTAAGAGTGAGCACAAACGGAAAGTACTGTAGTGGTGAGAAGCATGTACAGAAATACAGGTATGTGGGCCAACTCACACTTCTGGAGACTATGGGACTCTGAAATGACTTTATTTGGGCATTCTTTTCTCTGACTACTCATAAGAGGCCCTTTAAACATGTCTAAGCAGCTTCTAGGCTCCCTGCCCCCAAGGTCTTGG
Organism: Pseudochirops corinnae; assembly: GCA_028646515.1. Lineage (NCBI taxonomy): Eukaryota > Metazoa > Chordata > Mammalia > Diprotodontia > Pseudocheiridae > Pseudochirops > Pseudochirops corinnae. Next base: position 76,337,347 of record CM053588.1, on the reverse strand, counting down.
AGATAAAGGCCAGCATACACCCTAAAGCCTTTGAGAAAGCCCAGGATGGCATTACCTTCAGTGTAAGTTTGTTGTGTCTCACCAGGATATTATTCAACTTTTCGCATACTACACCAGAGCATTTGTTTTATCTGGCCTGGTACCTCCACATCAAGTCTCTGGGCTGATGACTTGTGGTCCTGAATAATCTTTTTATTTTAGCCTACTCACTGGGATTTTGTTTTTATCTGGGGTCATCTAAGACATCTTTGTGAATGACCTCCACCCATTTGGGTAGAACTCTAAATTATCCTTTATCTCTTTTGAGAACATGGATATTGATTGCTAAGCATAGGTCTAGACACATGGCAGAGGTTCAATGAGAATTATCTTATAATACTAGATTCTTGAGAGGTGAGTTCCTTAGCTTCAATACAGTAATAAAAAGCAATAACTCCTCTGTTATTCTAGATAGAGATTGCATGGGGACATAATTGGGTAGTACAGATCAATTAATGCATTATTCATATATCCTATAATGTTACCCCAATAGAAGGAAGCTATATTAATATGGAGGCCTTTGATAAGTGTCATGTTAATTAGTGGTATATGTAGTCACTATAAGATACTTCCTAGCACTGCTATATAAAAGCATGCAAAGGATGTTGTAAAGAAGAACTTCATTTGTTAAGGGGTTATATTATCAAGAAGACGTACCACATTCATGCACCCTAGCCGTATGGTATCCCAGTGTTATACTGGGTGAACAAAAACAAAAGATCACAAGACCTAATTCAGACTCAGAACATAGTATAGCAACTAGTGAGGTAAGTGAATAACCAGGATGTGACATCTAAGGTACTCTCTCTCTTAATGATTTTTTAAAATTTGTATATTTAGATTTCTCCCTTTCATTTCCTAAAGGGCTAATAAACTTTTGCTTAAACCCATCACTGTTCTGAGCAGACTAAAAAAGAAGTCACTAACTAGTGACAGTCACTAGAATTAGGCAGGATACCCCAATGTCATTTGGAGATGCTAGAATGCCTTGTTGCAACTACAATGATTAGAAAATGCAAAAAATCCTGTGTAGCACATGGAGTTCTTGTCCTGTTCCCTGAGGCTGAATTGGAAGCTTATTATCTCACTTATGACATAAAACAGTCATCATGTAGTAATCCCTTGAAATCAGGCCATTACGTGCTTCAATGAACCCTTTTGACTTACCCTATGGTGCACCCAGCATCAGCTTCAACAGTCCAAACACAATTGAGATTGTGGTCATAGGGAGCTGGATACCCAGGTGAGAGCACTTGTCCAGAGACCTCTCCTTTGATAGTACCTCCACACTCAGCTGAAAGAAATATCAACAGAGTGAGGAGCAAGGGAGAAATCTGATACAGAGTAGCTGTTATGCAGTTTCAAAGCCTAAATTGCACCTTTTTCTGAGGTCTTCCAGTAGAACAAGGTGAAGGAAATAATTCCAAGATATACTGGGACTTAAGAAACAGGACTGAACTAGCATGCTGACACTCTCCTTTGATAGTTGTGCCTGCTAAGGGGGGCAGTTAATGGAGAAGAAATGTGCAAACCACCAAAAATGTGTCATAAACTCAAGAAAATAAGATTTTTAAAATAGGACCCCTCAATCCAAAAATCAGAGTTGGATGCAGGAAAAGCTGTCCCCTATGTTGACTCTGGACCCCAAAGTCCTATTAGATTAGAACTAGGTTACAAGGTAAAGGATGACTTAGTTGCACTGTCAGGAAGACAAGCTATAGGGGACAAGAGGCATAAGAAAAACAGGGAGACAAATAAGGATGAGGACAAGAATAGGTGAAGAAAGGTGAATACTGTTGGAGGAGACAAGAATCATGAAACCATGGCATGTGAAAGACCTTAGAACACTCAACAGGACTACTCATTTTATGGAGGAAATAGACCAAGGTCACACAACTGGAGTTAGAACACAAGTCTAAACTAAACTAACTGAAACTAAACCCAAGGCTAAACTAAATTAACTAAAACTAAACTAAAATATAACAATAACAACAACAAATAATGAAAATAACTACTAAAAAATAACTGAAGTATCTGACTTTTACATAACACTTTGTTTTGCAAAGCATTTTAATTAAGTCATTTACTCATCACAACAACACTGGGAAGCAGGTATAATGTTACCTCCAACATACAGATGAGGAAAAGAAGGTTCAGAGAATTTAGGTGACTTGCCCAAGGTCACATCCTTGTTAAATGTCTGAGGGAGGATTCAGACCCCAATCTTTCTAACTCAGATCCAATGCCCTATCCCCTGTTTCATGTCACTGGTGCCAGGAGGCATCCCTGGTCAGGAAACCACCATCTACAGAGGAAGGCCATTTAACTTTTGAACAACTCAAATTATCATTTTTTTCTTATATGAAGTCAATATCTAGCTCTGAAGTGATTTCTACCTATTGCTCCTACTTTTGTCCCCTGAGGTCAAGCAGAACCAGGCTAACCACTCTTTTATATGACAGTCCTTTCAATACTGAAAGGCGCCTATGATGTCCTCCTTAAGTTCTCTCTTCTACAGGTTAAACATAACCAGTTTCTTCAACCAGTACTGAAATGGCCTGATTTCCAGTCATGTCACAAAGCGGGCCTTCTTGTTTGGAAGAATTTCGGTTTATTGATGTGCTTCCTAAATGTAGTTACCAAAAAGGAAGGCTATATTCCAGATGCGGTCTGAACAGGAAAGAGTAACTTCCATGTCTCTGATTGAGCCTAAAATTCATGTTATATTCTCTTTGTCCTCTTAAGCTGCCAGGCTCCCTTAGAGAAATCTCTCCCTTGAGGCCCCAAATTCCTGATCGCTGGTGAATGGAAAGGGTTGGGAGCAATTATCTTCTTATCCCACTTTTCAGGAAATCCTGAACTGCCTAACCACTGCCGCTCTGGATTAAGGTAACAGGTTTTCACTGAAAGGCATTGGAGGAATGATTGCATTATAGATATTCTCGACCATTCACATTTCAAAGGAAATTAGTTTGGTCACACTGACCAATGTGAAGTATGGAAAAGAAGGCCCTCAAAGTACAGATGAGTTCTGATGGAGTAAGAATAATAGTAGCAGACATTTACACTGTGATTTGCATAGCATTTTATATGCACCCTTTCATTTGATACAGAAGTTTAGTTAGCTATGGAGGGAAGGGGGGGCACACACAAAAAGACATGGATGGCAAAGTAGACAGAAAATAAAAGAGAAGGGAGGCAAGGTGAGAGAGGCAAGTAGAGCACAAAGACACAAGGGGTATCTTTGCCGCTTTGTGACTTTCACCATGGTCTGGGACCCATTCTGGTCTCAAAACAGAGGATAGTGATGACAGAGAGTACCATAGCCTAGAGATAGAGTTGCCTTATTATCTTATTTCTCTTTACAACATTCCCATGAAGGAAGCAGGAAAGGAATTAGGATCTCCATTTTACAGAAGAGGAAATAGAGACCAGAGAAGTTTGGCTCAAGTTTGCAAGTTAAGTGTAGGCACAAACTCAAATTACTGTGGTGGTAAGGCACACAAACAGGGAACAGATGTAGGCAGAGCAGATCACAAATCTGGAGATGACTGACTCTGGAATGACTCTATTTTGGGATTATCTCTCCTGACAATCCATAAGAGACCCTCTAAACTTCTCCAAGCAGTTCCTATGGTCAACCTCCTGCCCCATAAGATAGAGATAAAGGCCAGCATACTTCCTGAAGCCTTAGAGCAAGTCAAGCATGGTAGTACCATCATCACAAGCTCTTTATGTCTCCCCTGGATTTCATCTAGCTTTCCGTATACAACACCAGAGACTGTTGTATCTGGCCTGGCATCTCCATATCAAGTTTCTAAGCTGATGACTTTAGAGAATTAATGGTGAAACTCATGGTAAAAAACAAATATCCAGAGATTTCCAACTGGTCCTTTTTCAATTGACTACATCACTTCTTTACTAGTATATCTGCTGAAATAACATACAAAGGAGGCATTAGGAAGAATATGTGGGTGAGGAACATAAAACTGAAGGTCAAGAAACTGAAATCTGTCTCAAATCTTCCACCAACCAACTATATGACTTTGGTTATTGAGGCTTCATTTTCCTATCTGTACACTGGGGATAAGAATACCTGCCCTGCACACCTGTAGTAGGGAGTACTCCATAACCTATAAAGTGCCATAAAGATGTAGTATATAATTATTATCAAACTAGCATCCCCAGACCGAGAAGCCTTATATCAAGTCTTGATAGTGACATCTGACAGCAGGTTTATTATCATTATAGAAGAAAAGGCAATGAGAGCAAAAATGGGGCCTTGCTAAAGAAGATCTGAAGGCATAATGAAAAACATAGCAATCCTACCAATGCAGATGGGGAGAGGTCTATCCCAGGCTCTGCGCTCTCCTGTCAGGCACATCAAAACTGAGCTGCCTCGCAGAGTGTACCCAGGGTCACAGTTGAAGGATACTGAGCTTCCTGCAAAGTGGCCCCCATCATGTACTTTGTAGCCAAACTGGGGGATTCCAGGATCCTCACATTTGATGAGTTCAAAACCTGGTAGAAAAAATACAATTGTAAAAAAAGTGAACCATGTTCAGAAACCTTCAAAGAAATCCTTTACCCACTCTTTGAAGTAATAATTAGGACAGATAAGAGGAAACCACTGGTAACTTCAAGGAGGGTGGGGGGATAGCTAAGTAACAAGCTCCTTGGAATTTACAAGCAAGTAATTGATTTTCATCTTTGTGTCTGCACATGTGATTACTCCCATACAGAATAACTTCTCAATTCTTCAACTACGGCAAACTACGTCTCTAAGCAATTTCAAAATCCACCTTTCAGGAAACCTTCCCTGAATAATGCTACCAAATTCTCACTGCTTCTCTGCATCAACAATAATGTGTTTTATGCATTATACTAAGTTACATATGTCTTCAAAGAATTAATGTATAAGTGATTAATCTGCCCAGCTGATCTTTGAGTTCTTCAAGGAAAGGGCTGGGTATTCCACTTATTTGATATTCATCCAAAGTGCTCTGTCATTAGTGGATCTTCAAGAAGTCCATGTAGGTGACTGACCATTTTTGGTAGGATGGAATATGGGGAAAAAAAAAATCTATTTCTAATGCTACTTTAAAAGCACCTTATATTTGGCTTGGAAAGGAGTCTCTGTAGTGGATGAAGAGGTGACCTCAGAAGTAATAAGAACTTGGCTCAGGTCTGCCTTGACACATCACCCTGGCTATTTTTCTGTGAGCAAGTCACTTAACCTCTTGGTGCCCAGACAAATCTCTAAGATTATAAATGGTAAAGTAAGCACCAATTTGCATTGATAGAATTTCCTTACAAAGATTTCCTTATGCTAATAAAATCAAAAGGACTGTCCAAAAAAATTCTACGTGCTTAAAAAGTAAGTTTTGTGGAAAATGGAATCATTCTGTTAAAACTGGATAGTGCAGGTAAATGTATGCTAATGCTATGCTCTGGAAGAAGCCTTTTAGAGCCAGAAATAACAGGATCAATTATAGATATGCATGTATGTATGTGTGTATATGCATATACATAACCTCATCGACTCTCATGGGTTTAACTAGCATCTCTTACAAAGAGTGCCATTTATATATCAACACCATTCTCCTCCCTTTCCTCTTCCAAACTTCCCTATCTGTCATAGACATTCTTCTAGTATCTTGAATTTCTAATTATAGCACTAACCTAGACTCCTTATTCTCCCTTACCTAATATATCCAGTCTAAAACTGATCTTATTAGCTTTCCCACAATATCTTTCCTCTTCCAAACTTCCCTATCATAGATATTTTCTAGTATCCAGAGTTTCTAATCATAGCATTAACCTAGACTCCAAATTCTCCTTCACCTAACATCCAATCTTTGCCAAATCTTGTCACTTCTGCCTTCACAATGTGTTTATCTGTTACGCTTATACATATTACATGCATATGTGTATATATGTATAAATGTATGTGTATGTCTTGTGTGTGTATATTTGTTTCCTTCATTAGAATGTAAGCTTATTGTTGAGTAGGGGTTGTTTCAATCTTTGTTTTTGAATTTCCAGAACCTAGCCCTAGCACATAGCAGACACTTAATAAGCTGACAATCAATTGATAATTGCAGCTTGATACATGTGTTCTAGGTAATTAAGGATCAAAGGAACATAGAGTGGGAGAAGGCTTGGAACATCTTAGTGAAGGAGCTATAAAAGCCTCTTTCAATTAGAGAAAGGCATTTTGGAAAATACAAAAGGGGGAAAATATAGAAAAGCATTTTCCGTGGGGCTGGCTTATGCCATAAGGAAAATACCCCTCACATGGGTTATTAAAGCTACATGAAAAAAAATTATACAATGAAACTTCAATTCCAAATACTAAACAAATTGTGTAAAACCCTGAGAGCTGTCAGACAAACAAAATATCTGATGTGAGAGAGTTAAAAATTTTCTTTTTCAATCCATAATGAAAAGAAAATTTTAAAACCCATTATAAATTAATGGAATAGTTAAAAGAGTAGTAGGAAAGGTATTAGTTTTCTAGTTGTTACTATTTTTTTAAATTTTCCCATAATTTTATATTATTATAGGGAATTCATGTTATACAAAGCATTTCAATAAAACTTATTTTAAACATTTTAAAAAGAAAAATAATATAAAAGCATAGTACAACATCTGACTCAATTAACTACACCTATGGGAAGAGTGTTTGTATTATGACTAGATACTAGGGACCATCATCCACATGGTGGCAGCTTGCTTGAATTAAAGGGCTAGGTACTAAAACGAAATACCCAGGTCTTCAAGTACCAACCTTAGAAAATCAAATCTATGAAATCAGAGATAAAACTATATTTTCTTCCCATTTGCCAAGGAGACGAGAATATTATGAGTTCAATACCCTCCCAAATACAAAAACAGACTTACTAGAAAACTGAAGTTCAAATCCCTTGCTGGTGTTCTCAGAGTCAGTAATAAAATCAAGCCACAGACTGCTGGATGTGCTGTTTAAACTGACCCCCAGCATCTCTGAGCGACTGAACACACCCAACAAGCGAGCAGAGTTATTGCTGCCATCATAGACCTGGGTACAGAAAAGATAAGGCCAAACTGCTATATCAGAATTACAGAATTCATATTAATATGAGTTTGCTTAACAGCAGTAACAATGAAGTCCCAAATTTGAGACTTATGAAAACTAGGTGACATTGACTAGAGACAGTAAAAAAAAAAAAAAACCAAAAAACCCAAAAGCCTTGTCCTCACTAAGTATCACTCTTTTTTGTCATTCATGTGCATGAGATACTTTTTCAACTACTAGCCATCCCTCCTCTCTCCCGCCAGTGGAGGAGGTGCTGAACACTTTCATGGAAAAGGATAAGGCATTAGACAAAGGAATGAAGTAGAAATAGCATTATGGAAATGACAGAAAAGTAGAGATGGAACAAAGGGGAAGGCAAAGATTATAGCAGCAGTGGCAGAAGTGGAAAGAGTAAAGAGATAGCTGAAATTGGAGAGGCGGTAGAAATGCCAAAGACAGCAGAGGCAGCATAAAAATAGGAATGATAGAAACTGGGAAAGATGACCAAAAAGACAGAAGAGATAAAGTAACTATATATGTGCCCTGACTAACTTTTGCTCTCACTCTTATTCTCTTCTTTACTCCAACCTTGAAGATACAAGATCACTCTCTGAGAACCTTTGGCTGCTTTGTTGTTTCAGTGAGGACTTAAAGCATTCCACAATTCCTGGCTCCCACCACCTAAATTTTCTCCCAGCTTAATCACAGATCTAGAGCTGTAAGAAACCTCAGCTGGGTGGCACCATGGATAGAGTGCCAGGTCTAGAGTCAGACTCATACGTTTACTAGCTATATGACCCTGGGAAAGTCACTTAACCCTGTTTGCCTCAATTTCCTTATCTGTAAAATGAGTTGGCAAAGGAAATTGCAAACCACTCCAGTATCTTTGCCAAGAAAACCCCAAAAGGAGTCACAGAGAGTCAGACATGATTCAAAACTACTAAACAACAGCCTCCTCATGTAGATGAGGAAACTGAGACCTAGGGAAATTAAGTTACTTGTCTAAGTAACTCAGCTAGTAAGAGTAAGATACAAGGTTGGTATCAAGGTCCACTGGCTCTAGATAATGACTGCTTAAGCTGGAGTCTGTGAACTTTCAAGAAATATCTATTTTGATAACTCCATTTCAATATAATTGGTTCCCTTTATAATACTATGTACTTAAAAACATTATTTTTAAAAAAGGTTCATAGGTCTCATCATACTGTCAGAGGGGTCCATGACACAAAAATAGTTAAGAATTCCTATCTAGATTGCTCCTGGGTGGAGCCCAAAGACACAGCTCACAGGACCACAGACTTAAAAGTAGACAGTCTCACCATCTCATTTCACAATGAGGAAGCCGTGGCACAGAGCAGCTTACTAAAGTTCATACAAATACTAAGAAGCAGATCCAGGATTTCTCTGGGTCCTCTAGTTCTAATTCTACCATTCTTCTCATTATATAGAGGCAATCCAGTAGAGAAAGCAATGGGCCTAGGGTCAAGTTCAAAGATGATCTTAGACACTTAATATGTGCCCCTGGGCAAGTCAAGCAACATTTAACTACCTCAGTTTCCTCAACTGTAAATGAGGGTACTACCAGTACCTACTTCCTAAGGTTTTAGTAGGGATTAAATAAGATACTGCAAAATTCTTAGCACAAGATCTGACACACAGCCAGTACTTAATAAAAGCTATTTCCTTCCTTCTTCCTTCCTCAGACGTCACTGTTTCTTACCCAATTCACACTGTCAAAGAAGAATTGACTTCCTGGGGCACCTATTCCTGAACACCTGGCAACCCAAAAGCCTTGTCCTCACTAAGTATCACTCTTTTTTGTCATTCATGTGCACGGGATACCTTTTCAACTACTAGCCATCCCTCCTCTCTCCTGCCAGTGGAGGAAGTGCTGAACACTTTCATGGAAAAGGATAAGGCATTAGACAAAGGAGGAGGATATACAGGTAATAGTAGCCTGAGCAGCAAGTATCTAGCATTAGAGTTTTGGACTCCCAGAAGGAAGGCTAGGCGGCTAACCTCTGCCCAGCTCCGTATCATCAAGAGGGGACAATGAGCAAAGTCTAAGGGGAGCAGCTCCTTCCATGGCCAACTGTTTTTCCCTCTTGCTTTGTATCTGGCACCAGGAACTCCAGAAATAGGCAACTCTTGGTTGAACAGTGTGCTGCAGTGAGTCCTCAAAACTTCCAGTTTACCATTCTCTACCAGCAATTGTATAAACAATAACAGAAGCTATAACCAAGTGAAAGAGCCTCATGCTGCTTTGGCAAATACCAGTGCTGGCATTTTTGGTTGAGTAATGAATATTTCATCAAAGCAAACAATTTCTATGCTTCCATGTAGAGCTGGCTATAGGCATATCAGAACAGTTTCTGTTCCACTATTTAAGTAAAGGATTCTAAAGGACAATATTCTTTAATCAGATAGAGCTTCACTTAATATGATTTTGGCTCAAGCTTTAGAGGCCCTATCTATTTGAAGGATATGGAATATCTACGGCATTTGTAGTCACAAAACTCAGTGCTCCCAAGGCTCAAAAAGACAGAAAGAGGTCAATCAGTCAGTCCATTTTGATGCATCCAGTTACACAGAAAGGAATTTATTGTTGTTGTTGTTTTTAATCATTCCTTAATATAATGACAATTTTAATATTCCTCCTATCTACTCTTATTCCTTCCTGCTACAGTAAGGGTCAATAATTTATCCCATGACGGTCATGAATGGTAGCAAGGCCAGGACCAGGATCAAGAAAGATAAGTAGTCATCAAATGTCTTAAGAAGGCAGGACAGAGAAAGGAAATTTGTAGTTAATAAAGGTCAGGAACAGGGGGATGTTCAAAAATCATGCCATAATGGTTACAAAAAACTGTGATACTTATTGTTACTAATTATAGGTTACAAAGCATTTTATGTAAATCTCCTGATAATTACAATAAACCACAAACACAGGAAAAAATCCTCATAACCATTGTATGAGGCAGACAGGACAAATATCATTCTCCCCATTTTACATGTGAGAAAACTAAGACTAAGATCTTAACCGAAAGTCAAACAGTGATATAACACAATGACAGTTGCAACGAGAGCAGAAACAAAACTGAAACTCTGACTTGATATTCACTCTTTTTTCACTATATAATGTTGCTTTTCAGGCAAGCAAAACTGAAAGGAGCAAGGAGATCCCTGAAAGCTCTATGGATGAAAGAAGAGTTTATAATCAAAAAAGAGATAGAGAGGATCACAGAAAGTAAAATGGATAGTTTTGATTACATGAAATTAAAATTTTTTGCACAAACAAAACCAATGCAGTCAAAAGTAGAAGAAAACTGGGGAAATTTTTTTTACCGTAAGTTTGTCTGATAAAGGCCTCATTTCTGAAATATATAGGAAACTGGGACAAATTTACAAAAAATAATAGCTATTCCACAAAAGATAAATGGTCAAAGGATATGAACAGGCAGTTTTCAGGAGAAATTGAAGCTATCAAGAGTCACATGAAAAAAATTATCTAAATCACTAATGATTAGAGAAATACAAATTAAAATAGTTCTGAAGTACCACCTCACACCTATCAGACTGGCTACAGTGACAAAAAAGGAAAATGCCAAATGCTGAAGAGAATGTGGAAAAATAGTAATATTAATGCACTGTTGGTAGAGTTATGTCCAACCAACTAGAAGAGCAATTTGAAACTACACCAAAAGAGCTATAAAATTGTATGTCCCCTTGGACACAGGAATACTACTACTAGGTCTATATCCCAAAAAAATTTTTAAAAAAATTTTAAAGGAAAAGGACCTATATGTTCAAAAATATTTATTCCATCTCTTTTTGTAATGGCAAAGAATTAGAAACTGAGAGGATACCCAACAACTGGGTAATGGCTGAACAAGCTGTAGTATAATATTCTGATGGAATATTATTGTGCTATAAGAGATAAGGAGAGGTAGGGTTTCAGAAAAACCTGTGAAGATTTAAATGAACTGATATGAAGTGAAGTGAGCAGAACCAGAAGAACACTGTACACAGTAACACCAATATTGTTACAATGATCAACTATGAAAGACTTAGCTACTCTGATCAAGACAATGGTCAAGACAATTTCAAAGGACCCCTGACGAGAAATGCTATTGACCTCCAAAGAGAGAACTGATGAACTCTGAGTACAGATTGAAACATACTCTTTTCACATTATTTATTTTTCTTGGTTTTCGCCCCACCATGGTTAACATGGAAATATATTTTGCATAACTTCACATATGTAATTGATATCATATTGTATGCCTTATCAATGGGTGGTAGAAAGGGCTAGAGGGAACAAAAGAACTGGGAGCTCAAATGTTTTTTAAAATGAATGTTAAAATAAATAAAACATATATTTTAAAACATATTTTTAAAAGAAAGTCCCTGAAGTCAGAAGGTGGGGAGGAATAAACTTTAATGATGGTAAAAAAAATGAAGGTGAGCAATGAATCAACAAATGAAAAGGTATTTTTTAAATGCTTACTGAGTGTCAAGAATTCAGAGAGGTAAAGGTCACTTAAGTCATAGCAAAACAGCACAAAGAAAGAAATAGAGATGTAAAGCTTGAATCTAAGCTAGGGGATCATTATGTACAAATTCCTACCAAAGCAGGAACTAGTGCCAAACTACGAGTAGGTGTAGGCCTGTGACTATAATAAATAATACAGTTGCATCTAAATAGAAACATGAGAAGAGCCAACTGTGATGATACACAGGCTTTCAGAACTTTGGCCAGTCTTTTTTTTTGTTATTCAGATTATAAACCTTATTTTGGAAGATAGGATCACTCTAAAGAATTCTGAGAAGACAATACGATACCCATCAATCCTAGAATTTCTTCCAAATCCAAGCAAAAGTCTAACACTGGAGTGACCACAAGATACCTTGACTACTATCCTGTCAAAGTTGAAAATGTGGTTCCACTGCTCACCTCATGTTGTAGAGCATGATAATCAGAAGATAATGCATCACATTCCATTTGATTGCGTGCCTATAAAAGGCAGTTCATGAGGGTAGGATGACAGATGGTGGGGGAGAGAGACAGAAACTGAAAGAGACATACAGAGAAACACACAAAGAGACACAAAGAAAGAGATGGAGAGAGAGGTGCAAAAAGATATAGGTAGGGAAACATAGAGAAAGAGTGAGTGAGACAGAGATAGAGACAGAGACAGAGAAAGATAGAGAGAGACAGAGAGAACAGGCTCCTTCTATATTTGTGCCAAGGACCTACACATGGTCCGCAGAAGTGTCAGAAAGGTAGAAAGAAAGTACAATTTCATATCCCAAACTCAACACATCTAGAAAATAAATACAGATCACGTCAAAAAGAAGGCTAAATTAGATCATTTCTATACACAGTATTACTATGTCTTGATTTCTTACCTAGTGTTAATCACTGAATGGGCAATGACCATTAACTGAAACCTGTTAAAGACCTTAGCTTAATAAGGCAAAGGTCTCCCTTTGCATCCTGAGCCCTCTCCAGTCATTCTGATCAATATCTGGCCACTGGACCTAGATGGCTCTGGAGGAGAAAGTGAGGCTGGTGATTTTGCACAGCCCTGCCTCACTGTAATCCAATTCACTTGCAAGTCATGGCATCACCTGCCTGATATCATGGTCTTCTTTGAGAATGAAGGACAAATAACAACAACTTCAGACATAGAATATACCCTTAATTATAAATATTATCAAAGAAAATGGTGGGGCGGGGGGAAGCTTAGTATGTGCCTCCTGTTCTTGTTTCTAAAATTCCAGAGTCGGAGATCTGGCAAGTCTTTTCTCTGTCCTATTTGCAAAGCAATTATCACATGGTGAATCATCAGAATCTATGTTCTTCAGTCTCATGGCCTTTTTATTCTATAGTTTTCATTCATTTTCACCTCTGTGGCTAAGAGTAAAACATATAGTATAGCAAGGTTGCTAAGGCCTCTTATTTTAGAACTTAACATCTATCCAATGAAACAAAGAAGAGGCGTGTAATGTAACGTAATGACAAAGTGGTCTGTACACTCAATGCATTTTAAGGATTTCTTTACTTTTGGTGGTCTTCATTTTTCCCATTATTAAAGCATAATTTTATAGATTGGTTTGTTTTTGAGCTTATTTCCTCAAGGTGATGAATACATATTTTAGTCCTGAGTATTTGATAAATATAGCTAATATTTTGAGAGATTTGTGTGTATATGTATATGTGCCTGTATATATACATGTCCTTTCTCATTTCACTCCCTCCATTCTATCTTTTCCAAACAAATCTTTCATATATGCAGATCTCCTTGTCTTACCAAATCACAGATCATGGAATCTGAGTTGGAATCTGCCAAGAGAGCAATGTAGGTAAATGATTATGATCATATAAATTTTAAAAGAATATGAAAAGGCAACTGCATTCACATTAAATGTATTACCAATCCTGGTCTAGAAAACAGATGACAAAACACACTTAAGAGATATGTGGACACCATGGAAATATAATATTACATGTCAGATAGTTGTTTTGCTGGTTAGTTTTATTTAACTATTTTTTACTGTTACCATGGAAGATTTAAGGTCAGGGATATTCCATAAAACAAATGTAGCATAACGGATATAAGAAAATAAAAAAAGTTAATCACTATAGGTCAGTGGACATGGTTTTAATTTCTCGTAAAATTCTAGAATGATAAATAGTTTGTGAACATCCAAAAAGTGAAGAGGTGATCAAAAAGAGTTAAGATTGCTTCATTAGGAACAAGTCATGCCAAATATAAACCAATCAATCAATCAACTAATTAACAAGAATTTATTAAATTTAAAAATGAGACATATTTCTACATTCAAAGAACTTATATCTACTTGATGATATAACATATTCACTGGTAATTAATATGTGATATAATGACAAGAAAAGGGATTGGATGTGGAATTTCATAGCTATAGACAACTCCTAAATGAAGAAATTCCCTTTACAGAAGTAGGTTAACATATTTTCTATATCTTTACAGAAGTAGGTTAACAT
>CM053588.1:76272254-76323124 GCA_028646515.1 Pseudochirops corinnae | reverse complement strand
GAATGGATAAGACTGAAATAGAGAGAGAGGTTTAAGGCAGGCAGACCCACCAGCAGGCTACTACAATAATCCTGGCATGAGATTTTGAAGGTTTGCACTAGAGTATATCCAGTTTGAGATATCTAATAGGCAGTTTGAGATACGGGAATCAAAGTTAGAAAAGAAAGTTAGGGCTGGATAATTAGAACCGAGAATCATCAGCACAGGGATGATAATTGAATCCATGGGAGCTGAAGAGATCATCAGCGAAACAGAATCAATTGAACTCTGGTAAAATATAATGGTCAATGTTAGAACCATTCTACTTAATTTAAATGACACACTTTCGTGTTTAATAATGGATAATGTTTCCCTTCAGAGAATACACTTTGTAAAGGAATTTCTTTGAATCTTTTCATGGCAAGGTTCATCATTAATGACAGTGCATATAAAATCATATTTCAAATAATCTTGATAATTTCAAAATTTTTGGCTGATCTGTCAAATCTAATTAGGTGATCGGTTTTTTACCTTGAAATGTAGTTGACAAAGAACTCATACTAGGAGTAGAAGTATAACTTTTTTCTTCAATCCACAATCTCCTTGAAGTAATTTTTTATGTTAATTGTCTATTTTATGATGACTAGTTTAGTCAAATTAGATAAGACAGATAAACTGGATTTTGGTGCAATACACTAAAAGTGAATAAACAAGTAAAGTTGCCAATATCAACTCCCCCACTTTGGAGAATTTCTACTTTTTCCTCAAGACACAATATATACTTTAATGGCATTTGATATATGGACCAAATAAGAGTGCCAAATTCAATAAGTATTAAACATTAATAACTTTACATTCTCTTTTTTTTATAAAAAAGAATATAAATAGAAAGTCTACATTTTTCTCCAGCATCCCAATTGTTATGTATATCCTGTTGCATGTATACATACCCCTTTGGAAATCAGTTGTAGACAACAGTTAATCCAATTTTAGAAAAGCTCCAAATAGTCTCTCACGCTATACTTATGGACAAGATGGAGATATAGAGCTAGATAGCAAAGTTAGGTGAATTCAGAAGCAGCTGAAAGACTATACCACGACCACCATTTCCCCCCAAAACTGTAAATAGTCATTGATGCTTCAAGGTCCATTTGGAGGGAGTACCTTGTAGAACATTCCAAGAATCTGTTCTTGGCCCTGTATTTAACATCTTCATCAATGATATGGATGAAGGTAATGATGGTATGTTTTATCAAATTTGCAGATGAATATTACAAGGTATCCCTACACTACTTATAACAGTATAATAGTAAATAACAGATATCTTATAACTATTTGAATGGTCCATAATAAAACATGGAGAATTCCTAATCGGTAACCCTTAATGAAACAATACTCAATGAAGAAAGCTGAATCTAGAGAATAATATAAACAATGAAGGAATAATGTACGGGAAATGTATACTAAATTTTGTTTGAACTACATTAACTACAATGAATAATCTTGGATCTAGTGCAAAAGATGAAACCAGACATCTAACCTCTTAGTAAAAAAGTGGAAAGAAGATGAGAATAGGCAGGCAGTGCCAGACTTTGAGGAGCCTTAAAGTTCAAAATGTAGGAGTTAATATTTAATCTCAGGGGCAATCGAGAGCCACTGAAGGTTTTTAAAATAAGGGTTTATACCAGTTGATGAGTTTGACACCCGGACATTAAGAATATTATTCAGGGAATATGTGTAAAGAATGGATTGGAGAGGAGATAGACTAAGAAAGAAAGAACACCAATTAGGTGACTTTTACAAACAGTCCAGGTACGAGGTAAAGAAAGAGGCTAGAACTAGAATGGGGGCAAGTATGTCTAGGGAATTCCCATTACCATGTAGTGCTCTCCTCTCCCCACTTAATATGAACAACAGTCAGGGCCATTTTCCTACATGAGAAAATTAAAGTTAGTGACTGGAAAATTCGAATAAGCTAGGAGTTAGACTACTTACCTGGTATCTACATATCTTATTCAAAGCTAGCCCTTTCTGCTTAAATTCTTAAATAACAGAGGAAGGTCTAGAGTCAGATAAGTGAGGGATCATGTGCAAATATGAGGTATAGGAGATTTTTTTTTATAAGATGAGGTAGTAGTACTATAAATGTTGTAAATTAGAAGACCAAAAAACCAAGGCTCAGAACTACCTCTTCCATGAAGCTTTACCTGAACTCCATCAGTAACCTTACCCTGAGTACCACAGAAAGATCCTTTCCACCCTAATGAATTTAACATTATAGAATATCATGTATTATACTTTTCTTAGTTTGTATTATTCTTCTACTAAGTGATAAGCTCCATGAGGGTAGGGACTTTGTTTTAGCTGAGCTTTGCATTTCCTACACACATAGTTCAATGCTCTGTATATACTGGATGCCTGATTAAGTTTTTTTGAATTGAACTGCAATCCTGCAAAGTGATATGAAGACTGCATAAGCTGACAAACCTCCCCATAACTAAGAAGAAAAGAGAAGGCTAAGGGGGAATCATGGTGCTACTATGACAAAAAAAGTCATAGTTTTTTGTGTTAACACACTTGCAGGACTTCTGTTCATCATTCTTTCCCCACACAATCCAATTAACAGCCAGCTACAAGACAAGCAAAATATTTATTTCAAACTTGGGTTTGAATTCTTCATTGGTAGAGCCTTGCACCAGTCACTCCAGACCTGGATCTTTTTCCTTATCTTTAAAACAAAAAGTTTGATTATATGATCTCTCAGGTACCTTCCAGCTCTAAAGTCATTAGCCTAAACCAGAACTGACTAAAAGCACTTCACTGAATACCCAGGAGCAGCTTTCAGTAGTTTACTCACGCTAGAATTGACTGCTCCGATCCATCCCCTATCTGTGATGGGGAGAATTCATACCAGGAAACAGACTACCCCTATGCCTAGTACACATTTTCACTGAAGCAAACAGATTAAGGAATCATTAACTTTTTAAAAATATTTTGAAAAATGCATTTCAGTATAACTGATTTCTTTTGTCCTCCTATGTATTTTATTTTATGCATTTAAAAACATGATTCTGAGAAGTCCATAGGCTTCGCCAGTCTGCCAAAGGGGTCCATGACACGAGCAGAGTTAAGAACCCCTGCTCTTGAGAGATGCTAAGATAGCTACAAATATTATTGTAAGTGCATGTAAGTGCATAGCCAAACATACAGCATCGAATTCTCACCTCTCTCCTCTTCTTTTCTAAGCTAAATTCTACTCAATTCAATAACCATTTATGACATGTCACACATTCTGTCAGGACTTAGGTAGAGAAGAAAAAAATTAAGGGTATCCTTATCCTTGCCATCAAGGAGTTTATATTCTATTAAGACAAGAGAAAAAGAAAAGACTGCAGATAATTCACAAAGAATATAGACAACTAAAAACTTAATAAATTCAAATATATACTCTAAGCCTTACCTTGAGAATATCTCCTTCAAAGAGGTCAAATGTCTTAGCTTTAAGCTGAATCCCTTTTCCTGGCTGAGTCTGAATGGAGTAAATACACTCATGATTGTTATTGTAGTTCACAGGAAAGTTGGGGGACAGCAGGATACCTTGAATTCCAGTGACAGATGACCCACATTCAGCTAGAAACAGACATAGTAATCAGAGATGAATAATTCCCTACATTGACAGGAAAATGCAGAATTCAAAGCACCACAATACCAAATATATTTGTACATAAGTGGTAAGTCTGTCCCCGTTACTCTCTCAAATCCTCCCCCACGACTTTGTTTTATGGAATTCAATTTATGAATTAGTAAGTGGCTATTCTACAGATGGGTTTATATATTTTCAAAGTAAAATGACTGAGATGAAGAAGGGGAGACCACATGAGAGCATACATAACCTCTTCAATTTAGAAAGGTTGAAAGCAGTCTATAAAATCATGAAAAAATGTAAATGGGGAACACAGTCTTACTGACTACATTATGAATAGCAAAATTGAAAGTGCAGGGTTCTTGAAGCTTAAATTAGATCATTTCAGGAAAAATATAAGGAAGTTATAACTAGCTATTCTGGGTTAACCTATGGTTAATACTTTATTCTCTCAGCTATGGTAAACATCCTACCTAAATGGACATTTTATTTTTCTGAGTTTTTCTAATCTATAGATTCAGAGGTCAAGGCTGAAGAACCTAAGAGAATCCTTTCAATTCTAATAGTTTGTCATTATAAATGTATTTTAACAAAGTCTTCCTGGAAATACTGCTGAACTATCATTAAGAGCAGTCAATCTTATAAGGGTTAATATTAATACTAATTCAAAGAACATACTATGTAAAAATCTCTGTTCGGAGTGCCAGAGATCAAAAGATGAGACAGCCATTATACTCTCCAAGAGCCTAAAAGGGGAAAGAACATATGTACATAAATCACCAAGTTCTAGAAGAGATTCCAATTAGTATGGAACTCTGAGATCTCTTCTAGTTCTGAGATTAATATTTACAAACTAATATTTGTAAAACTATCTTAAATATTATAAAGTAAACATGCAGAACCATTTAAACCAAGAAATCATACATGTTAAAACTAACAGTTTCAGAAGAACTTAAATTCTTTGAATTATCTCAGTTATTCAGAGAAGCTGATATATTTTGGGTATGCCTATAACCTGTCATGTTAAGTAAAGTGATGGCATGCTACTCTGCACCAAAAAGTCCCTCAGTGCCAACCAAGAAGAACAATGCACTGGAATGACATGGAAATGAACACAGGGCTATTCTTCTTGTACAGTTCTGAGTGCAGATGTCAAGATTATGTGTAAAAATGGGAGGGTTTACTTGAAGTTTAAATGGTATACCCAAAATTCTGAAAGCTCATCAGTAGTTCCTCCAGGGGAGCTAAAGAAATGGGAACTCTATGACTAGTTCTATAAGTTTATTCTATATTGTATAAGGAAGGTCTTCAAAGAATCATAGCATGTCACTCTGCTTCAAGCATTCTTAAATCCAGTCAATCTAACCTTCTTGTGAAATTTTCCCTCCTAACTCCATGACTTGGTACAGGTTGTTCTCCATGTCTTGTACATACTCCCTACTCATTCCCACTGTTTAATACTCTTAGTTTCTTTAAAAGTTCAAATGCAACATTCCAAATAAATTCCTTCCTAATACTACCACAGCTGCTGGTGCCTTCTCTGCCATATCTTGACAAATTACCTTGTGTTTATATTGTATAAATTTTAGAGAGAGAATCAGTTTGTTACATTGGAAAAATCAATGCATTCTGAGTCAGAGAAGCTGAATTCCATACCAATCCTGACCATACCTGTCCTTCTGACACTACCTACCTAACCTTTGGCAAATCACTTAAACTCTCTAGATCTTAATGTCCACATCTCTAAAATAAGGGAGTTCAAATCAATGGTCTCTTAAGTCTCTTCCTGTTCTAAATCTATATGAATGCTGTCTCTATCTGCAGAATGTAAGCTCCTAGAAACAAGCAACTGTTCAATGCCTACCATATAAAAAGTGCTTAATATTTATTAACTGATTATTGATTAAATCATATTAGGGATTCAAATGGGGATGAAATGCAGTACAGTGGAAAGACCATTGGATTTGGAGTCAAACAACTTAATCTGAATTCTTGCTCTGTCACTTGTTACCTATATAACTATAACCATAACATTTACTTATGGCCTCAGTTTCCTCATTCATAAAATCAGAAGGTTAGACTAGATGACCTCTAAGATCCTTTCTATATCTATGATCCAACATACCTCATGGAGAGTTTATGAGATTTGTGAAATAATGTATACAATGTATACAACAAACCAATCAATTACTCCAATGAGCTTCCTTTCTGCCCATCCTAACGCCCAAGTTCTCTTTAGAGAAGCTACTTAGAAAGATGGAAATTTAGGAAAGGCCTCTATCAAAGAATCATAGAACTGAGGCAAAGAGATAAGGTATTTTTATCATAAATCATTACCAACGAACCTTTATTAAGTATCCACTACACACTAGGTTTGGTTTGGATTTGTTCTGCTAGGAATAGGAGGGAATGGAGATAAGACTTATTCCTTCTTGATTTGTCAATACACACTGAAATGGGGAGAAGAGGAGAGTATGTCCTGTGGAACTTTTACTCAGGAGAAGTAATGGAGGTCTAATTCCTGAACACTTAGGCCCATGGCCTATGCTGGCTGGCTCTAGGGAAGGAACCTATTCTTTCTTGGGGATAGTTAAAAGATCCATTTCAGAGTTGGCAAGGGATTGTCCGAGAAACTGCTGGTTCATTAATAGATAACAGTATAGTATGATGGTGTAATGTTAATGGAATAGAAAGATCTTCTCCATCCATTAATAGGCCTGTGTGACCTGTTTTGAGTCACATGGAGCTGGGTCACACAGAATTAAGAGTGGGAGAAGCTTGCCCAGTGGCATTTTAACTGAAATAGAACATTGGGGGGAGAGACAGTACAGGGTGTGAGAGGCAGAGCAGGGATGAGAGTGACACAGTGCTTAGAGAGAGAGGCAGCTTGAGTGGGCAAAGGGAGGGACTAGTCTGAGGAAATGTGTTTGTAGGGAGGCCTAACAAATGAATGCCTGAGATGTTGGTGCATCCTAGAGTGAGGATGATCAATGCCTTGTTAAATATTACCTCCTGGTATTCTAAATCCAAATACATACTTTGGTTTTGCATTTAATGAACAGAGTTTATTATATTTTGCAAATTTACTCTGGAAATACATCTGCATAGTCATAGCACTGCTATGGGTATCTCGTTGGCATTACAGATGGAAGAACACTACCCTGGGAATTGGGAGATTTGGGTACAAATCTCAGCTCCAAAACTTATTGCAGTGCTAACTGCTTATCACTTCAGCCTCTTCATCTGTAAAATGGGGGTAATAATACTTATACAACTTAGTTCATAGGGCTGCTGTGAAGAAAACACTGTATATTAGATTATAAATTCCAGAGGCTTCATCATTTAAACATTAAATCCCCATGCTGCACAAAGTAGGCACCTAATAATTGTTTGTTGGACTAAGTTAAACTATATCTAATTGAGGTGAATTAAACCAATATAAAAACATGAACTTCATTATTACTTTCATCTTCTAGTCCTAGAGTGTTATCCCAATCTTAAAGTATCTTCACCTTCACTCTGGGGAAAGGAAAGGATTTACCTCAACTCCCAAAGTAAGGGAGCTGTATTAGATGACCTCTAAGGTCCTTTCCAACTTTAAATCCTTTGAAATGGATCTGTACAAATTCTTCCACGCACAGCCCCAACAATAAGGATCAGTGGATTACAGGTTAGAGATGGAAGGGATTTCTGAGGTTATTAAGTTCAAACCAGTCATGTTATCGATGAGGAAATGAGGCCCAAACAGATTAAATGACTTGTTCAAAGTAATGCAGGTAGTAAATAGCAAAGAAAGGATCTGAACCTGAGTCTTCTCATTTCAAATCCAGACCAGAACATCTCCCAGACAGGAAAGAACTTCTGCTAACTTCACAGAGTATAAGTATGAAGGATTTCCAGGCTATCCTTAGATCTACTCATAGCAATAAGAAGAACAAGAATGAAGAATGGACCCTGACCCCAGGGCTGAAACGGACTGCAAGAGCTCATTCATAATGGCCAAAC
The DNA here is from genome assembly GCA_028646515.1 of Pseudochirops corinnae. Taxonomy (NCBI): domain Eukaryota; kingdom Metazoa; phylum Chordata; class Mammalia; order Diprotodontia; family Pseudocheiridae; genus Pseudochirops; species Pseudochirops corinnae. Next base: position 76,315,497 of record CM053588.1, on the reverse strand, counting down.
AAATTGTTGGACATGAATTTAAAGGAATATTACTACATGTAAGAAATTGCAAATATAAAGAATTCAGAGAACCATGAAAAGACTTATATGAATTGATGAATAATGAAGTAAGCAGAACTAGGAAACAATAGATAGAATTACTACAACAACATAAATGAAAAGAACACAAACCTAAAACTGAAAGCTGTGAAATTAAAATGATTGATCTTGGTCCTGATGAAAAGTTGAAAAAAATGTGCCTATTTTCTGAGGTGGTGAACCAATGGTGTGGAATATTGTATATACAATCATACAGGATAGATACACTGGTTGTTTTGGCTAAATTGATTTTTTCCTCTTTCATTTTTATGCCTTACTACAATGTATGGCTTGTTGAATACAGGAAAGATGAAGAACATATTAAAAAATAAAATTGATGCCAAAACAGAAGATAACAATAATTTTTAAAAAATATCAATCAAAAGTGGCTTGAATCTTTACCATATCCAGAACAATGATTTTTCAATCCTATTATGAAAGATTTATTTCCTTGGTTAAGGACCATCAAATGTTTAATAGTTTCCAACATCACTAGGTTTTCTGTCTTCTCTAATTCAGGTTTCTGACACAGCAACTAAAAGACTTTACCCTCTTTTTCTGTTTTCAAAGACAGAGCGTTCATTATTGCTCTTCCAGGCTTGAAGACCAGTGTAGGATTGCACTGGACTTCCAGTCTCTAGGTGCTTTGCCCCTCTTTCTTCCTAGTCTAGTACTGACATCAAACTCACTCTCTTGTTTCCTCAGACCACAGGCTCCCGAGGACAATATATTTTACTCTCCCTCTAAAAGTTTCTGCTCAGTGAAGGGTTCTGCCTACAGTAAGTGATCAAACTGGGGACTCATATTTCTAAATATGGGTTTGCTGGGATGTTGGGGGGGAAGGGGGGAAGGGATGAGAAAAAGAAGGGAGGTTAACAAATCAAGGGTTGTCTTGCCTACCCTTATTAGAAAACATTAGCCAAACAAAATGAAAGCACATGACCACCTACCAACACACCTTGGCAGAGCCGAACTCCACACCCGACGTCTGCCCCCAAGGCATGTGATTCGGGCTACACCCTCAAGCCGGTACCCTGGGAAGCAGGAAAAAGTCAAGACGTCGCCCACTCCAAATTGCAAACCCTTCCGGATGCTGTACGCCGGTACCTCAGGTTCCTCACAGGGTTCCAAGTCATATTCTAAGAGGGATTAAAAAAGACAGAGACACAAATATACTCAGAAAAGAAATACACAGACATATAGACACAATAAAATACAAGAAACACAATTAAAAATAAAGAATAAGAGAAATAGAGGAAATAGAGAAGGACAACAAGAGATGAGATATAGAAAAGGAAGAGGTACAGAAAGATGGTCAAAGAGGGACAGGCAGAGAAAGAAATAAAGCACACATACAGGTACATACCAACATATAAGACAAAGACATAAAGATAGAAAAAAATGTTATAGAGATACACAAAAAGATATACCCAGAGATTCAGAAAATGAAAATAGCAAAAGAGACAGAGACAGATAGAAAGCAGAGAGAGAGAGAGAAATAAAAAAAGAATTAGATAAAGAAAGAAGGTAAGGATATATTTTGAGGTTATCTGTGATATGAGATTATCTCCCACCAGTTTCTTGCATTATGAGATTACTGAAGCATATATTCAACAAATTCATCATCACACATCCCCAGCCTGACCTATCTTCTGCTCTCATAGTAGGAACGATGTCCTCAAGCTGTTCTTTCAGTGCTCTCAGACCCAATTAGCTTCTTGATTCTCACTGGACGGGGCTGGGGAATGGGGGTAGTTTGTATTCCAAAAGAAGAAAGTAGAGAGGACAACATTTAACCCCAAAGAATGAAGTTCTAATGTAGAAATCTCAGGAATAGTAGTAGGCCTATCTGGAAATTATTGGTTGTTGAGGGATATATGGTTTCCCAGTTTCTTTCACATCATAGCAAGTGGCTGGTCCCCTACATTTATGCTTAAGGCTTGCAAATAGCATCTCTTAATCTTAGGAAATATCTCTCAATTCTGAATTAGAATAATTAACTGGAGCAAGGTGTTGAAAGAATGAACAAATAGCTTCATTAAGTTAAAGACTCAAACTGCATTATGAGCCTCAAATGCAAAGAGTCACCAAACCATCTACAATATCAGTGGCAATTGAACAGTCAGTATATGCTCCAAGTCAAGGTGAGAGCATGCCTCCCATAAGGCAGTTAGTTCATGGTTAAGAAGGCAACTAGGATGAGGTCTCATCCCATCCAAAAAGAAATTTCTCCAATATATAGGGAAGACTATAACTGTCATGTCTCTGTCTCTCCCTCACTTTACCTGGCAGGTCAAGGACAAATCCAGGACATCTTACAGCCAACAAGAAAACTTCCCTGCCTGACAGTAGTGAAGTGGAGATTCAACAAAGTTAAGGGATATAATTTCTAAAGCTCTATTCCAACAGTCCTGCTATGCAAGACTGGAGAAATGTAATTATAGAGATATACTTTATTACCACTACTCAAGCAAGGATGAGGAAGCTAAAAGAAAAAGACTTTTTAAAAACCCAATAGATTCATTTTCTCATATTTATTGTTATCAGAGGTTGTGAAATGTAAGAAGAGATGACTAGGGGAGAATATGGAATTCCTGTTTTCTAAGGCATAGAAAAATCTTCAAAGTCCAATTGCTAATACCGAGTAAAAGAGCACAGATAATTCTTAAATGCTCCAAATAAGATTATACAATCACATTCCTGTTTTGTAAATCTATGCTGGGAAGTTCTTCTTTTGTCTAACCCAAAGGCTTCAATCACATAGTAATAAAAAGCTTTCTCTTTAGATTTTTAAAAGTAATCCTGAAACCTGTTAGGAAGAAAACTATGAAAACAGAAAAAGGTCATTAAAGGGTCACACCTGATTCCAAGAATCTGTAAGCCCTTTACCTGAGAATGTGATATTGAATCCTTCATATGACATGGAGAAGTCAGAAACAAAACGGATCTGGGCTGTAAAGTTGCCATAGAGTCCAGCACTTATTGGAGCAGGGAGCCGGGAACCAGTTAGTTGCTTCAGTGGTTGTGTGAAGCTGCCATTCTCAGTGATGAGTAGATAGTCATGGCCACTCTCCAAGTGAAAAGTATGAAAAGTGAAGTAAACACCTGTAAGAAGGAACCAGGGGAACAAGTCAGGATGGAGACACAAAAAACAGTGACTGGGTCAGCCCAAAACCAGGTACAAATCTCAGCTTCACTTTAAGGGAAGAAGGATCCATATGTACCAAACACTGTGAAGATTATTCTGACTTGCAAATACTTTCGATGTGTATACATGTATCTCTATTATGCATATCTGGAGAACCCACTGAAAAATTACCTGTTGTGTCTATTGCCCTCCTACTGTAGTTTCAGGTCCTCATATCCCTACCATGAACACTCACAATGTATTCAGAAAGGCCATATTCCTCTGCACAGGCAGAGATGCAGATGAACATTCAATTCAAAATCCAAGGCTTTAATTCTTAGTTGAATTACACTATCTTTAGGGTAATCAACCATTCATGACAGCTCATTACCCAAGAATTCTTGTTTCCTATACTATCTCGATACCTATTCAATAATGATGCATATTTTTCTCTGTCCTACCCTTCATATATATATAACCGGAGAAAAAACAATCATTTCCTATCAGATCATTCTGAAATGATGAAATTAATTCATTCAAAAGCTGCATAGAAATACTGGAATGAGGTATTTAGCACTGCTCTTTCCATGTAGACTGGTGGGTTAATTACTTCCAAATGTCAAGAAGCAATCACTATGTTCAATCCTTCCTATGCACTAAGTCTGGGAAGTGTGGGGAGAAAGATGGGGTCAGGAATACTGATCAAAATCAGCAAAGGATCTGGTAAATTCCTTGCATATTTGGAATGATCTTTTAGTCAAAACCCAAGTTTTTTAGTCAAAATGCAAAATGACTATATAAGAGTCTCTCGTCATTTGGCTGGTCCAAAATCCACTTGACAACCTCTACCCTCTCATAAAGAGAAAATAGAAATACAGAGCAATATAGTGCTGGTGAAAAGCATGCTAACAACTGAAAAGATCAGAAAAGCCTCATTTCTGAGACCAAACTTGAGGTGATCCTTGAAAGGATCTAAAGATTCCAAGAGGCAGAGGGAAAGAGGCATGGGCCTTAGTCTACACAAAGATGTGAAGAGGGATATGGTACGTTACATATAAGATCACCAAGTAGTGTGGCTAGAACCTAGAATAGGTAAGGGAATGACAATTTCATATTCCTCGTACAGAATGATAAAATGGAGTCGAATTGTGAAGAGTTTTAAACAAGTGTCACTAATACTTCCTACAGTCTCCTAGCTATGACCCCAATTCTCTAACTATCTCCACCCCATGGAAAGCAGAGACACCAATTTTTGACTTCTGATGGAAGGACATTTTGCTTTATCTTGTTGTGGCAGATGCTTCAGCTAAGGTAATTCAGGTTAATGGAGCTTAACACTAAATGAAATGTAGAATAACCATGAGTGTCTATGGAGTTAAGGAAGGAAAGAGAATTAACCATTGCAGAAGGGTTAAAAACAAAGAGAAACAAAAAAGGTGGGGAGTTTGGGGAATAGGAGATCACTGGTAAGAAAACAATTTCAGTACCATGGTAGGGCTAGAAGCTTGACTAGAAGAAGACAAGGAGAGAAGTGGGGCTGTTAGTTGTAGCCATTTTCAAAATGTAGCAGTGAAGTGGAGGAAAGAGACAAGATGGTAGCTAGATGGCAGAAGAAATTCAAAGGAAAAACTGAGGAGACCTAAGCAGGTTTTTAAGAGCTTACAAAGGAGCCAAATGAGAGAAATGTGATTAAGAGTCAAGCAATGACTGCTATAATAAGGTTCTGGAAGAAGTAGGAGGAAATGAGACCAAAGCCCAGGTAAAAGTATTAGCTTTAATGTAGAGTAAATATATATCTTTTTCTGTGCAAAGGAAAAAGAAGGCAAGGCAAGGCGAGAGATAGGCACTATGTCCACAAATACAAGCTAAAAAGGAGAGTCCTCGCCCTTGAGGAACTTACATTCCAATGGGGAAAGACACCACACAAAAGAGAAATAAAAAGCAAGCTGACTATATCAAATTTGGAAAAGTCAGGAGTGTAGCTAGGATAAGTATGAAAGTTAGCTGGCCTAAGCCCTTCTCCAAAGGCCCCAGGGGGAATTCACAAATAAGAGAACAGGACTGGAATGAACAGAAGTTCCAAGGTAAAAAGGTCTCAGGCACTGAGAGAGTCTCCAGGAGGAGACTGCAGAAAAGAAAAGGTGTAGAAGTCCAAAAAGTTATAAACATCTCTCCAAGAAGGGAATGAGAAGTTCTGAGGAAAGGAGTTGAGAGAACTCAGGTCAGATGATGCTAAAATTTTTGGTGGTAGAAATGACTGTGTCACTGAATATAAATGTGGGGAATAGGGATATAGTTAAGGACATAGCAGAAATAGTTTACAACTGGTGGGAACCTAGTGGGAAATTAGATCATAAATCATTAACGAAAGAATAGAACACCTGTTATTGGGCAAAAAGAGTCTAGCTGAAATTATCTGCCATAAATTTGTGGTAAACAAAATGAATTACATTTCATGGCTTTCTCCAGAAATACAAAGTCACTTCAGAGCCAAAGTAGAGGAATCAGATATTAGGAGTTACAAGAAGAAAAGGATTTAAAATGTTCCAAATTGGAAGAGGAGTGATTTGTAAGAAAAAAAAAACAACATAGGCTCAAAATTCGTCATAAAGGTAAGTGAAGACAGCAGAGCATATAGGTTTGGACATTATGGATAAGCCAAAAGACCAGATGTCACAAGAAGGGTGAAAAGTAGCTTAACTGGAGAGTAGGTTATAAAAGTAGAGATGTGGAAAGATGAAAGTTTGTGGTCAAAGAGTCAAAGTTCAAAGTTCAGGTCTCTGGAAGTAACATAAATGTGTAAAAACGTAAGAGCCAAGATATGCCATGCCAGCATATGAAGCAATGTGAGATTAAGGAATTAGGCAGTCAGGTTATTCAAGGGGTGTCTAACATGAAAACCAAATTCCCCAAAGATGAGCCAAATATCAAAGTCAACAAGAAATTTTGTAAAGTGCCTTGAAGAGCCACTCCAGGAACGATAATATGGATATATAAAGGCACTGAACAGATTTTGATAAGTGAAAAAGTTACTGAGGAAGGGAGGTAGCAAAATGGTCTGGAAGTTCCAGTGTTGGCAAAGAGCTCAACAATAACTTCTCTTAGCTTCGTTAGGGGAAGAAGAAATAGGTAACAATGAAGATGACTGGAATGGACATGGTATCATGAGGGGTGCTGAGTAAAGTTTCTGTTAAAGTAAAGTGGTGAAGAAATGATTCAAAAATCTGTAGTTGATAATATCATCTAACACAACATAGCCCTTTCAAGTTTGCGAAATTCCTTCCAAATATACCATCTGATCATAACAAAAACCTTGTGAGATAGAAGCTATTATCATCCCCACTGTACAGATGAGGAAAATGACACTGAAAAAGGTTAAGTGTCTTGTCCAGGATCACACAGTTATTTACTGTGACACAGGATTTGAACTCAGTCTTCTTGACTCCAAGTCCAACACATGTGAACTTGAGGCGTGGATGAGGAATTCCAAAGGATGTGTTGATCTAACAAGGCTAAACATTGCTTTAAAAATATTTCCCCAAAGTTTATAGATAATTCATAAAAGGGCACATCATCTTTGCTCTTCAGTGAAGGTCAAACTGCTGCTCTGGGAGTCAGTTCCACTTTAGGCTTTTCATTAATTGTATGACCTCTTACTACCAGATTTCAGTTTGCCCATCTACACAACGGTAAGAAGAAGCAACATTTCTCCCTGTATGAGACAAAGAGTGAGGGAAAAGGGATAACTTTTCCCCTTCTGGTCCTGTTAGCACCCTTGACATATTAACTACTTAAGCTAAGGAGTAAATTTCTTTGGATAGGTCAAGGTATTTATGGGTTTTAATCCTTGGGCATCTCTAATCAATAAGAATGACGATGTTTTATAGAGGGCTTCTTAAAAGTTTTCAAAGCATGTTATACATTATGTCAATTAATCCTCACAACATCAATTAATCCTCACAACAATCCCATGAAGTAGAAACTATAATCTCAGTTTTACAAGTGAGGTAGCTGAAGTTCAGAAAGAGTTAAGATTCTTATTCAGGGTCACATAGGAAGTAAGTGTCTCAAGGAGGATGTCAAACCATTTCTTCCTAACTCCAACTCCTATACTTCATCCACTCCACCTACTCTTTAGGGAATAGGCTACTTGATGAGCTACTCCATATGCAGGGCTATCCTACAAGTCTAAGTATAGTGTTAAGCTATTAAATCTTAAAGGACTTTTGGAACACCTAATATAATTAAGGATATAATACATTAGAAGGGAAAACAAAGAATTACATGAAGGAATTTTGGATAGTCCTGAAAACTGCTTGAGGACCAAGTTCACCAAACAATACTGGGAAGCTCTTGGAAGGCAAGGGACTTGTGATAGACTATGCCATCTCATTCCAGATTCACTGTCAGCAACTGGCATTGAATGAACCAGTACAATAGTATGAGTTGCAAGACACCAACTAAGGATAAGCTGGCTTAAATGAAGTTAGCAACAACTGCAAGACTCATTCACTACTACATATACAAGAAGAGCTTTAAGATACTGTTTTAGCCCAGATCTGATGTTGCCTACTTGCTCCCCATACCAGGTACCTGTCACTCCCCCGAGAGGAGACTATAGAGACTAGAAAAAGGTATATGACTCTTGCAGCAGATGTGCCTCTAAAGGAATGTTTATTATATAATCAGATATATCCCTCTTTGGCAAAGAATTTTGCTAAGAAATCTCCAGAAGATTTTGAGGCTCACCTTTGCCATGTGATGTTTCTATCACCCAAGTACAGTTCAGGTTGTTAGGATAGAAATCAGGAAAGCCTGGTGAGAGGATAGTACCACTGGAGCCTTGGATGAAACCACCACAAAGAGCTGTAGGAACAGGAGAAAGAGGGCCATGAGAGGATGAAAGGATGACTTAGATGTTCTTAGAAACTATAAACTGACCATACCAGTGGGAACCTGATCCTATACCTGGTCCTCCCCACACTTCTCTGCCCTACTCAACACACAAATAGGAAAAGACAAGATTTAACCCAATCTCCCAACTTACCTTCACAGCTAGGGAGAGCTCGACTCCACTGAAAGTTGGGCTCACACTCCAGTGCCTCACCATCGCTTAGCGTGTAGCCAGAGTCACAACTAAAGGTCACCAAAGCACCAACATAGAAATCATTTCCATGACGATGACCATTCACAGGAATCCCAGGGTCTAAACAGTGGTCTGACTGTATTGTTACAGCTGGAACAGAAAATCCACAGCTAAAAGAAAGGGCTCACAGATGTAGCAGAGGACGCATGGTTGGAAATGGTTTATTACAAAAGGCTGGAATAATCTCATGTCATGGCCTACCCTTAGAAAGTCTAGTTTCTTAGCTTCATTTGTGGGAGTAAGGAGTGGGGATGGGGGAGAGAAGTGCTGCAAAGTGATAGGATAGAGAAGGGGAATAAGAATTATCCTTTTGAGGGTTTCTACCTGTCAAAGTACCCATGATCCAACAGTAATATATCCTTGGGGTAGGAATGTTCTAGGAGATACAATGATAACAGAAAATTTCCATTATTTCCCACAGCTTCATCAAAAAAATACATACAGAACCCAAGAACTACAAATGCCAAAACTCTCCTTGAACTATTTCTAAAGGGAAGGCAATCAGGAAAGCACAATTGTTATACGGGAAGGCAGTAACCAGGATTCTACTGGTGCATTGCAATGGCCCCCTGAACTTAGCCAGCCAACATCTATTCCCTCTCTCCACATTCTCTCTGCTTGTCAGTCTGGTCATTTTGATATACCAGCTCTAATCATACTATATAGCTCCCCTAAATGCTCGGGCTAACTGCAGATCCCAGAAAAAGTGCTGATGTAATTATTCTGTATCTTACACCCCAGCTATTCCCTTTAGTCTCTAAAAAATAGAAATATCTCAAAGAAATGAGCTAATGCTATGAACAGTCCCACATAGACTCTTATCTCTTCCTGAGCTCTCAACTCACTGCAGTCCTCTCAGAAAGCAGCCATAACACATCACTATTTTCCAAACTCTTCAAAGAGCAATTTCTTTTTGCTCCATCTATCCTCAGAGAGAATTACTTCCTACTAAATTTGCATGTGGATAGAGTAAGAGCAAGCAATTGCTCCTCCCAACAAAAAGGGACAAACAGAAACCTTCTGACATATCTGCAGTACTAGATACACAATAGCTGTTTGAGGTGTGCCCTTTAAATGTAGGACACAAAGTGGTAAGGTGGGAGGGTAATGTATTGGTAATACTCAAGACACTTTGGTGCCAAGCTAATCTTGGCTTTTAAGCTGGATTCTAAGGTGGTCACCCCTCTCTCTGCACAGACCCATAAAGTGAAGGGTTTGGCATAGTCAATCTCTAACGTGGCTATAAGAGCCTATGAGTGATTAATACACATAGAGAATCATAACAGAATCATGGTATAATGGAAGTGAGATATTGTCTCACAAGCTTTCAGAGAAATAAGGAATCCTTTCTTTCACTAGGAAGGACAGGATCTTTAAGTCACCCACTTCCCCAACCCTTCCAACACTCACTCTCATATCGGATCTGGAAGCCAACGTCTGAATGACTCTTGTCTGTAGAGAAGAGGAGATAGAGGTAGTTGCTAGTGCTAATGAGGAACTGTGGAACTTGGGTTCCATGGTAGACTCCTATCAAGGGTGATGAGTACGTCCTCCCATCTCGGACCTCCAATGTATCATAGTTGACCTCTGTTTTAAATCTGCCAAGAAGAAAAAAAAAATCTTACATAAATTATGAACTTCTCATCCTTTGAAAATGACAAAAATCCTAAGTTACAAAGAAGATTCTTATTCAGAAACTGATGGGAATAAGATGGCCTTTGAAGTACATTACAACTATGGGATTGTGTGATTTCTTTGTGAATTCAGGTTTCTGGAAAGATGAATCAATTTAGAAAGGCTAGGTACTTGCATAAAGTTTGGATATTCTTTAGTGTAAGTTGTTCTGTTGCACTCAAGACCCTCTAAGGCCCAGATCTGTGGCTACTGCAAGGATTGGGACAAAAATTAATTATGAACTTGAACTAAAAATTCTCCTTTTCAGAATTAGGAGCACAGGCAGAAAGATATTCCTCCCCACTGTGAGAGAAAAGATCTCGTTTCTCTTTCACTTTCTTGCAAAGTTTCTTCCTGTGCTTCCCACTCTAATATATATCCTCCATGTCAAGTTGTGATAATAAGCACCTGTCAAAAGTGATTTTGATAGGGTATCCTGGCTGAGCTTCAATCACCCACACACAATTCAGTGCATCCTTGTAGAAGCCAGGCCAACCAGGGGACAGGATAGTTCCACTAGGAGATGTCAAGTGACCACCACAGGGTGCTGTTGAAGGGAGGAAGGGAAAAAAGTCAATAAAGATCTCAAATAGATCACATGGTAGTAACTTTTGGATGAGAAGATGTTTCCAAATATGTCCATCCTATAAATATTTTTATAGTTGGCAGTAATGCTTTTCATTTTTTTAAAGGAAAATTAAAACAAACCAGAACTACCAATTCTTTTCAGAAAGGGAACTTCATTGACTTTGTCCAATAACATTATCTGGGACTTCTAAAGGCTAAATGGAAGATAAAATAAAAAATAAGAAGACCAAACTATGAGTAGCCTTCATTAACTCTTGCCTAAACTATTACATTAGTGATTACTCTCTGCTACTAGAATGTCTCCTCTCTGATCAATTCTCCAAATAGAAGCTAAACCGGTATTTCTAGGATATAGAAATGATCATGTCACTGCTCTGCTCAAAAAGCTTCAGTGGGTCCCTCTTGCCCCCAGGTTATGTAAAATACAAACTCTGCTACTTGGTATTTAAAGCCCTTTACAACCTGACTCCACCTAATTTTCCAGTCAAACGAGTATACTTGATATTTCCTATATGTGACATTCTATCTACCATCTCCATAACTTAGCATAAACTATCACCCCTCCCTATGCCTAGAATACACTCCCCTATTCTCCTATTCATTTCCACTTCATAAAATCCCTCTTTCCTGATGACCTCTGTTCTTAGTGCACTCCCTATCAAAATTACATCATAGATATTTTGTATTTCTGTTGATGTTACCATAGAACATGAGTTCCTTAAGATTAGGGGCTATTTCATTTGACTCTGTATCCCCAGTGCCTCACATAGTGTTTATAACACAAAGCACTTAATAAATTCATAATCAGCAGAGAAGTTTGGCGTTGACATGACAGAAAACAGAAATCCCCTAAAAGTTCTTGAGCAGAGGAGCAGCATGGATGAAAGCACTAGTTTAGAAATATTAAGCTGAACACCTGGAAAGAGACTAGGGACCAAGAGATTGGGGTGGTACTCCAGACATCAACTGATGGGTAGAAGCAGGAATGGAAAAGAATAGATAAGACAAGTATTACAAGAGAAGAATCTGTAAGACTTGGTAATTATCTGGATTAAGGGCATGATGGAAATGGACTATTCAAAAATGACTCTTAAAATTTCTAGTCCAAGTGATAGAACACTATCATTCATTTACTTAAAGTGGAATTTTGGAGAGGAAGCTTCCTATATAAAAACATGAGCATCTAGCTCAGGTACTGTTTTCAACACATCACTGCTTTACCTTATGACTTATAACCTGGTAACAGGTTATACAACATGGTACAGTGTAAAGTATACTGGATGTAGAGATAGAAAACCTATATTCAAATCCAGCTTCATTGGCATTTGATGCCACTCAAATGCTACTTAACAGAAATGTGACCCTGGGCAAGTAATCTATTCTCTTTGGGACTCAGGCTCCTCATCCATAAATTGAGGGGTTGGTCTAGATAGCCTTTAAGGTCATTTTCAACTCTAAGTTTATATTCTATGATCAAATCAGGGCAGCCAGGTGGCACAGTGGATTGAGTGCCAGGCCTAGAGTCAGGAAGACTCATCTTCCTGAGTTCAAGTCCAACTGGAGATACTTTCAAGCTGTCTGACCTTGGGCAAGTCACAATGCTGTTTGCCTCAGTTTTCTCATCTGTAAAATGAGCTGGAGAAGGAAAAGGTGAGCCACTCTAGTCTCTTTGCTAAGAAGACCCCAAATGGGGTCAGGAAGAGTAGGACACAATTGAAACAATTAAGCAACAACAAAATTGTTAAACTGTCAAGAACTTGCTATAACCTATAATTAAATTGTAAATCTTCTGCCTAGTGTTGAAAGTCTCTTCTTAATTCCCAACAACTATTCCCTGCCTTCAGGTCTTACACCATTTTTTCCAGCCTCAGATTCTGGCATGCCTCAGTTTCAACAGGGTCTTTTACTGCAGTCCACAGGCACACCATGCTCATACCTGTATCCATGTTCTTATGATATACTATAACTTTCTTACTAACTGTTCTAGATGTATAATCTCTTTACTAAGAGCTCAGTAAACACTAATTGCCCCATGTATGGGGGCCATGAAAAAAGTCTTAGATTGGAATATACTATATTATAGTATGCTATAGTGCACTATATACTATAATGTAGTCCTGGCTCTGACATTATCTCTGCACAGGTCATTTACCATCTCTGAACTTCATTTTGCTCATATAAATATTTGCAATATGGATACCATGGAAATTCTGTGAATAAATTACCTAGATAGAAATTTGAATTATTATTTCAGAAACTACGTGTTTCAGTATATAAAAGCTCTGGACTTAGAGTCAGGAAGCCATGAGTTCAAATCCCACATAAGGTACTTACTGGCTAAGTAACCCTAGAAAAGTCATTTAATCTCTCTCAGTCTCCGTGTCCTTATCTATAAAATGAAAATAACAATAGCATCGATCTCTCAGAGTTGTTATGGGGATCAAATGAAAAATATATGTATAGCACTCTAGAAACCTTAAAGTTTTTATATAAATGCTTACTCTTATTTAGCTAATAACTGAGCACCTAGAGGAAAAAGACTAGGTCTTCTTTGCAACCTCTCCTAGCACAACTGAACAGAGTGCTTGGGCCCCAGAACTCAACAAGTCAAGTTAACAAGCATTTATTAAGTGCCTACCACGTGCTAGGCACAATGCTAAGTGCAGGGTAGGCAAAGAAACGAAAAAAAAATAGTCCCTGTTCTCAAGGAGCTTATAATCTAGTACAGGAGACAACATGCAAACAACTACATACAAATAAGATATGTACAGGATAAAGTGGAGATAAACTTAGAGGGAAAGCACTAGCACTAAGGGGAATCAGAAAAAGCTTCTTATAAAAGGTGAGATTTTAGCTGAAACTTGAAAGGAAGCCAGGGTGCTTGGTCAATGAGCCATAGTGAAATGAATAGTGAAAATTACAGGTATCCATATAGGGTAAATAATCTAGAGAAGATGCTTAATCCTAGAATTTGTCAGGCTCTAAAGATTACAAGACAAAAGCAGCATAGTGATAGGGATCTGGACTATCATTCTAGCTGAGGTCACTGGAGGAGGCCCTGGAAAGAGGGATTGCCTCTCTATATGTTATGATTTCTGAAGCAATGGAGAGGCATCCTAGCTAAAAAAAACAAAACAAAAAACAAAAAAAAAAACCACCTCCCCCATCATGATTTGCCAAATGTCTAAAATTCCACTATTTCCCAGTAACATATTAGCTTTTATATTTATATAGCACTTTGTAACTTAGATAGCATTTATACTTCTACATTCTTGTCAGATTCCCTTTTATAGATGAGAGCAATGACATTTAAGAAGGTAGAGGGATTTGCCCAAGGTCACAGTTATCAAATGGCAAAGATGGAAAAGAAGCTACCTCTCCTAAGTCCATATTCAGGACTGACCTTAGAGCTTATTCCATTGGGCATAATCTCTTGTTCTAATGCATAAGCCTCTAGAGGAGATATATATTTACCATTACTAGCCTCAATGTGTACGGAATGATTTTATCATGATGTGTGACAGAGGGTCTTTAAAAAGAAGGGTAGATCACTTAAAACTCTGAAGAAGAAAATTCTACTCCTGTGGCAAATGGGACACACCCCTCCCCAGTTTCCCCTCACCCTCACAATGAAAAACCCACCCCTCCTGAGAACATAGGTACCTTCACATCGAAGCACAGCATTGTTCCAAACCACACTGCCCTCCTTTAAGATGCAAGTTACTGTCTCTGAGCCATGAGTCCCCAGGAAGCCCTCATCACAGAGAAAGGAGATGGAGCTGCCCAACTGGAGGCTGTCACCAAACCGTTTGCCATTCACAGGAACACCAGGGTCAGGGCACTCGTTGTGTCGAAATGCTGTGTGAGATGGAGGCTGGTTAGCCTGGGCTGACTCCAGAAATAAAGCCACCACATCACAGTCACCAAGCCCGGACCTCCGCCAATGCCTTCCCCAAAGCCTGCAATGGAGGGGAAGACAAAGTAGCCTTCTTTCCACCTCCCACTCCAAACCTGGGTCCAGCCCAGGAACTCGGTACTTGAACATAAAGAGGAAATTTTTTTCTAGAATCTACTGATTCAAAATTGACTTAATAAGCTGTAAGATCAAATCTATCACTCACTCAGAAACCCTCCACAGTATTATAATGTCATCTCCAGAGAAGATCTGTGGTTGATAAGAGAGATCTAGTCTAAATAACCTCACCTGAAGTTACCTGTTCCATTTTCCTTCCTCCAAGACAGAGTTTCCTCTCAGCCACTCGAGGCACATAAGAATGGTTCCTTAAAATAAAGATCTGCCAACATTCCTTTAAGTAATTTCTTTGCCTCTCTCTGTTATCTATACTAGTGGTCCTCTAAGATCAGATACCTATGATCTTTAATAAAGCAAGCTTCCAATGGAAAACTTGTTTTGTGCCTGAATGGTCTAAAGGTACTTAGAAAAATCTAACTTTGTCTTTAATCTTTTTTTTTTTTAATTTTCAAATTCTTGAAATTTTGTAGTAAGGAAAACTCCAGGGTAAGTAGAGAAGGGTAAAGACCTGAAGCTTATGTCTCAGCTGTTTGGGGTATGACTCAGGAATCCAAGGCAAAAGCCTGGTAAACTTTGTCACTGGCCATTAGCTGGGCAAATTAGTCATTGTTGCTGGTGGCGATTATGATGAACCGCAAAGCCTTGAATGAATGTGCAGCACAGGTGCCTTGGAAAACACTGCCTTTAAAGGAACAATGTTGGTTAACCTGCACCACGTGTTTTCTAGCTGTTAACAATGTTAAAATCCATCACTCTATTCATTGCACACACACACACACACACACACACACACACACGGCAAGAACATTTAAATGAAATATAAACTGCTCTCAAACTGCTCTCAATAACAGTTTCTGCTTCAAGCCAACAGATAAGATTCAGGCAAAATAGTTAGGGCTATTTACCCCAAATAATGGGACAGTCAGAGAGTATGGGTATCATCTTCTTCACCTTTACATAAGTTGTCTCCTCCCCTTCAGCATCTCTTAAAATCTTCAACACCATTCAAGGATAAGCTCAAGTACTATCTCCTAGAAAAAGACCTCTGGGATAACCCAATTTGTCATCTGAAGTTGTTCGTGCTCTCTCTCTAATTATCTGCCATTTATTAGCTATGTAATTAGAAGTGAGTCAATTCACAGGGTTCTTGTGAAGACCAAATGGGATAATATAAGAAAAGCACTTCATATACTTGAAAGTGCTACGCATAATCAAATGAGATCATGTATTGCATAAGCATTAAGGCACCATATGAATGTTAGGTACCATTACAATTAATACCATTATTATCTAAAGCACTGTTCAATGGAAAAAGAGAAAAGAATAACTATATTACTCCAGAGTAAAATCAGCACTAAAGGGTAGAAGTTATTAGGAGTGAGAAGTGAAGATTAAGAGAAGAAACAACATAGCTACATAAACACAAAAGCTTGTTCTAGAGTCCTAAGATCTGAATTTGGGTCCTGGCTATAACATTCATCAGCCTTATGACCCTAAGCAAGTCCCTCCTCCTCTCTGGTCTCAGTTCTTTCCTCTGAAATATAATGTCTGCATTACTAACCTCACAATATTTTAGAAGAAGAAAGTAAACCTTAAAGCATTATATAAATATGATGTATTGCCACTGTTATTATAAGAAGGGATTTTCTAACAATTACAAGTATCCAATTATGAAACGGTCTTCTTCATGGGGAAGTGAGATCTTGAATACTAAAGTATTCAAACAGGCTGGATGATCACATGTCATCCAGATGACACAGAAAGGATTCTTACACTGACTGGGAGGTTAGCTTTGATGTACTCTAAAATCACTTCTAACTCTGAGATTCCATGAGTTCCATGAGTATATGCGCACTGAAGTATGTGACAGAAATACATGCATGTATCCATATCATACACAGACACACAATTCCAACTATTATCCATTCTTTCTGCTTATAGTTACTATCAAAATGACTGATAAGCAGGTCTTTGTTAGTCACACAGGATGAACATGCTAGTCCAGAAACCTGGGGCCATCTTTAAACTGTTGAGACTTTTTGTTAATAACTATCTTCCAACCATTGTTCCTAGCTCTCCAAATAAACTAATCCCTCTTCCTCCCCATCAAATATGCTCAAACCAAAACACACTGTTTCTTTCAATTCATTCTCATATAATATGATCTCCAGCCACCTTTCTGACTCTGGGCATATTCCAATATGGTAATGTTCCTCCAAGAATGTGGTGACCAGAATAGAACAATATTCCAGATGGAGTCTGACCAGAGCAGAATACAATGGGACCATAACCTCAAATATTCTGGGCACTGCGTTTCTATTAGTGCATCCTAAAATCAAACAGGCTCTTTCTGGCTTCCAAGACATAAATTGAGTTTATGATCCACTAAAAAATTCTGGATCTTTTTTTTTCTTTTTAACATAAACTGTTCTTTATTTCTTTCTCCATCCTTTATTGGTCTGACCCAATACCTGCCATAGTCTTCAGCGGGTGAGGAGAGGGTATGAGCATAAGCTAGAAAATGAAGAAAATGAACTCAGACCCCTGCAAGAGATACTAAATAATATGGACAAGGATATTTCACTGGCAAGAGAAGAGATTATACTGTGTCAAAAGAAAGAAGCCTCAATCATTCCAGAACCTAATGCACGTTCCCTGGCTAATCCTCTCCTGTGTACTGTCTAGCCCCTGGTATGATATTGCTTCCTTATTTTTCCAGAGTGATTTCCATTATTCTACTTCCTCATGTCTCCTACTGGATTAACAGCAAAATTTACTACCTCCTTCCCTGTGGTCCACACCCACAGAAGAAGGCTAAGGAAGGATACATTGACTCACTGGTGAAGGTGATGTTAAAGCCTCTCTTCCCTGTTGAGTGGTCTGTCTGGAACTCAAGGCGGGCCACGTGCCCACTGCTGGTAAGTGAAGAAGGGATCTGGCTTCCTGAGAAGGTGCCCAAAACAGGAGACTCAGCTGTAGCCCCATCTTTGATGGCCAGGAAATCAAACTGAGGTTCCACGTCGATATCATTGAAGGCCAAGTGGATGCGGCTCTCAGGCTTGGCAAGGATGAGCCAGACACAGTGCAGGTGATTGCCATATTCTTCAGGATAATTCGGGGATAAGACGATACCAGACGGGCTAGTAAAGTTGAAAAAGCAGGAAACTGCAACAAGAACAATAGCTCAGGTCAGGTCTCAATTCGTAACACCCACCTTCCCTATCAAAGGTTTTACTTAGGCCTTTCATGGTATTTTTGTTGTTGTTGTTAAAAACAGGAACAAAGGATGATGATAAGAGATTCAGAAATGTCAGTTCTCTTCTACAGGCAGAATTACAAAACAACTAAGTAACTAGGGTTTCTAGTTTTCTATTGGGACTGAATTTTGATAGGAGAGCTTGAGTTGGTTTCTAGGCTAGATTCTAAGCTAAATTGGAATGTGCTGATGGCCAATACCGAGATTAGGAAATGTCCCAGTAAATGAGAATAATACTGCACCTCCTCTTTTTATGCTTTTACCTTTCAGAACTACCTCCCTTTAGACCTAACGGGGCCTGCTATTCTATTACAATGGGAAAACGACCAAAGAAGCTAGGAATGACAAAACTCACTAGTTCTCAATAAAGTGTGAGGAAATGAAGGGCCACCTTCTGAGGGAGACAAGAAAACTTTAAAAGGAATTCTTAGAAAGAATAATATTGAACCCAAGTAATAAAGCACTAATGGAGGAATTTCAAGTATTACTAAGGCAGTGTATGAAATAGATCCCTCCATGGATAGCCTGTTCCACTTAAAAGACATTCAATAAATGTATTCTTATATTTCTATGGCTTGAAAAATTGCTACATCCCCAGCAGGGAAACTTCACACTGCACAAATCATTTCCATCTTCTCCTGGAAATTCACGTGGAAATGCGAGTGTTTTAGATCAAATCTCTACCTCCCTCACCTTCAGCCAATTTTAGAGCACAGAATCACTTTTCTGAGCAATTTAATCAGGCAAATTATTCAGTCAACAAACATTTATTAAACCTCATACTATATTCTAGGGGCTATGCTAGATATAGGGGACAAATATCAAACCATTCCTGCTTTTAAGAACTCATATTTTACTGAGAGAATAAACATGTACATAAGTATATACAAAATAAAGTTAAGGTTATTGGGATGGAAGTCAATAGCAGATGAAGATATCAGAAAAGGCTTCATGTATCATGTAGAACTCGACTGATTTTTGAAGGAATCAAAAGATTATAAGAGATGGAAAGAGGCAGCAGTGCCTTGTGGGCATGGAAGACAGCTATGCAAATCCATGGAAAAGGCAAATAAAGTTATGTGTGTGTAAGGAAGAGCAAAAAGGACAGTTGGGCTGGATCAAAGAGTCCATGACGAGGATTATAACATAATATGGGATGTAACATAATGTACCACACTACGGTGTCACTATAAAGGCAGACTGGAGAAAGGCTGCAAAGTGCATTAAACATAAAAAAGAAGAGCTGTATGTAATTATGGAGTTTTCTGAGTAGGAGAGTGACACGCCTAGAGACCTGCCCTTTAGGAAAATCATTTTAGTTGCTCTGTGGTAGATGGTTTGTAAAACCAAGAGACTTGAAGCCAGGAAACCAACTAGAAGGCTATTGCAACAGTTCCAGGTGAGATGTTTCAGGAACTCAGCCAATCAATCAAGGCAGTCATGCAAAAGAGAGAACAGAACTGATTTGAAAGACGTTTTAGAAGTAGAATCAACAACAGTGGGCCAGTTATTGAGTATGTGAGACAGAGGACAATTGTGACTAAGGTTTCAAACCTGAATGACTGGGAAAAAATGGTAGTGCCCTCCCAGGACGCTAAGAGGGGTGGGTTGGAGGGTAAAGATAATTGGTTCTGTTTTGGTCTTGCTGAGCTTGGGATACCTAGGATATCTTCTGATAGGACACCAACTCCCAACACAGGCTCCCTAGAAAAACAAGAAATCAGGGTCTCCTGGAGGCAGTTATTTAAACAAGGAGAAAGATGTTCTCAGAAATTCTGGTGTGGGTTCTATGGGGAGATTCACAGAGGCAGGGTCCATTTGCTCCTTAAAGGAGGTTTCTCTCTTCAATGGCTGCAAGACCATAGTTCTGTTACTATAAGGAATACTTATTATTAACTACCATCTTTACACTTTCTGGGCCTACCTTAAATTAACCTTATTCAAAATCATCTCTTCTCTAATTACCCATCTGTGAAGGAGTCAAAATATTATAAGCATGCATCTCTAAGGAGGGGAGACAGTTTTGTTTACTCATCTGTCTAGTGGTTAACGATCCCTATATTTGGTGGTCTTACAGTGGAGGTTGGATGGCCTCTCATCAGGAGTATTGTAGCCTCAATTCTTGCTCAGGTATTTGTTGAACTAGAAGGCTTCTGAGGTTCTATGAATATGGTAAAACACTTAAAATAATTTGGAACCCCCTCAAAAAGAATTTTAAAACCCCCAGAGAATCAGCATCTCACTAATGTTAGAAGGGGAAAGAGATGGAACCATAGAATATGATTAGAATAATCAGAACCACAGAATAATGATTATCTCATCTAACTCCCTCACAGTACATATGACATTGAGGGGGGAAAAAGGGAAGGTAAGTTGTCTCTAATCACAGAGTTAGCTAATGGTAGAGCTGGGATTATAATTAAATTATCTCTCTTGATTGCTCTGCCCATCAAAAAAATAAGTGTAAGGATCATAATTAAAGGTAAACAAATCTTAACTTTCAGAAAGAGAAGGGGGTTTCCACCATGAATATGAACTGATTTATTGAGTCAAGAATTCAATTAACAGCAGTGTTTGCCTTTAAAGATCTGCCATGAAGAAAATTGTCCAATACCCGCATAATCTTACCGCTCTACAATACAAAGATCACCCTGGATACCTGCAGCTAGATGGTTCCACTATTGCTATTTAAATGGTTCAGGGAAGAATCAAGCCAGAAGTTCTCAAAGAGCCACAGAATAGTAATGCTGAAAAAGATAGCTAAAGTCATCTGGATCAAAGCCCTTATTTTATTTAAAAAAAGAAAAGAAAAAGAAAAACTGGTCAGACAGCAAGGAAGGACTTCTCTAAGCTCACACAATGAGTTAGAATAACTGAGACTAAAATCTTGATTTCCAATTTGGTATTATATTTACTTCCTCTTTCTGCCTCTCTTCCTCATTTCCTCCACAAAGAGATTTCTTGGATCTACCATGTCATTTAGGTATAACACATTATCTAGCACTGCTCTACCTAAATAGCATGTGTTCATTCCTGTTTGCCCTTCCCTCTTTCTCTCCCTGCCTTAGGTATCAAGGTTGAATAAACGTCCAGTAGAATACTCCTTGAGGACAAGAACAGTTTTTTATTTTTTCTTTGTATGCATAACATCTAGCATAGTACCTGGCACATGGCAGGGAAGGAGCACAGAAATTTCCATATCTATGCCATCAATCCCTGTGTAGAAACTCCCTCCATGAAAACAAGTGAAGGGAAAAGAGGAAGAAATTAACATCTATATGATGCCTGCTATGTGTCAGAAACTATTCTAAGCACTTTTACAAATATTATCTCACTTGCTCCTCACAAAAACCCTGAGTTAGGTGCTATTATCACCTCCATTTTATAGATAAGAAAACAGACAGAGGTTAAGTGACTTGCCCAGGGCCGCAGAGACAATAGGTGTCTGAGGCCAGATTTGAACTCTGGTTTTCCTGACTCCAGGCCCAGTGCTCAATCCACTGTGCCACCTAGCTACATGGCACCTAGATACTTTGTAGACTGGAAAAGCATCAAAACTGTCTAGTCTTTTAGTTATCCTAAGGGGCACTGGGAGGTTAAATAATGTGCTTGTGTGTTAAAGACATTAATTGAACCCAGGTGTTCTAGCCTTGTATTCAGTATTCCATGTTGTCTCTTCCTTAACACAAAGCTGGTATTTAATTGCTAGTTAAACTGAAATGAACCCACACAGTCTCAGGAGGCAGCTGTTTGCAGTGTGAACTTAGGATCAGAGATTGTGAGCTATTAATGACTACCTAATTCAACCTCCTCATTTTGCAAATCAGGAGAATTGAAATGACTTGTCCAAAGTCACAAAGCACTGAAACCAAAGTAGCAGAGATGAAATGCAACATGCGTCCTCTGACTTCAGATATAGCATTCTTTATAATATATCAATAGGTGAGAAGCATAGAGATTCTTAAATACCTATCCTCCCCATGATTATAAAGTAAGGAGAATGGATTATTTAACAGAGAATAATTTATATAAGAAAATTAATGGTGTCTCCTTCAAGATGATCTCCTTGGGAAGTTACATTTCCTCAAATTTGGTGCTGCACAAAACATATCTCAACTCTTCTTTGAGAGTGATATGCACAGACAACATAAAATGCCAGCTATCAGCTACATAAAATAATCAACTTATTATTTCAGAGGTATACATCTTTGACCATAAATAGGATTCCTTATCTTGATCACTCTCTTCGTTCACCAGATCCAAATCCAAAAGTCAGAGGTGGCACTGGGGAATGTCATCATTTTGTCTTCTAAGCCTGAGCACCCGATATAAAGCCTTCTGTGTAGTAAGCATTTAATCAATGAATAATGACTCTGAACTAAGAAGATGTTGGTATTTTTATATATGGTGCATTTACCTATTTATACTCATGCAGTTTCCCCTAAGTACGATGGGAACTCCCTGAAGTCTGGTTCTATCTCACTTTTTTATTTGTGGCTACAGTAACTAGCACAAAGTAGGCACATAAATGCTTTTTTTTTTACTGATTCACAGAATACTAGGTCCAAGGCAGGTACACAGCATATGTATAGCTTAGCCTTGGATCAAATGGGAAGGCATGAGGTGGTGAATGAAGGAGGGCGGGAGGCAAACATACCTAAAGATAAAAGACTGTAAAACGGGTATGGAAAGGAGGTGAAAAATCCTCCAAGTTCTGGGAGGGATTTAGAACCTCAGCACAGTCCACAGTAAGGCTAAGCCAAAGCTACCTCCAAGGAAAAAAATGACTGTCATGGTCTAGAATTTCTAACATCCATTCCAGGTAGAGCTGAAGCTACAGAAAGAATAAAAAATATAATTCCTGCAGATTATTTTCTTTTTTTGTTTTGTTTTTTCTTTTTCATGGTCTCTCCTATTCATTATAATTCTTCTATGTAACATGGCTAATATAAAAATGTGTTTAATAGGAATGTATGTGTAGAGCTATATCATATGCATACCATCTTGGGGAGGGAAGGGGAGAAAATTTAAACTTATGGAAGTGAATGTTGAAAACTAAAAATAAATAAATGTTTAAAATACATAATTCCTACCAAAATAAGGCAAGGGTTATTATGCTCTCCACACCAGATCTACTGTCCATACCCTTCACCCATTAATTCCTACTCATTATTTAATACCCATCTAGTAATTATGGCCTCCATGAAGCCTTCCCTAACATGTTTTATTTTTTTTTTTTACCAACTGATGCTCACATAGTGCTTCGTTTAAATCTTTCTAATATAATTAACATGAATTACTTTGTATTATAGTTACCTGTATAATGTGCTGGTCTTCATACCTTAACCTACATGAGAGCAGGACAATGCTTTATCTAAATTACACATTTTTCTAGAACTTAATCATTGATGAAAGATAAGGACCTTGACATGATATCATTAACGATATTCAAAAAATCTTAAGTTAAATTCCAAAAATAAGTTCTTAAACAGGTTTAGTATCATCATAAGAATTAGTTTACAGACTCCTGACCAGACTACTGGGAATGAGACAGTTCATCTGACAGTGTAATGTTCTACTGGGTTCGTTTAAAATTTATTCCTATTACTGTTAGTCACACTTTCTATCTCTTCTGAAACCATCCTGTTTTTTACTTCTTACAGAACAAAGTATTCCATCATAATCACATACCACAATTTGTTCAGCCATTCTCCAACTGATTGGCATCCCCTCAATTTCTAATTCTTTGCCATCACAAAAAGAACTACTATAAATATTTTTGTACAAATAGGTCCTTTTCCCTTTTCTCTGATCTCTTTGAGATACAAACCTAAGTAGCAGCATTGCTGGGTCAAAAGGTTTTTGCTGTTCAGACATTTCAGTTGTGTCCAACTCTTTGTGACCCCATTTGAGGTTTCCTTGGCAAAGTCACTTAAGTGGTTTGTCCTTTCCTTCTCCGCTTATTTTAGAGATAAGGAAACTGAGGCAAACAAGGTTAAGTGACTTGCCTAGGGTCACATAACTAGTAAGTATCTGAGGCTGTATTTGAACTCAGGGCCTTCTGACTCCAGTCAAGCACTCTTCTCTACTGCTGCCACCTCACTGCCAGGTCAAAGAGTATTCACAGTTTGGGGTTTGGTTTTTTTTTTTTCTCTCTTTTGATGTAGTTTCAAATTGTTCTCCAGAATGGTTGGCATTTACAACTCTACCGACAATACATTAGTGTCCCTATTTTTCTATATCCTTCCTACATTTGTCATTTTTTTTTGTCATGTTAACCAATCTGATGGACAGGAAATGGAATTTCAGAGTTGTTTTAATTTGTGTTTCTCCAATCAATAGTGATTTAGAGCATTTTTTTTTATGTGATCATTGGTGGCTTTGATTCTTCTTCTGAAAACTACCTGTTCATATCCTTTGACCATTTATCACTTGGGGAATGGCTCTTTCTTTTATAAATTTGGCCCCATTCCCAATATATTTGAGAAATGAAGCTTTTTTTTTTTTTTTTTTTTTACCAAACTTGCTGTAATTCTTCCCCAGTTTCTTGTTTTCCTTCTAATTTTAGCTGTACTGGTTTTGTTTCTGCAAAAACTTTCTAATTTTATGTAATTAAAATTATCCATTTCATTTCCCATGATACTCTCTACCTCTTGTTTGGTCACAAACTCTTCTCTTATTCATCAATCTGACAGGTGAATTTTTCCATGCTACCCTAATTTACTTATGATATCACTCTTTGTGTCTAAATCATCTATCTATTTTGTACCTTATTTTGGTATACAGTATAAGATGTTGGTCTGTATATCATTTCTGCCAGACTATTTTTCAGTTTTCCCAGTAATTTTTGTCAAATGATAAGTTCTTTCCCAAAAAACTTGGACCTTTGGATTTATCAAAGACTAAATTACTATAGTCATTTACTAATGTGTATAATTAATCTGTTCCCCGATCCACCATTCTTTTCCTTAGCCAGTACGAAGATTGTACAGCAGATTATTCTAATAATTAGTGCTTTTTAATATAGTTTAAAATCTGTGACTGCTAGGCTGCCCTCGTTCACATTTTTTTTCATTGATTCCCTTGATATTTTTTATCTTTTATTCCTCTAGATGAACTTATTATTTTTTTCAAGCTATATAAAATAATTCCTTAGTAGTTTGATTGGTATGGCACTGAAGGCATAAATTAACCTAGGTAGAATTGTCATTTTTATCATATTGGCTCAGCCTAGCCATGAGAAATTAACATTTTCTCCAATTGCTTAGATCTGTCTTTAATTGTGAGAAGAGTGTTTTGTAATTATGTTCATATAGTCCCTCAGTTTGTCTTGGCTGGTATTTTCTATCTCTTCCAATTGCCTGGGGGTAGTATCTATTCCTGGGGGGCCTTCTCACACTTAAGGATTTTGGAGACTAAGAGTAATAAATAACACAGATACTAGCTAGAAATTAGCTCCATTGCCCACTAGGAACAAAGCTGGTGAGAAAAAAAAGGGCCCCAGGGTTGAATAAATTCTGTTATATGTAATAAAGAGAGGATAATACCACAAATTAGTAACTCCAGGTAATCAAGGGGAATAAATGAATGACTAGATAGATGGATGAATGAATGAACTGTAAGTGTTTACTATGTACAAAACACTGTAAATGTCTTGTGAGATCCTGACAGAAATGGCAGAGGCAATTAAAAAAATAAACCCCCACATCCACATACACACATTTAACTTTTTTGTTTTTTTGTGATTTCACAATTTTGCCATAGGGAAGGTCTCCTAAAGCACTAAGCCCAGGTACATCAGTGACTCAAGGTCAGTCTACAGAATCCTCAATCCCAGAATCAAGACCCTGACATGTTATCCTTCTCTTGAGGATAGGAGATCTCACAGTAAGAGTTCTTTGATGACCAAATAACGTTCAGGAATCACCTTCCATTCTCATACAACAAAACAAGGCAAAACAAAGCAAAATTTTAAAACAGAGTCCCCCCTCCAAAAAAAAAACAAACCAAAAAACCAATAACACAGGCAGTGACCAGGAAAGGATCTTGTTTTCTTGGGTTCTTTAGGGCCACAAAATTGACATTCTCTTCTCTACCTTGCTGATATGCACAGGTATACTGCTCATTGAGAGGACTTTATACACTAGGATCTATGAGCACGAAAATATGCACAATACCCCCTACACCAGGCTCACAAACCTTCTAGCCCAGGACTGTTTCTAAAGGCACTGAAGGGCAAATGGAAAGGAAACGTCTCTAGGTGTTGTTAAACAAGGGAGTAATCCTGCCTTCCATTTGCTTTATAATGTTTTAAGATTCTAATTATGTAGCCCATCTCTATTTACCTACTCCATCTGCCCCACACAACCACCTCTGTCCTTCCTTCCTGCAAGCTTCTGACTCCGGGAAAGATAGGCTTCTCTTTATCAGTACCATTTCCCTGGAACCATCACTTTTTGTCCAGAGAAGCAGCTGTACTTTCCACTGACCTCATTCCCTTACTTTGAGGAGACTGTTTTAGCATCTGAAAAAACTATGTGAAAAGGCAAGCTTCCACAGAATGAACTAAGAAATGTAACCTGAGTTATTTCCCTAATGGGACCTGACCAGTATTGGCTATCTGTTCCAGGCTAGAGTGAAAAAGTGAAAGAAATCATATAGAGCTCCAACTGTGTGCTTGACAGTCTTAAAAAGGAGAAGAAATAGAACAGGAGGAAAAGGGAAGAAAATAAAGAAAAGAAGTAAAACAGATTTAGAGGAATGAAGGGAAGAGAAAAGGGTTGGGTAAATATGGAAGAAAAGAGATTGAAGGGAGAATGAAGTTTGGGAGAAAGAGAGATAGAATGAGGAATGAAAGGAGAACAGATGAAACGGAAGGGGGAAAGATGAAGAGGAAGAGATTATTTTCAGGAGTCTCATCCTACTGTTGACTAACATTTTTCTAACTCCTTTCAGTCTGCCCTCATTCCTCTTTGCATCTTCTAGATCAGAGATGTCAAACAAATGGCCCACAGCTGGGAAAACTCCTGAGTGCAACCTGAACCAGATTAAAATGTAATTGGGAAATATTTAAAGAAATAAATAAAAAACACAATAAAACAGAGAGGATGTTAATATGCGGTTTTCTAAGACAACATGCTGCCAACAGGGATCTTAATGTACAGCTTAGTGGTCACTTTCTATTTGAATTTGACATCACTACTCTAGATAATTTTTCACTTTTTGTTCTTGCCATTTCAAGAGAGAAAATTCCCCCCTCTTTATTCCACATTGAACATCTTCTACCATTCATTAGATACAACATGACATTTTCAGCCTTGCACCTTTGTGCACTTTGAGATGAATATATTATAGTGACTTACCATCACCAGACTCCCCCAACCTCAGTGCTCTTCAGTCAGGATCACCTAACCTGCCCTCAAATTCCTAACCTCTAAGCCTAAGTTTTGGTCATGTTATTTCTCTGTTTCTTCTAATTTAATCTATTCTTTTTACTGACTTCAGCAAACAGTTCAGGGTCCCTTTCCTCCATCCCATTCCCCATGCTTATCATTCTGTTCATATTCAATTGTAGCTATACTATATTGACACTATGTTCTCTCCTAGATGTTCCTTGATACTGGATTTCTCCATCTATAAAATGGAGAGATTCAATCCCCTCTCTGATTTCTAGAGATACTAAGAAAGTAAAAGACTATGGAGATCAATACACTTAAATTTCTGAATAACAATCCCTGCAAAGATCTGAGTGGTAATACTATAATCACGGTCCACAATACCTGTTTGGGAAACCCATGTAGGCCTTATTGATCCCTGCCACAGTAGGCAGGAACAGGATACTACAACAACGGAGTGTCATGGGCAGAATGCAAGAAACCAAGGGGAAAACAACAGGAAGAGGAGAACGTAGTCCCCACCCTTACCACCCTCCCCAGGAAGGGTTATAGATATACAGCAGAAGGTATAAGATCATAAATTTAGAGTTGAAAGGGACTTTGGAGGCCATCAAATCCAACCCCCTCATTTTACAGATGAGGAAAGTGGGCAGAGAAAGGATAAAATAGTTTTTTTCCTAAATCACAGCTAATAAGTGTCTAAGATAGTATCTGAATCTGTGTTTTCCTGATTCCAAGTCTCATGTTGCCTCCACTATACCATCCTACTATCCAAAGGAATAATTTGATGAACAGCATTTACTTCATGAAATATCAGAGTTGGAAGGAACCACAAAAGATATATTCCATCCTAGAGGAAGTAAGGGTCCCTTCTTTAATATTTCAGACAGGTGGTCACCAAGTTTCTGCTCAAGGACTATAAAATTATACAATATGTCCTCCCTTCTAGGGTAGTCTTAAATGATGAGAAGCTTTTCCTTATAACTAGCTAGCAAAATTCTGCCTCTCTCTAGTTTCTACCCTTTGATCCATATTTGGCCTTCTGTGTTCAAGCAATATGAATTAGATACTTCTTCCACAGGAGAACTTTTCAAATATTTAAGAACCACGATCATTCTGCTCACAAGTGTTCTTTTTCCTGAGCTACCGTGCACATCTGGATGAATGTCATCTGGGAGGAGAAAAGGAGAAGGCATTTCTGATAAATATAGGATGAAATTATAGAAATTATAATGACAAATTTTGACCTTGAAGAAGAAATTAGAAAATATTCCTCCTTCCTTTTTTTGAACAGACTGAGGTGACTATAGCTATGGAACACTGTACATATTGTCAGAGCTGGTTGATGTGTTAGTTTTATTGAATTTCTTTTTCGTTCTCTCTCCCTTTTGCCCCTCCCCGCCTTCATTAGCTCTCTGGGTGGGGGAGGCAAAAGGGATACCTTTTTTAAATGAAGGTGATATAAAAAAAAATTTAATCAATGTTTTAAAAAATAAATTACAAATTCTCAGAATTATAAGGAGCCTCAGAAAGCATCTAATTCAAACCATACTTGACCAAAACAGGGGTAATGCTGATGTGGGAGTGAGAAAAATGAAATACTGCTGCATTCTGGTTCTAAGTTGGTAATTGGCTCATTTGGTGCAGCACACTGTTAATGAGGCCATATTCACTGGATTAATTCCATGAAGGGCAGTTCATCCCCCCATCTCTAATCATAGCAAACCATCCCACATATGTGTGCCCTTCATTATAAGCATGACTAGGTAAATGTTTAGACTAGGGGCCTGTGGCCTTCCAGGCCCTCAGCATGGTCCTTTGACTGAATCCAAATCCCCTTGGATTTGCTCTGTGGAGTTCGGATTTAGTCAAAAGATCTCCCTTCAGGACCTAGAGGATCACATGTGGCCTCAAGGCCATAGGTTCCCAACCCCTGAAAATAGAAGCACTTATTAAATACCAACGATGTGCCAGGCACTGTGTTAAGCACTGGGGATATAATAAAAGACAAAAAATGGCCCCCGTACTCAAGAAGCTCATAGACTAAGGAAGAGAAAACAGAGTTACATACAAATAGAGTAAATTAGAGAAAAATCTCCAAATTAATTTAACTGAAACATAGAAAATAGATTGGAATGAGGAAAGACTTGAGGCAGAAGTTATTGTAATAGTTCAAGTATAGCTTGGACCAGGGTGGTGGCAGTGTCAGAGGAGAGAGGAGGATGCTTATGAGATATATTATAAAGGTTGAAAAAGCTGGGCTTATTTTTAGCAATTGACAAATGGATATGGTGAAGTCAAAAAGTGTGAGAAATTCAAGACAACACTTAGGTTAGGAGTCTGGGGACTGGGAAGATGGTAGTACCCACAATAGTAATATGCAAGTTAAGAAGAGGGTTGGTTGGAAGTGAAATAATGGGTTCAGTTTTAGACATGCTGAGTTTAAGGTGTTCGTGAGATATTACTTTGAGATGTCCAATAGGCAACCTCAGATGTGAGAATGGAGGTCAGCAAAGAGGTTATGGCTAGACGAGTAGATCTGAAAATCATCAGTAGAGAGAGAAAACTGAATCCATGGGAACTGATGAGATGACCAATTAAAATCATACTGAGGGAAAAGAGAAGAGAACCCAGGGCAGGACCCTGTGGGACACCCACACTTAGCAGGTATGACCTAAATGAAAATTCAGAAAAAGAGACTCAGAAGGGGAAGTTAGAGAGGAGAAACAGCAGATAGTAGTGTACCAAAAATGTAGAGAAAAGAAAGTTTTAAGAAGAAGAATGTGACTGACAATGTCAAAGGTTGCAGAGAGGTCAAGAAGGATGAGGAATGAGAAAAAGGCATTAAGTTTAGTGATTAAAAGATTACTGGCAACTACCAAGGCCTCCACTTCTTTCCCTCTCCTCTTAACTTGCCAGTCTGCTTTCTGACTTTATCATTTAAATGAAACTGCAATTTCAACTTAATCTTTCATTCTATGACTATGCATATGCCACTTCCTCTAGCTAACAAAATACAGGAGTAATACACTAGTCTCTGGGCCTCAGTTGACTCACCTACTGAAGGAGGAAAATTGTATATATGAACTCTAAGAGTCTTCCAGCTCTATTCATTGTTCTATTCACTGGAAGAATATGTAGTTTCCATTTTACTTCTATGAATCTACCAATCCTACATGGCCCACTTCAAGCAGTAGAAAGATACTAGACCTAAATTTTAGTATTAGCAGTTGCAAATGGTGGGAGTTAATCTGAATCTTGAAGAAAAGAAAGACAGGAAACAAAAGCAAGGAAGAACATTCCAGGCATGAAAGAGTGACAGCCAGTGAAAAGGCAGGGAGTCAAGATATGAAGTATTGTATGCAAAGAATTTCAACAAGGCCAGCATCCCTGGACTATAGTGGATGTGGAGGGGAATAAAGAGGGAAAGACTGGAAAGACAGGAAAGGATCATGTCAAGAAGAACTTTGAAAGTCAGAGAATTTCATATTTGATCCTAGAGTTAATAGGGAGCCACAGAAGTTCACAGAGCAAGGAAGTAAAATGGTAAAACCTGGACTTTAGGAAGTTCACTTTGGCAGCTGTATGAAGGACGGATTAGAGTGTGGAAAACTTGAGGCAGAGAGACCAATGAGAAAACTATTACAAAAGTCCAGGTGTGAGATGAGGTTCCCTATTGCCTCTAGGAAACAAACCCCTTTGGTTGATATTTAAAGTTCTCATAACCTGGCTCCAGGCTACTTTTCTGGGCTTATTATACATTACTCCTTTTCATGAATTCTATAATCTAGCAAAACTAGCTTTTTTCATATTCTTCATGTGGCATTCAATCTCTCCTCTACAGACCTTTGCACGGGCTGTCCCTCATGCCTGAAATGCACTCCAATCTCATTTCTGTCCCTTAAAAGCCTTCACTTTCTTTAAATACCATCTCATAAAGCTACCACTGCTTTGCCCTGCTCTTAGAAATTGCCTTGCATATATGTAGCATATATCTGTTTAAATCTGTATGTGAACAAGTTTCCCAAGATTGAATGTAAGTTTCTTGATGGCGCAGACTATTTCATTTTTAGCATTTCATTACTAGATTTTAGAAAAGTACTTGGCACGAAGTAGATTATTAATAAATGCTTGTATGATAAATAAATAACAAAAGAGAGGCCAGGAACAAAATTCTACATGCCACTATCAGCCTAAGAGCCTTAAAGTGCTGCTTTTGTTCTAGTCATTCCTCTTCTCAAAGAGGTTATAATAGTTTCTGATTTCCTATTATATTAAATTTACATTCTTTTGTCGGGATTTCCATTCCTGTCATAATTTCTGCATCAGGTCCCATTCACTCCTCCTTTGTCACACTCTTTTTGAAAAGAGATTCTTTCCCCTTCTCAAAGGCACTTCGCCCCAATTATCTCCCTCTCCTTTCCTCCAGAATCTTTACTATTCCATCATTCACTGTCTTTCATCTTATTTCCTCATCCTTTATCTCTTTCCTTCTATCTACAAGCACACATAGGTTTTCCCCATTCTTTAAAAAACAAAATAAAAACTTTGTTTTGGCATCACCCCAAGCTATTGTCACATATCTCACTTGATTACAGAATGTGAGAGTTGGAATGGACCTCAGTGGCTATCTACTCCAATTCATATAGACAAAAATACCCCTTCTACATCTCTGACAAGTGTTTACTCAGTTTCTGCTTCAAGACCTCTAAGGAATGAGAACACACCCCCCTCTCAACACAATCCATTCCACTTTTGGACAGCTCTAATTTTTTAGGGAGTTTTTCCTGATAAGGAACCAAAATCTGCCTCTTTGAAACTTAAATTTCTACAGTTTCTGCGTCTGCCCTCTAGGGCCAAACAGAACAAGTCTAATCCTAACTCCACAGGAGAGCCCTTCAAATATAGTGAAGACAGCTCTCATTTTCACCTAAGTATTCTCTTCTCCAGGTTAACCAAACTTATTTCAGCTAATCCTTATTTGTCAAGGAATTTAAGGGCCATCCTGGTAGCTCTTCTCTGGACACTCATCAGTTTGTAATGTACTGTGACACCTTTAAATGAACACAAAACTCCAGAATAAGGTCTAATTATAGTAGAGTGCAGAGGAAATACCAACTTCCTGTTCTGGAAACTATGCCTCTCTTACTGCTGCCTAATATCACATTAGTTTTTTTAGCTGACACATCACCTAGCAATTTATACTGAATTTGCAGTCCACTAAAACCCTTATTTTTGTTTTTTCCCCCAGAACAATAACTGTCTAACCACACCTGACCCATCTGATAGAAAGTTGATTTTTTGTACCTAGTGCAGGACTTTGCATTTAATCTGAATTGAAATTAATTTTACTAAATTCAGTCCAATGCTCTATTCTGACAATACCCCTATGGTAGCCTAATTCTATCACTCAATCTTTTACCTATGCCTCCTGGCTTGGCATCATATAAAAAATTGATGAGAATACAAACTATGGCTTTATCTAGGTCACTGAATTTGGCAGAGCTGAGAAACAGATTCCTTTTGATTTTGATTAATCGTGCACTATTCTTTTGAGTCCACCCATGCAACTGGTTCTGAATTCACTTGACTTTATGACCGTCTAATCTACATCTTTCCATCTTCTCTGTAAGAATAGCATAAGATACTTTATCAAAACTTGTCTGACCTAGGTTAACTATATCCATTAACACTCCCCTCTATACTAGCTCAGTAATACTATCAAAAAAAGAAACTGTGATTAGTCTGGCATGACCTACACTTGATAAAGCCAAGCTGTCTCTCTATAATCACTGCTTCCCTTTCTAGAAGTCTATCAACGATTTTTAAAATAATCCATTCTAGAATTTTTTTCAGAAAAAAAAAGTCAAGGTCACTGGCTTATCTCATTCTGTTCTCTTCCCTTCTTTAGAAAACTGAGAAATTAGTCCTTTTCTAATCTCATGTTACCTCTCCAGTTTTCCATGATCTTTCATCTAAAACTGAAAATGACTCAGTAGTAACATCTGCCAGTTCTTTCAGGATCCAAAATACAGTTGATCTGGACTAGGAGACTAGAAATCAACGGCAGTTAGATGATCTCTTACTATCTCCTTAAGAATCTTAGGTACCAGCTCCAGGTTTCTCTTTTTTGTTCTCTCATCTCCAGTGCCAAGGTCTTTTTCCTTTGCAGAGAAAACAGAAATAGAATAGGAATTGGCCTGCTCTGCCTTCTCTGTTTTCAGTTATCATTCCTACCACCCTGAGGAAAGGTGTGAGCCCTTCTTTGAACCTTCTTTATTTCTCTAAATATCTTAAAATACACACACACATTTTCTTGTCCTTTGTTTCTTTCAACAGCCTTTGCTCATTCTAGTTTTAGCAATTCTAATACAATTTTTATGCGATTGTCCCATGCTTTCATGTTGTTTCTCTCTTATGTAGCCTTGTTTCTATCTCCTGAACTTTTCTTTCTAAAATTTGAATTGTTGAGTTCTGTGTGTATCCATATCAATCTCTTCAGAAAAATCCTATTTTTTCACCTCACTGGAATTTGTTTCTGTCTTCAGATTTTCATTCTTGAGTATTTTCCATCCTTCCTCTACTAACTTGCCTTGCAGCATTTTATTCCACAAGATCTTTCTTTCCTCTGAACCCTGGAAACCTGCTTCCCTGATATCTAAGATACATTTTAGACTATAACCATATTTCCTCTCCTCTATCACAAACCCTAGCATGGAATGGTCACTTCTTCCCAGAATTTCCATCATTTCCACCAACCCTAACACCACATTTTCCCTGTTGGTGAGAATCAGATACAAAAAAGAAGTCTCCTTTGCTGGATCCTTCACATTTTGAAGGATAAAATTATCATTAAGTCAAGAAGTTATGAGCTAATCTGCTTTTGGGAGAGAAAGCTCCGGCAGATGTCTGAATAATTGAAGTCCCCATCACTACTGTATTATACTTTTGTACCAGGATTGTGATCTTTTTCAGAAATTCCTCGTTTACTTTCTTTCTGTCCAGGTGAGTCTGACATATGCTTTAATGATTAAAAAAAAAAAAACAGTCTTTCCTCCTTTAATATTCAAAAGAAACTCTCCTGACTTGCTTCCTTCCTGAGTTCTGCATTCTCTTACATGAGTATACTTTCTTAACATACAAAATGCTACCCCATTATACTTTTTTTTAATCTATCCTTTTTCTTTTGAATAAAATATACTCATCCACTTTCAACCTATCAAGTTTCAGTAATACCTATGAGGTCAAATATGCCTTTCTGCATGAAGACACACTCCAGGAAAATAATGTATCTCTCTCTATTACTGTTACCAGCTCAACAAAGAGCTGCCTCAGTGTTCCAGAGAAGTTAATCATCAATCGTGTTCTTTTCTTCTTCAGCCATTCACTAGATGAAATGTGGCTTTTCTATATCATTCCTGGGAGAGGAAATGGCTTCTTCCAATTCTCTCCACTTTAAAAGCACCAAATTGTTTTTAACCCTCACTGGACGGGTGTCCGTTTCTTTCCCTTTCACTCTGGCTTACACTCTTCCAATCTCTATCGTCCTGTCAGATGAAAACCTTCCCTTCTCCTCCAAAGAAGTCCTTTTTCTCCAATGAAGCCTTGCTTCTGTTTCCTATAGGAGCTCTTTATCCTCCCTAACAACTTGGAGTGCTTAAAAGCTGTACTTCTACTCCTTTCACCTTCTCTTCCAGAAGAGTTCAGCTTATACTGAGAACATGGTTAAGAGTCATTCAATTATGGCAAAAATACAAACATCATATATTCAGTGTTGTCACTTCACAATTTCCCCTACTCTCAACAGTGGTTGAGATTTTTAGCCTTGCTTCTTGAAACTACTTGTGGATGTTTAGAAATCAATGCTTAGCACCTGGCTGAAACATTTTAAAACCAATTATTAATTTTTAAATGTTAAAACATTTTACCACCAATCTGCCCCACCTCCAAATTTGCCCAGATCTACTCTGTGATTTTACTTGGCCCCCTATTTGTTATACATATGTTTTCTTACCTTGCCTTCCACTGTCTTGCCAAGTACCTTTTTCATATCCTTGAGTCTATCTCTTTAGGTTTTACCTCCCTAACCTTCCTTTATCTTCTTTAATCCTTTGATATCCTCCCAAATTGTTCTTGATTTTTCTTCTCTTACAAACCAAAGGTAGAATCCAGACCAGGATCTAGAATTGGAGGTTGTTCATTTTCTAATTTTCCTCAATTTCTCCTCAATTTTGCCAAATCTTTCCTCCCCCAGTTCATATTCTAACCTAGTTCACTAATCCAAACACCATCAAATTACCTACATGATTTTCTTCTCTGAATAAGGCTCATGTCCTTGCATCATCTCCAGCTCCTTCTTCAATAATTTTCCCCTACTTATATAGAAATGTGATGTGATTCTACAATCTCCAATCTTCTAAACATGGGTGTCTCTCAAAGCTCTGTCCTAGAAACTCTTCTCTTGCCATTTCTTAAGGACACCCAGCCATTCTCTCACTTCACTTCTCACCTCCACTTACTCTCTGGACTGCTCCATCTCTCCACTAGCTTCATTGTCCCAACTCCCCTTTCAAGCTCCCCTTTATGTACTGTCTTCCCTATTATAATATCAACTATTTGAGAGTAAGCACTGTCTTGTTTTCTCCTATTTGTACTCCCAGCACTTATCATAGTGTCTAGTAATAGTAAGCTTTTGATAAATGCTCTATCAACTGACTGATCAACCTAGTTGATCTTATTAACACCTATGTATTAAATTACTGTCTCATTGCAGGTCGCCCCTAAATCCTGTTCCCTTGCTTTTCCTGTCGATATATCCAATGCTAATTTCTCTCCAGAACTTGTGCCACATCCCCAACTGTGCCACATCCCCAATTGTGCCATCAATATTTTGAATTCAACATGAGAAAAACAGAATTCAATACTTCCTTTACCTGTAAGTCCATCCGTCCTTCAGATTTTCCTGAAGACACATCATCTTTTCAGTCACCCACATTTGCAATCTCAGCTTCATTCATGACTTTTCTCTTTCACACTAGCGAATCCAATGAGTTGCCAGGTTTGGTCATTTCTACCACTACTATATTTGTTACAACCATTTCTCCACTCATGTGGCCAGTATCCTGGTTTAGACCATTGTCACTTAAATAATCACAAAAGCTCCTAATTTAATTTCTGGATTCAAGTCTCTTCTCTTTCCAAAATTATCTTCTACACAGCTACCAAATTAAGATTTCCCAAAATACAGTTCTGTCACTGCCCTGCTTATAAGTCTGCAGTTTTTCTTTGTTACCTCTAAGATAAAATGTAAACTAATCATCTTGGGACTTAAATCTTTTTACAATAATTTAATATGAATCCCCTTCTCCCACTCAGCTTTCCAGCCAAAATGGCCAACTTGATGGTGTTTGAACAATCCATTTTATCTTCTAGCTCTGTACCTTTAAACATGCATAGCTTATACCTACTATTCATTTAAAATGCATTTTTGTGATTCCTCAATTTGTGCTCTTTTACATCTAAAATTACCTTGTTTTCCTGTATACATATTGCCTCCCCATTCCTCCGAGGAGAATGTGAGTTCCTTGAAGAAAAGGGC
This sequence comes from Pseudochirops corinnae, assembly GCA_028646515.1. Lineage (NCBI taxonomy): Eukaryota > Metazoa > Chordata > Mammalia > Diprotodontia > Pseudocheiridae > Pseudochirops > Pseudochirops corinnae. The sequence goes on along the minus strand of CM053588.1, from coordinate 76,278,602 downwards.
TTGATTTTTTACTGTTATTGTGTGACTGTCATCAAACAGAGTACTCTGAATACACTAGGCACTTAATAGGTGTAACGTACTGGATAAAATACTTAACTTGGAACCAAGAAGGCCCGTATTTAAATCTTGCTCCTGACACAAGCAGGATCTCAGTTTCCATATTTAGAAAACATATATGAAACAGAATTGTTTTGAAGTTGAAATGAGATATTATACTCATAACCGTTTTCAAACTTTGAAGAACTACATAAATCTAATTATTGTTATTCATTGAAATGGTCTGACTCGTGACTTGTCCACAAGTGATACAGGTAGTATCATTCAACAAATATTTATTAAGTACTTACTATGTGCCAGGAGCTATGATAAGCACTACTGAGGAAAAGAGAGGCAAAAACACGATCCCTATCCTCAAACAGATAACATTTTAATGGGCTGTAGAGCATGTAAATAACTATGCACATACAAAATACATCCTCATCATCATCAGAATCATCATAATAATAACTAGTGTTCACATAATGACTACTGTATGCCAACCACCATGCAAAACACTTTTACAAATATTATCTCATTTGACCTTCATAACAACTCTGGGAAGTACGTGCTATTATTATTTCCATTTTACATTTGGGGAAATGGAAGCAAACAAGTGAAATGACTTGCCTGAGGTCATGCAGGTAGAACATATCTGAAGCTGGAGCTGAACTTAGGTCTTTCTGACTCCAGACTCAGAGCTCTCTATTCACTGCACCCCTTAGCTGTCCCATATACATATAGAGAGTATATAGGAGGTCATCTGAGAGAAAACTCACAAGCAGAAAGGCTTATTGCAAAAGATAAGATTTCACTCAAGGCTTAAAAGAATCCAGGAATGATCAAAGAGGCAAAAGTAAGAAGAGAAAATATGCAGGCAGGTATAGGCAGGACAATCACTACAAAGTTTTAGATATGGGACATGTATGGTTCTAAAGAGAAACAGCAAGTAGACTAATGTTGCTGGTTTGTGAAATGCATGGAGGGGAATAAAGAATATTAGAAATGTAGAAAGGGACTAGAATATGAAGGGCTTTAAATACCAAACAGAGGAGTTCATATTTGATCCTGGAGGTAGCAAAGTGGGATTAGGGGTTGGGGTCGGAGGTGGGAAGAGACATGGTAAGATCCATGTTTTAAGAAAATCACTTTAGCAGCTAAGGGAAGATGGATTAGAGTAGGGAGAGACAAGGAAAGGAAGCTAATTAGATTATTGCAATAGTCCCAGTGGAGGTAAGGAAGATCTGCATTAGTGGTGACTGGTGGTATAATAGACTGGTAATTTGAGATGTAAAAAAGAGTGGGAAGAAAGGCATGAACACAAGGGATATTTTGAGTATAGAAATAACAATATTTGTCAACATATCTAACATATTCAGATACGTTAGATAAGAGTAGGAAGTTAGGATGCGACTGAGGTTTTGAGCCCGGCTGATTGAAAGGATGCTCTCAACAGTAATAAAAAACCAAAGAAGGGTAGAAAATACGGGGGCAAAGATAATGATTTCTATTTTGTACATTTTGATTTTGAGATGTCTATTAAATGTCTAGTTCAAAATGTCCTACAGGTAGTTTGGTGATATGGGACTAGATATCAAGTGAGAAACTAGGAAAGATACATATTAATATCTAGCAAAGAAGACTAAGAACTAGCAGTCAGACAAGTAGGAGGAGAAATAGGAGAAAACAGTGTCACAAAAACCTAGAGGAAGGAGAACATAGGAGGAGATGGTGATCAATAGAGTCAAAGGCTGCAGAGAGGTCAAGAAGAATAAGGTTTGAGAAAAGAATATTAACAGATTGTTGGTAACTTCTGAAAGGTCAGTTTCAGTTAAATAATCAATTCAGAAGGTAGAAGAAGAGGGTTTAGAATTTGTGAAAGGAGAAAATGCAGAGGAATCTAGTGTAGATGACTTTATAAAGAGTTAAGCAAAGAAGGAGAGTAGAAATACATAAGAATAGCTAGAAGGGATGGTAGGATCAAGTGACCAAACATTAGGGAGACATAAGAATGTTTGTAGGCAACCGAGAAGGTGGCAATAGATAGAAACTGAAAATTAGAAAGAGCAGTAATGATTCTGCAGGCAATCTACTAGGGAAGATGAGATGTGACAAGATGAAATAAAGGGTACATGTAAAAAGTTTTCCTTAGCAATAGCAGGGATACTTTTTCACATGAAACAGGAGTGAAGGTGAAGACAGTGAAGGAAAATGAATAAGGTGAAATAAAGAGCGAAGTAGTTATTAGCAATGGAACTAAAAAAATTTTTTTTTTAAGTATAAAGCAAGGTCCTCAGTTCAGAGGGGGAAAAGGAAAGGTGCAGCTAGAGGCTTGAAGAAAAAATGTTTGCCTTGGTTACCATGGTGAATGGGATAGTGAAGTGATCAGGGAGGTATAAAACAAATGTCTCACTGAAAAGAGGGTCACATTAAAATTATGTAATATTAATTTGTAGTGGACCCATTCAGCATGGTTTTGTACTTTTCTCCAGCTCTGTTCAATAACATGAATAGGAATGAAGAAAGCAGATGGTAGGAGTAAGCCACAAGTTAGGGTTTGTTTAGTTGTTTTTGGCAAGAGCCCAAGGGGGCAAGTGACTGAAGTACAGAGTAACATGTAGAGTTGAAATGGTTCACCAAGGGATTAAGACAGGGAAGAGAGGAGAGTATAAATAATGATGGTCTAGTAAAGAGCTAAGGGGTAGAGGGCATAGAACTAGGATAGGGATAAAGTAGGAAATAGAGGTTGGAAGGCAGAGGAAAATATGGAATGATAAAAGATTATGATCAAGTAAAGAAATTTCAGAGTTCATGACTGTAGAAGTGGAACACTTGTTAGCAAAAGAATCCAGCAAAGATTAAAAAAAAAATAGAAGTGAGACTGAGGACATGATGATCAGTGCATAGCTAAGGTAGAGAGGACAAGTATGTCATAAGAAATGAGCAGAAAGAAGAACTGGGAAGACAGGGTATTTGAAAGAGAATCACTGTGTATGTCAAAGACTCTTGGTATAAGGATAGGAGCTGGGGTAGAAAAGTAAAACTGTGTGGCAGCCACAGAACTCAATGAGGAAGGAAGGGGAAGGTCTTGGAGGTAGACAGAGAAAAGCCACTAGCATCTGTATTGGGTGATAAATGAATATAGGATGAACCTCAAAGGAGACATAGTTCCTTATGATATTAGAAGGAGAGTTTGAAAGCATTGATGGGGAAAAATTAGCTAAAAAAATATAGTTAAAAGTTTCCACCACTTGGAAAATGTGGCCAGGCACAGTGTCCTCTAGAAGGACCTAGTGAAGTTGCGAAGTTGAAAGAAATGAGAAAGGAAAAGTTCTGTGTTAAAAGGAAACTTGCTAATTATGGAACAGGCATTCCAGAGAGTACAGCAGAACAAGCCAGCAAATTTGATGCAAAACACTTTGGGGTAGGATTAAAGGAGACAGTTGGAGAAGTGAAATAAATTGGAATAACAGATTTCACAGTGATATCTAATTTAGGCCTTGAAAGAAGGCCACAACAAACAGCGATATAAAATAGAAATCTTTATTTCTGCAAATAAAACTAACACTTTCTAGTTTTTCTCTCTAGGGTCAAGTATAATCCTTTCACAACACTTGTTTCCATGTACTTAAAGATAGTAATCATTTTCTCATCAATATCTTCTTCATGTCTTATCCTTCATTTCCCTCCAAATGGCTCTTACTCCTAAATAGAATATAAATACTTCATGGTCTAGTTTGTTTGTTGGCTCAATTAAATTTCACTTAACAAATATCAGAATCTTTGTGCTTGGCATTATTTCTATGTAGATTAGCTCTGACCATTTTATATAATAATCTCCCAAAAGGTCCTACAATACATTCTCATCAGGTAGTACAGAGCTAACAACTTATAAAAAGCACTTTTTTTATGGTAACAATGAATCCTAGATTGAACTCTAAAGACCTAGGCTTCACTCCTGATTTTTACATGGCACTGGATAATATACTTCTTCAAATGAGCCAATTAAAAATTTGGAATGATAAAAATTCCATCCTCTCCACTCCCTCCACCCAGAATGATTGGCAGGCATGATATCAGGATAAATGAACTTAGAATATTCAACATACTTTGAACAGTAGTATCAAGGTATGGAAAGGAAGATTAAAAGTTACCTACAGTGGCACAGTGAATAGAGTATAAGGCTTTGAAACAAAAAGACTCTGAGTTCAAATTCAGCCTCAGACACTTACTAGCCCTGTGATCATGGGCAAGTCACGTAACCCTGTTTGCCTCAGTTTTCTCATCTGTAGAATGAGCTGGAGAAGAAAATGGAAAATCACCCCAGTATCTTTGCCAAGAAAATCTCAAATGAGGACACAAAGAGTTATACACAATTGAACAATAACATGTAAAACTCACTTTACACATTATATCTATATTATTTCCATTGCTCTGTAGCAGTACAGCTTCATTTTCGGTGATTCCCCTGCCTTTTACTATTCCTTTTGCTCTCTTCTATATAACTCATCAATGACGTAGTCTTTCTCAGTAGTCGGTTACTCTCTACACCTCCATCATCATGAGTGTCAAAAAAAATATTTATAAAGCACCTACTATATGTAGAGCACTAAACTAAGCTCCAGAGAGTAATAAAAGTATAGATAAAAAGGTTCTTTCTCTCAAGCTGCTTAAGGACTATTTCAAAAGGTAGAACTATGTAGCAAAAGTATATTCTAGGAATGGGAGCAGGGAGATAGTCTTCATAAATGTGTAGAAGGGTGACAGGAAAGGTTGCTTTGAAGGAGTTTAGATTAAAACCAAGAATCAACAACATAGCAAAACTGAGCATAATCTTCCAGAGTAAAAAGTGGATATTCAATGAAATAGGGGCCTTTCAAACTTTCCTGATGAAAAGACCAGAGCTAAACAGAAAATTTTATCTTCAAATACAAAACTCAAGAGAAGCATAAAAAGGTAAACAAGAAAGGAAAATCATGACAGATTTAATAAGGTTGAACTGTTTACATTCTTACATGGGAACATGATACTTGTAACTCTTAAGAAAACTGTATCTCTAGTTATAGGCAGTTAGAAGGAGTATATTTAGAGGGTGTGAGTATAAGTTGACTCTGATGTGATGACAAAAAAAATTATTAAGGGGTTAAGAAAAAGATTGTACTGAGAGAAAAGGAAAGGAGGAGGCAAAAGGGGATAAATTATATCACATAAAGAGGCATGAAAGGCCTCTTACAATAGAGGGAAAGAAGGGAGGGAGTAAGCATTGTTTGAACCCTACTCTCACTGGATTTGACTCAAAGAGAGAATAATATAAATACTCAGGTGAGTAAAAGAAATCTATCTTACCCTATAGAGAAGTAGAATGGGAAAGGGAAAAGAAAATGAGTTGTGGCGACAGAAGGGAGGGTAGCTTGAGGGAGGCAGTGGACAGAAACAAAGCACTGGTAAGGAGAGACTGAACAGAAGAAAGGAGAGAGAAAAGTATAAACGGGGGGAAAAGGAAGGAGCGAAATATACAGTTAGTGATAATAACTGTAAATGGAATGAATTCTCCCATAAAACAGAAGCAGACAGATATCAGAGTAGATTAAAAACCAGAATCCTACAATATGTCCTTTACAAGAAACACATTTGAAGCAGAAAGACACAAGCAGAATAAAAGGGTAAAAAGACAGAGCAGAATATATTATGTTTCAGTTGAAGTAGGAAAAAAAAAAAACAGGGCTACTAATCCTAATCTCAGACAAAAGAAAAGCAAAAACAGATCTAATTAAAACAGACAAGGAAAAAAAGTACATCTTGCTAAAAAGGGACCATACAACAACGAGGTAAGAACAATATTAAACATACAGGCACCAAGTGGTATAACATTCAAATTCTTAGAGGAGAAATTAAGTGAATTATAAGAAGAAATAGCAAAAATATACTAGTGGAGGAATATACCTTTTTCTCAGTGCAATATGGCACCTACACAAAAACTGACCATGTGTTAAGGCATAAAAACATCACAATCAAATGCAGAAAGGCAGAAATATTAAATGCATTCTTTTTTGATCATGATGTAATAAAAATTACATGTAATAAAGAGCCAGGGAAAGACAAACTAAAAATTAATTGGAAACTAAGTAATCTAATCCTAAAGAATGAGTAGGTCAAACAACAAATCATAGAAACTGTCAATAATTCTCCAACTGATAAATGGTCAAAGGATATGAACAGGCAATTTTCAGAGGCAGAAATTAAAGATATCTTTAAGCATATGGAAAAATGCTCTAAATCACTACTGATTTGAGAAATGCAAATCAAAACAAC
>CM053588.1:76239552-76271754 GCA_028646515.1 Pseudochirops corinnae | reverse complement strand
CTGGACCCTGTGAGCTTCAGTGTGTGCCAGGGACTGTCCTGAGGACAGGACAAGGACCTGGGAGCTGTCTACCTCTGAGGACTGGACGAGGACCTGGGAGCTGTCTGCTTCTGAATCCAGGTGACTGTTTGGTGGATTGAGGAGGGAGCTGGGACTATGGAAGGGGATCCAGGGAATCAGAGAGACCACCCAAAGTCAAGATGAAGAAAAGGCCTCCCCTTGGATGAAATTGAGGTTTTCTGGACACCAAGGGGTGGAGAGTTTGTGTGGTTTTCTAATGACTGTATTTGTGATTAATGATATTTAGTAATTGTGAATCTAGAATAGTGACTGATTAAGTTAATGGTTGCCCCATGAGTGGAAGTCTGATTATTCTATTGTTAATTGACTGAATGATTAAGTATTGATTTGCCCCATGAGCGGAAGTTTGAGTATTGTATTGTGAACTGACTGATTAAGTAAGGAGAGTTTCCCCCTTAGGGAAACCAGATGATTATTCTTTTGTTCCTTGTTCTAAATATTATGGCCACTATAGTGAAAACTGTGTGGCCATTTTCTGTGATAAGATGTAATGTTGTGAATATTATATTGTGATATATTGTGAATGTTTGCCTTGATTTGTAATGGAATAAACAGAGTGTTCACTATACTGTGTAATCTGAACCCTAAAAGCTGTTCATAGTAGCATTCTTTTGGGAATCTGCTGGTGCATGGCATTACAACTTCTCATATGTAAAAGGGGATCGTGGGGCAGACGGGATAATTTCTAACCTTTTGGGTATTTGTAGTTTATGGTTCTGTATAACAGAAAACTCATGTGGCTGAGAGATTAGGGATAAAAGAACAGAAACTTGGAGGCAGAGATGAGAAGGAATAGTATCCCCAGGAAGGGGAGCCTCCAAGTTTCTTTGGCTTCCTTTAAGGGTCATCTAAAGTCTCACCATTTGCAAGAAGCCTTTCCTAACCCCTTGTAATGCTAGTGTCTTCCCTCTACTGATCATCTCCAATTTATCCTGTCTATTTCTTATCTGTACAGTTGTTTACACATGTCTCATTCTTTAGACTGTGAGCTACTTGAGAGCAGGGACTGTCTTCTGCCTGGCACATAGTAGCAATAAATGCTAAGTGATGAATTGAATAAGCCTCTCTTTTTAAATTTGTAAAATGAGGAGATTAGACTCAATGCTATAAAATGTCTCTTGCAACTCTTTTAATGTTATATAAAAAGTGTAGCAAACAAAAGGTCTAAAATATCAAGGGAATTAATGAAAAGAAATGCTAGGGAAGGTGGCCTAGTCATACCAGATTTTAATCTGTATTATAAAGCAGCAGTCATCAAAACTACTTGGTAATGACTGAGGAATACAGCAGTGGATCAGTGGAACAGATAAGATGCACAAGACCCAGTAGGCAATGCCTATAGTTTGATACTGTTTGATAAACCCAAAGATCCCAGCTTTTGGGATAAGAACTCACTATTTGACAAAAATTGCCGGAAAAACTGGAAAACAGTATGGCAAAAACTGGTCATAGACCAATATCTTACACCATATACCAAAATAAAGTCTAAATGGGTGCATGATCTAGGTATAGAGGCTGATACTGTAACTAATCTGGGAGAGCAAGGAATAGTTTACCTGTCAGACTTATGGAGAAGGGAAGATTTTACGACCAAACAGGAGTTAGAGAAAATTATGAAATGTAAAATAGATAATTTTTATTACATTAAGTTGAAAAGTTTCTATACAAATAAAGCCAATGTAACCAAGATTAAGAGCAAAGTGGAAAATTGGGAAAAATTTTTTACAATCAGTGTCTCTGATAGTCCACATGAACATTTGGAGTGGAGATGTCTCTAAATCTGCACATCTCACATTTCTTTTGAGCTACTGCAATTCTGCTTTACTCATAGTAAGCATTATATAAATATAAATTATATAAAAGCTTATCCCCTCTCTCCTTTCCCCATCTTTGCATGGTAACCAGGAGCTCTGAGTTTTATTATAACGTAAAGAATAGCACCACACTATGACTGTACTGTGGTGACCAATGTACAGGGTGAACAATACATCATATTCCAACAATCTAGAGGCTATTTATGTTGCAACATCATTCTGTTGGCCAAATCAACACCACAGTACCACGCGATTAAATATTACCTACCACAACTGCAACACAACAGGATTATACATCACAATATAACACTGCGACATCAGCACGAGATCACATAATCTGAATGTGTGAAGGAGCCTCAGTGGCCATCTAGTCTTACTCATGCTACAACAACAACAACAACAACAGCTAGCATTTATGTAGCACGTACTATGTGCCAGGCATTGTGCTGAATGCTTCACAAACCTTATCTCATCTGAGCCATGCAATAACCTTATAAAGTAAGTGTTATTACAATCCCTATGTTACAGATGAGGAAAATAAGGCAAATAGATGAAGTGACTTGTTCAAGTGTGACTTTCAGGTCTTCCTGACTCTAAGCCCAGTGGTTTGTCCACTGCATAACTACCTGCCCAATGCATATGAGAAGAATCCCCACTATAAAACACTCAGTAAGTGGTAAGTGGTAGTCCAGACCCTGCCTGAAGACCTCTCAAGACCGTCCATTCCATTTTGGGTAAATCTAATCATCAGTATGTTTTTTTTTCTAGATTTCAGTATTGAACTAGCTCTTTGAACCATACACTGTTCATGGTTCTGTTCTCTAGGGACAAGCCAAATCTAGTTATTTTTTCATATGACATTACTCCAAATACTTGAAAGTAACTATCAATTCACCCTTGAGTCTTATCTCCTCTAGGTCAATCAACCCTAACATCTTCAACTAACCTTCATATGACATAGATTCAAGGACATTCACGATCCTGGTAACTCTGCTTTGGGCAAGTTCTAAAGTATAATTTTTTTTTTTTAAGTTTAGCGCTGAGAACTCAATATAATACTCCCACAGAGGTCAGACTTCTGATTTCCTGGAAATTATTTCCCTGTTAATGCAAAATTACATTCTCATAATTTCTCATACTGCTGATGCATATTAACCTTCATGTCTACTAAAACCCTAGATATTTTTCAGAATAACAACTATCTAACCAGGCTTCTCTCATTTCATATCTGCTAAGTTACTTTTTGTACCCAAGTGCAATACTTTACATTTATAACAAATGCTTATTGATTGCTTCCTATTTAATTTCATCTTATTAAATTCAACCCAAAGCTCTCTCTCGTCAAGATCCTTTAGAATACTGTATTGGTCACCCAATATATTATGTATACCTCCCAGCTTTGTGCAAACTTGAAAATTTGATAAGTATGCCCCCTACACCTTTACCCAAGTCATAGCTAAAAATATTAAATACTACAGGGTCAACAACAGGTTCCTTGGTTACTTTCCTGGAGAACACCTGCCATGCTAACATTAAAGCATTAAGACCTTCTCTTTGAGTCTGTTTGAGACCATCCAACCAATACTGAATCTCCCTGGTTATATTACCTTCCAATCCAGAGTTCTCAATCATCTCCGTAAGAATAGCATGAAATACTTTAGCAAAAACTTTTCTAAAATAAAGGTAAACTATATCTACAGCATTACTTTTATCTACTAGTTCAGTAAACCTGTTTAAATAAAAACTGAAAATAAGCTGGTATCACCTGTTCTTGATAGCCCTTTGCATCACGTCTTCCCTAATTAGATGTCTGCCAACCATCTCTGTTCTAGAATTTTCCTAGAAATTGAATGCAATATTACTGGCCTGTATTTTGCAAACTTTGTTTTCTTTTAATTTTTTTGAATATCGGAACAGCATTTGCCCTTCTCCGATGGTATATTAGCTCTCCTGTTTCCCAAGATCTTGCGTCTGCAACTGACAGGAATCACAGCGACTCAGCACTGTCAGTTCTCTCAGGACCCAAAGAAATAGTTCATCTGGGCCAAGTGATTTGAAATCTTCAAACATGGTAGGGTGGCACTTAATAAATGCTAGTTGATTGACTGATTGATCACCTTTTTTACCTTGAGTACCAATTCCTGGTTACTCTTTTTTGTTCTGTCATCTCCAGTGGGAAAGTCTTTCTCCTTTGCAGAGAAAACAAAAACAGAATAAAAATTGGCCTGCTCTGACTTTTCTGTCCTCACTTATTATCATCCCTTCTACCCTAAACACAGATTCTATTGCTTCTCTAATACTCCTTTTCTTCCAATAATTGGTGTGTTTTTTAACATGCTTTTTTATTGTCCTTAGTTTCTCTCCCAAATATAAGATGAACATGAGCTTAAATTCATTTCGGACACAATTTCTATACAACTATGCTACATTCTCACATTCATTTTCTGTTATCTGGCTTTGCTTCAATCTTCTTAAAAACCTAAATTAGTTGGTGACTTCCTTAAGAATTTCACAGTGGTCATTAAAATGACACACTCATGTGAGTAAGTGGGGAATGAGAAGGGAGCAAAACAGAGAAAATTGTGTCAAAGTCCAAATAGGGATAGATAGAAATTATTTTGTCTTTGGAATAAACCACACACCCACCTGAACAGAAAGAAGAGGTAAATGAGGAGTTTCTGAAACAGATCATAATCATATATTTTTCTCCTCATTAGGAGAACCTTTGCAAACTTTTTTCTCTTTCTATCTTCAGAATTTCATTCTTGGACATCTCCTAGCCCTCCTCACCTGACTTTCTCAAAAGCACTTTACTTGACAGTATCACATCTGTTTTTTCTCTGAATCTTTGGAAATCTATTTTCCTGATACCTAGAATGCAATTCATACCATGCCCAGATTTGTTCTCATGTATCATAAATACTTCTCCCAACATTTCCACATCAACAACTAGCCTCCTTCTTTTTCATGAGAATGATATTCAAAACAGAATTTCCTTTTGTTAGATCATTCACTATCTGAAGGATAAAATTATCATTAAGCCAAGTCAAAAAGTTATGAGCTGATCTGCTTATGGCAGAGAGAAAGTTCTAGCAGATGTCTAGATAACTGAAGTCCCTAGCACTACTGTATTAATCTTCTGTGCCAGGATGGTGATCTTTTTTCGAAATTCTTCTACTTCCTCTTTCTGTCCAGATGGATTTATAATATATGTCAATGACAAAAACATTTGTTTTTCTCTTCTTCAACTTTGATGTAAATACTCTCTGCCTCCTTCCTCCCTCTGATTTTTGCATTCCTTTACATTAGGTCTAATTCTTAATATACAAATCACACCCCTTCCATCTGTCCTACTTGTTTAGAATAAAGTATACCTAGATAGAACCATAGTCCAGTCATGGGTTTTATCCCTCAAAGTCTCAGTTTTACATATGAAATCAATATTGTGTCCTTGCATTAGGAATCTAGTTTCTCTTGTTGATTGCCTAAACTTTGGGTGTTTTTGTATAGACTCCTGAGGCCATGGGTTTTACCTGGATTTTGTCCCTTGCAAATCCAAATGTCTCACTTGTTGTTCTTCCTTCTTTATGACTACTGCCTATAATATCTAATCTGCAGGAGATATGTGTGTGTGTGTGTGTGTGTGTGTGTGTGTATATACAGATACTCTTCTTCCTCCCCATCTTTTTTGTTTTCTTAGTTAAAAATCCCTTTTGATTACATTTCCAAGACACCTAGGGAATATATTCTCACCAGCCATTTGTCAGGTGTTCTCCATCTCTGGCCAGGAATATGTCATCCTTACATTATAAGGTATGATCCAGAAATCCAAATCCTATTCTCAGACACTGCCTTTGTAGCTAGCTGTTCATTTCTTAAATTACCACTCACCTGGATGACTACAACAGGTTTCTAAAAGGTCTCACTTAGTTTCCCCCCCATACTTCAATCCATCCTCCACTCAGCTGCAAAAGAGCTTTTCAATCCTTACACACTAAATTTCAATGACTCCCTTTTATCCCAGAGATTAAATATAAAGTTGTGTGTTTAGTGTTTAAAGCCCTTCAAAGCCTGACCTCTTCCTATCCTTCCCAGACCTTTTATACTTCACTTACCCTCTACATCCAGATTTTTCAAGTTCTGACACACTGGCTAGGTAATTCTGGCCACATCATTTAATTCTCAGTTCTCTAGGCAAATCTCTAGGAATAAAAGTTGCTGAGAAGATATATTTTTAAAGTTTTTGCTTTGAACAAGATCCTGATCTTATTGTTGTTGTTGCTGTTTTATTTTTAATGATTTTTCTAATGAAGTACTTTGATAGTAGGTCAACAAAGTAACGTCATTTGCCCAAATTACTCAAATGTGTGAATGATGTCTTTCAGGTTTTACCTGCATATCTTAATATAGTAACAAGGAATGTGATTATTGCAGGAAAGAGGTTCTTAACATATGATAATTGTCTTATCTGCTTTATGTTGTAAAAGGGGATGCAGAAAAAAAGGGGGGGGGGGGAAAATAATGTAAGAGCTTCACAGCTTGAACTTCTTTAAGTGATAGAAACTATACGGCAGCTACAAAAGATGTAGAGGTAGAAGAGCCAGTCTCAGAGAACTGGAGTGAAGGTGAAGAGGAAGAATGCCTTAACAACACTTATTTCTTATAAACATTCCCTTACTCTGGCTATAAGCAACTATTCTTTCAACTCCAAAAGATCTGACAGTATTGAAGAGGAGTAACAGATGTATGGATGAAGGGGGAGAAAAAGAAGAATATCCAGACATGAATAAAAAAGAGTTTGTAAGTGAAGAGTCCCCTCCGGGCTCTATGATTATCCTCATACTCTAATCAGAAATACTTCTTTATCCACTTGTTGCTTCCCTACTATCTCCAAACATATCCAAATCTACCTCATCCTCAAAACAAAACAAAAAAACCTTTGCTGAACCTAGCATCTCTCTAATCAAATTCTTCTATCTTTCTCCTCACTCAAGGATTCTAATTTCTTAAAGCTTGTACTCTGGCTTCCCACACAACTATACTGAAGTTTTCTTCAAGGTTACTAACAATTTCTTAATTGCTAAAACTTAAGAGTCTTTTCTTAATCTTCATCCTTCATTAGGCAGCTAAGTAATGGAGTGAATGAAAAAGTAGTCCTGGAGTCAGGAAGACCAGAATGCAAATGTAATCTCAAACACATACTAGCTGTTTGACCTTGGGAAAGTCACTTAACCTCTGCCAGCCCAAGTTTCTTCAACTGTAAAATGGGGGTGATAATAGCAGCTCCTTCCCAGGGTTGTTATGAGAATCAAGTGAGATAATATTTATGAAGCGCTTAGCCCAGTGCCTGGCATAATGGGTGCTTAATAAATACTTGCTTCTTGACTTCTCTGCACCATTTTACACTGCCTTCCCTGAGCCTTCACAGCAATGAAACATAAAAGGTCATGAAGGATATGAATGGAAAGGAAATAAAATCACAGAAAAGACAAAGACTCCCTGTCCTAGCTCTATGGCCAATTTCTATCTCGGTGGCTGAATCAACATCAATTCTCCCCCTCCCCCTCCCCCTCCCCACAGTCTTTTCTTTTATTTCTTCTTGCTGTTTTCATCAGCCCCCCTGGGCTCAGTTATTTGGGAGACATCATAAAATAGATGACCCCAAATCTGTATGTGTGGTTATCATTATTCCTCCAAGTTCCAATCATATGTCAACAGCTGCCTGTTGTTAATTGTCACCTGGAAAGCTCATAAGATCACAAACTCAACATATCTGAAACAACTCGCCATCTTTCCTGATAATTCCACCTGACTGCCAAAAATTCCCTATTGATGACTTAGGCAGCACCATCTTTCCAGGTAGAGTTTGCAAATTCAGGGTCATTTTCCAATTTTCATTCTTCCATACCCCCCCCACACATACACCATATACATTCTGTTGTCAAATCTTATTGGTTGTACCTCCTCAACATCTGTCATATCCATCTTCTTCTATCTATAAATATGGCCACTACTCTAGTTGAGGTCATCATCCTTTGACTGCATTATTACCATAGCCTCCTAATTAGAGTCACATCCAGACCCTTCCCATTCCAATTCATCATCTAAAGCAGTGGTTCTCAACCTTCCTAATGCTGTGACCTTTTAATATTCGTATGTGGGTGTGTCTGCATGTGGGTGGACCTGCCTGGAGACAGATAGAGGAGCCATGTCTCCATTCCTAAGACCATCAGAAATATGTCTTAGGCGACCCCTGTGACCCTTGTGAAAGGGTTGTTTGACCCCCAAAGAGGTCGCTACCCACAGGTTGAGAATCACTGATCTAAAGCGCTGCCAAATTGATATTCCTAAAGTACAAGTCTAACCATGTCACACCTCAGCTCAAGTAGTTTCAGAGGCTCCCCACGTACTCTAGGATAATACAAATTCCTTTGTTTGGTACATAAAGCAATTCACAATTTGACTCCAATTCGTTTTTTCCAGAATTAGTTCACAATACTCCTCCTCACACATTCTATATTCTAGCCAAACTAGTATATAATACTTGCTGTGCCTGGTACTCAACAACCCATCTCCTGCCTCTCTACCTTTGCAAAGGTGGTCCCACATTCCTAAAATACTCTCCTTTCTCATCTTTACTTCTTATAAAGAAAGAAAAAAAGAATTAAGAAGAAGAAACCATCTCTTTTCTCAATGAGTTTACATTACTTCTATCAGGAAAAATAACAGGTACATGTATAGTATATTCAGAAGAAATATATAGAAAATTATTGGAAAATTCTATAGAAAATATAGAGAAAATAATTTTTAAAAAAATACCAAGTAGCTAAACAGAGGCAAGTTATGGGAGAAGCAGTTAGATGGTTCAATGGACAGAGCACTGGGACTAGAGCAAGGAAGTTCAAATCTGGTCTCAGATATTTACTAGCTGTGTAGCCCTGGGCAAGTCACTTAACCTCTGTTTGCCTTAATCCACTGGAGAAGGAAATGGCAAACCACTCCAATATCTTTGTCAAGAAAACCCCCTTGGCTATACTATGGTTAAAGGGGTCATGAAGAATCAGACACAACTTAATAAATGAACAACAACAAAGTTAAGGAAGAACAGTGCTAACAGCTGACCTTCTGATCCCCCTCAGTTGTTAATCCTTTTCAATACCCACTGTCAATCATTCTGTAGATACTCTGGAATTATAGTACCCGTCCAGTATAAGGTTCATTTCTGGAGGGTAGAAATTGATTCATTTTTGTTTTTGCATTCCTAGGACTAAGCACAATGTCTTGTACAAAGAGCTTAAATGTTGAATCTTGAACTAAAGTGAAGAACCTAAATGTTATGTTAGCACTTATTTTTTTAATAATATATCTTTTACAAGGGAGAAATAGCATCAATAGCTACAAT
The DNA here is from genome assembly GCA_028646515.1 of Pseudochirops corinnae. NCBI lineage: Eukaryota > Metazoa > Chordata > Mammalia > Diprotodontia > Pseudocheiridae > Pseudochirops > Pseudochirops corinnae. Next base: position 76,262,457 of record CM053588.1, on the reverse strand, counting down.
CACTTCAACCAATGAGGAGAATGAGTGAAAGTGCAGCGAGTGCACACAGCGGGAGACTGTGTCATCAGAAGGGAGCCAGGCCTCAGTGAGAGCCAGAAGACAGAAGGAAGAAAGGAAAAGGCTGACGATGAGAGCGCAAGCATTCCAGAGAACTCCTTGGAGGGATGGGTGCATTTAGAGGGGAATATTTGAGAGAAACAGAATAAGAAAGCAGGTAGTAGGGGAGGAAGAATGAATGTGAACGATGACAGCTGGGGATTCAGAATCAATGGGATGCATGAAAGAATGTGTGTTTGGTAATCATTCAATAATGAAGTCAGGTGGTAAGGATGGAAGGAATAAGAATTTTTTTTAAAGCAGCTACTATGTGCCAGATAGTGTTAAGTACTTTACAAATATTATCTCATCTGATACTCACATCTCCATTTTACAGTTGAGGAAACAGAGGCAAACAGAGGTAAAATGACTTGACCAGGGTGACACCTATTAAGTGTCTGAAAGTGGTTTTGACCTCAGCTTCTTCTTGACTTCAAGTCCAGAGCTCTACCTACTGAACCCCCCCCTCCCTCCCAGAGTTATAGCCCACCTGCCTCAGGTGATAATTAATAGAATTAAGAATTTGCCCTGAAGGTGAAGCCCTCTCAGGATATTAGATAACCCAGCAGAGGAAACCAAGGGGAGTTAATGGAATGTTTCTCTTCACTGCAGGCAGTCCAGATCAGAAGACAAGTGAATGCAGCAAGAAGGAATGGTCTCTCACTGTCCTAGGCAGGCAGGAAGAGTCCCCTGCAAGAGGGAAGGGGACAATGTGGGAGATCAGGTTGTAGGTAGGAAAAAGCCAGCCCAGGAAACTGGCAAAAAAATATCAACTATTAAACATTAAACAATGAACCCCAGCTTTCATCTGAAACTAAAATTATTATCTTTATGCTAATGACTCTCAAATCTGTTTATCCAACTCTAACATCTGTGTTGACCTGCAGTCTCATATCTCTAACAGCCTAGCAGACATCTCAAAATGGAGATCCTATAGATATTTTGTATTCAATGTGTCCAAAAGTGAATTCATTATCCTCCTCTCCCTGCCAAGTCCTCTACCCTTCTAAACTTCTCACATGCTCACAAGCCCAGGTGTCATACTCAACTCCTCACCATCTCTCACCCCCATAAACCATCTGTTGTGAAGGTCTGCCAATTTGACCTTTGCAACATCTCTGAATCTACCTCCTCTTCTCTGGCCTTGCCTGGTGCAGGTCCATCTCCTCATGACTGGACTTTCACAATAGTTTGCTGGTTGGTCTCTTCTCATTCCAGTCCATCTTCCATTCAGCTCCCAAAGTAATTTTTCCATGTCCAAATATGTCACTCCCCTCTACTCAATAAGCTCTAGTGGCTCTCCATCACCTCCAGGACCAAATACAAGGCCCACTGTTTGATGTTCAAAGCTCTTCAAAACCTTATGCCCTCATTTCCAATCTTCTTCCATTTTACACTCCCCATGTGCTCTGCAATCCAGTGACACTGGTCTCCTTGTCATTCCTCAAACAAGATACTACATCTTCTGATGCCAGACATTTTCTCTGGCTGTCCCCCCATGCTGAAATGCTCTACTTCCTCATCTCTACCTCCTGGCTTCCTTCAAGTCCCAGCTAAAATCCCACCTGGAAACCTTTACCAATCTCTTTTAATTCTAGTACCTTCCCTCTATTGATTACTTATTATTTATCCTGCATATAGCTTGTTTGTACATAGTTGCTGACATATCTCCCCCTTAGACTGTGAATTCCAGGAGGGTTGCTTCCTGTTTCAATCTGAAGCTGTTCTACCAGATCTCTCTTTTTTCCTCTGTCTCACCTGACTCCTACCCATAGCCATGGCCCTCCATGGAGAGAATATAGTGACAAATACAAATATACCTATAACAAAGATGCAATGACAATTCCCCACTTATTAAAAGCCCTAATATGGAAACCAGGCACAATTATAGCAGCCTGGCTCAACCCTCATGAGCAAAACTGGGAACTTTTTAGCCACACGCAACTTTCACCACAAGAGGAAGAATAAAACTTCAGGGTAAGAAAGTTTCCAAGGCTTTTAGTGTAAAACAGGATTTTGCCAGTCCCCATATGTTGATATCTCTGCCACCTACTAGAATGAGAATGAAAAGTTCAAGCCATTCAAAGCTAAATCCATGATCATTACAGCACTAGCCCAACAGCATCACTTATGCCCACCCCCATTCACCAAATTAGCCAGCCCACGGTCAGACCTATTTATGGCTCTTAGCAATCAAGCAGAAGGATGTGTAAGACCAGAGAAGCCAAGGTGGCTTGAGGTTGTTTTACTCTATCAAAATAAAAAAAATCATGGAGGGTGTGGGTTAAAGGGAAATAAAATCACAGGAAAGACAAAGATTCCATCCTCCCAACAAACATCTAGCCATTCATTCCCCTCCTTTTGCACATGCCAGTCACAGCAGTCCCCACCCAGCCGAAACATTTGAAGCTATTGGAAGAGGGAGCAGAGTTGCTAATCTTTCTGCAACTGAAATACTCCATCTTTACACATGCTTCTGATTCCTCAATATAGATCCATTACTCAGAAAGATATCCAGTGTACCACGACCTTCATTCCTTCCCCCAAAAAAAGGTCATCACAGCAAAGCTGATTCTAGTATACTTTTGATCCCACTAGATGAAATCTTGACAAACAGAATTATGGCTGTCCATAAAGCTTAGATTAGAATGTCTTGACATCTGAAGTACATAATAACTTGTGTAAACATCACATAGCCAGCCTCCTCTACTTGGATTCCCTCAGGAAACCCAAAACTACATTTTCTCTCATCATGGTTCCTCAATATATAGCCATCATAGCAGGCATGGGAAAATAAGTGAAAGAGGGAATGGTATGTTTTCAAATCAACACTTCTCTCTACAACATAAGTAAGATTTGTCTCTCTCAATTTCACCATTAGAAATGATACACGGGGTGGCTAGGTGGCACAGTGAATAAAGCATCAGCCCTGGAGTCAGGAGGACCTGAGTTCAAATCCGGCCTCAGACACTTAACATTTACTGGCCGTGTGACCTTGGGCAAGTCACTTAACCCCAACTGCCCTGCCTTCTCCCCTCCAAAAAGCAAAAAAAAAAACAAAAAAAAATGAAATGACACACTATGCTGGCCACAAGCCAAAGTCATAGTAATTTGGTATTAGGTTAATGCTGGCTCAGCACAACTTGTTTAGGTCACCTTTTTGGTAGACAGAGAATTCCATCTTGAAGGGCACCAAGACAAGGGTTTTCCAACAAGGTGCCAAGTATTCTAAACACAGGGACCAAAAGTCAGAAGCCTCCAGTGGCAAGTCAATGAGGTCCTCACAGACAGAAATAAAATAACGTGGCCTATGTTTTCTTTTTCTCAACTCTCCCTACCAATTCAGTCATTAATGACTCAGAACTGATGTTTCACTCCACCACCACCAATGCTCCAAGATAAATTAACAACTGCCAAAAATAACAGGGGGACTAGAACTTGGGGAGAAGCTATGAGGATAAAGAATGGAGAAACAAGCTTGTTAGTAATGCCTAGACAGGGTCATATGTCTGAAGTGTCAGACAAAGGGAGTGGGCTATTCCAGAACTTTTCCACCTCTTACCCAAAAAAACCCAAAACCTCACTGGTCACTTACAAACACAGCCTGGCTTCTTAGCTGACCATTGATTATTCTTTTGGCAGGTAATTGCCTTCTGTCCCACCAGCTCAAAGGCAGGCTGGCATTCAAACTTTAGAGTGTCTCCATGTCGAAACCTTGAGCCTTCCCTTCGGCCATAGGCTGGTACACCAGGGTCCCCACAGCTCCCCTGCTCAATCTCTGGAAGACAGAAAAACAAAAATCAAAGGTAAAATGTGAATGGGTTCTTCAGATCTCCCTCAGAGAGGGTTCACACTGAATGCCATGCTACATACCTGCTTACTGGTCACCACTACACACATACACATACAGCCATGATCAAGTATAGAAGCATTATGGACCTGAAGCAGATACCCTGTAATTTTCCAATTTTATCACCAAATGCTAGGACAGAGTGGAGTATCTAGTAGTTCAATGTGGTCACTTCTCATTTTTCATCTGTCCTGAGTCAAATCTACTTAGTTTTAGAGGAGCTGCAACATTCATTGGTGGAGGGAATATCCACACCAATAAAATTACAAATTTCAAATGTACTGATTAAGCAGTCAGTAGTTTGGTTTGGAAACTAGGTACTTGTTGGCCAGGAGATCTTGGCCATATGACCACAGAAGTAGTTCTGAGGAGCAAGCTTTGGATTGAGCAGGCCAGGTAACTTTCCCAGCAAAAAGTTAATGAAGTATCAATGTTTTCCAACAGGTGATAGTAGGTGAGAATGTGTGTTCCTGATTGAATCTCTGGAGTTTATTACCCAAGAAATGGCTTTTCACTCACAAATGTCTCAGTCAGCAATCAGCATCAATTATCAAATACTTAGCAGCCCAACCCCATGCTCAGCCATACTGCAGAGGTATCAGGATGAGAAGAAGATAGTCTTCATCCTTTGAGGCACTTACAGTCTATGTAAAGAGACAGAATTTATTCTCATGAAGCAATCAGAAACAAAATAAGACAGTACGTGATTAGATGATAAATTTCACAGTACAGAATGCAAATGTTCACAGAAGAATAACAGAAATAAGGCCTGCAATAGTCAAGAATGGCTTCATAGAGATGTTGCCCAAAATATCTGCTAGAAATCCACGGTCTAGGTTTCTAAACATGTCTGATCAACAGTTTGTAGACTTTAGATATGGCTAAAGTTGATATTTATATCTGGAACCAACTCCTCAATAAGACATATGAAAAAGGACCTCTTCTACCATTGTGCTATAAAAGCTGACTCTACAAGTATGTATCTCCTTACTGAATATCTGCTTGAGTAAATGACAATCCTTGACTGTTTAACTTTTGACTCTGTATGTCCAAATTTGTTAACTAACTGATTGATTAGATCATGAAAGTCCTAACCAACCAAGATGTGTCCATCACCAAATATTTTAATGTTTACAGGGCAGACTAAGACAGTAATGTTATAACACTTTGTCTCATGTTTCTCACGCCTAGAGAAAGGATTTCTTTTCTTAAGACTGGCTCTCCTAAATTCAGAAACTGGCAACTAGTGGCTGAAGGCCACAAGCAGCTCTTAAGTACACATCTGGGGGACCTTTAACCAAATTAAAACGTCATAAACTCTCAGAGTTGAAAATTGTGATTCTGAGATTTTGTGATTTTCTGAGGGAAGCTCAGAGATAATCTAGTCCAAATTATATCTGAACAGGTTATAACTGTATTATTCCCAATTATCATCCATCTTCCCCCATTTGAATACTTTCAGTGAGGGAGAATTCACTACTTCTCAAAGGAGATCATTACAATTACATACATTTCCAATTTTTTAATTACCTTTTTCTTAAAACAAATCAAGTTCTACCTTAATTCAACTTCTTCCATTATTTCTAGTCATCCCTTTGGGTTTCGTACAGAATAACTATAATCTACCTTTCAGAAGATAATACTTTAAATATCTTAAGATAATATTATTTCCTCCACCTCAAGTCTTCTCTTATTCAAGCTGGCCACTCCTAGCTCCTTTGACCAATACTCACCCAGCATGTTCTCAACATTCCAGGCAAACTCCAGTTAGTTAATATCTTTCCTATTAAGTATGTATCTGTGAGATGACTCATCTCATTGACATACATACAAATGAATTCTTCTATGTAAAATAAATCATTAGTCTCAGAAAAAGAATATCTTACACCTTCTGCAAGTACCCTGGATTATGTTTATGTGGGGGCAGACCACACACAGGTCAGTACATCAGGAGCACAAATTACTGTTGTCTTTGGGCAACAATAAAGTAAAAGATTTGGATAGAGTAGGTCTAAGACTTTATAAATTAGCTCATAGCAAAAGGTATCATGTGTTAAGGAGTTCCAAAAATCAGAATGAAACTGTAGAGAGTGGCAGAATTTATAAAATTAGTCCTACAATTGTGCTGCTTGTTGTTACCATAACATCAACCTTCAATTCTCCTGTTGCAATGGCTGCAGGAGAGTTAAATGGAAGCAGCTGTCCCAATACCTGGCCCTCAAATGATCTCCCCTCCATTTGGCCTAGCTATCTGACAGCAAATGTTTACCTTGCTCATACAGGTGAGGACAGGGAAGTCAACATGCCAATATTTACCCCTGCATTTGAATCAATGATAGTGTTCAATTGTGAATTATATTATTCTAAACAAAACAATGTCATAACACTATGAATTGTTCTGAAGAATACAGAACTAGAATATAAAGTACGAGAAATAAAATCTACATTTTTTAATTGGACATAACTACCAAATAATTCCTTGACTGAGTATTTTGTCAGCTAGAAAAGCTGCTAAAGAAGTGAAACTAACTAATAGTTGATAGTGAATATATATGTTTCATTGATATGTCAACGAATCTTTTCACCTACTTAAAAAATACTTCAATGTATCCATAAACTCATCAAGTGGACACTTCCTTGACTAATGAAAAATAATCTCTTTTTTATCCCTTCACATCCTGTGTGTTTCTTGCCCACGGAACTTTCAGGTTTTTTTTTTTTTCCCTCTTAGTTATTTGTGCCCCTGAAGACGTGGGCTGCAATAGGGAATCATCTGTAAAAGCTGGCTCTGTCCCTTCTTCTGGCTTCCCCCCCACCCTTATCATTAACCTCAATACGTTCATAGTTCATTCTCATAATGATTTTATAGCAACAAGAAGTAGTAAAAGTGTTGGTACTTTGTAAGGAAGTCTTGTTTACTTTGTTGAGAGGATAACATCATTCATGATATTCTTCATTCTTTTGGAAACTGTCCCACTTGCAGATTTCTTGAAAATAGACCCCCTGGATGACTCTGAGATATTGTATATAAGAACAGGCTCAACTATTCTCCCCAAGCTCATCTTTTCAAGTACCATTTCTCCTTCTTCACATAGTATATTAAGAACTAACATGATGGATTACAAATATGGTTGTTATCTTATCAATGACGAAAATATAGTGGCATACTATATTGAATACACTGAGACAAGGTTGCTTTATCTAACATTTCTCTTGTCTGAACAATGACAAGTTTTAATTTGTTAACAGTTTTGATTTTAGTTTAATTTGTTATTTTATTTTATTTTAATTTTTTAGTTAAAATATTGTGAGAAAAATATTGAAAGTAAATTTTTTTTTTGCTTTTGCTCCTCAAGGGCCTTCAGGCTTCAAGCATTCTGAGAAATAATATTTCTTGTTGCCAATGAGTACAAGATTATCATATTTAGGCCAACAATTAAATTAATATTTGCAGATGACTTAAAAGACTTTCACGATTAGTACCTTTCTGCTTTTTTTTGTTTTTGCCATGTCAGTTTCATAGATAGCTTAGAGCTATTTTGTATTTTTATCTATTCTATATGGTTCACCATGGTCAAATTATCTGTCACTTAGTATTCGACCTTCTGGCAAAGAACTTTTCTAGATTCCACAGGAAAATATCTATTAAGGTCAAATTCACTACCTAGAAATGAAATCTATTACAATATTTGATATCTCTAATTATTCTGATATTTTTCTGTACATCAAGCCAAAATCTCTCTTCAATTGTCATTTTAGTTTTGTCCTCTAGGGTCAATTAAAACAAGTAATTCCTCTTCCTCATAAAAGGCTTTGAAATATTTGTAAACATCTACTTTTCTTTCTAGCATGCTAAGATTTTTTAAAATCTCAATGCTATTATCTAATGTGTCAGTTTACCCTCTCAAATTCATGTGATATTTAGTTCACAAACATGTCATCTATAGATTCAAACATGTCATCTATCAATTCATCCAAATCACTGATAACACTCTTCCACAAAAAGTAGGACAGTACTTGACTTCTCAGTTGGCCAGGAAAGCATCTATTGACTAATCACACAGAGTAAATAAGCAAATATGCTATTCCTCTGGAGAGATAAAGACATACATTAGAAAAGAGCTCAAAATGGTCCCTTCATACAGGCGGTCAAACACCATGACTAAGCTAGCTAACTGGTATATTGATCAGATTCCTGGTTTCCCCTTGCAGGACCTAAGTTCTCCCATAGTAAAGAAATAGGGTTTTAAAATTTTGTGTGTTCCTTTTTTCCCTTTGAACTTGGAAAGAACTGGCTATGGACATCATTAGTGGCATACTGTGTTTTATATATGCTGCAGTGGCTCCTCTGCTCAAAAAAAATGTGTTTAATGATGTCACCATTGATCAAAAGAGTACAGTGCTAGAGAACAGTACCAGGGAAGTTTCACACATAACAACTGGCTGAGGGCCTGGCACTTAACATAATTCTACTAATGACCAAGGGTAGAAAGTAGGCAGAGCCAAGAGCCATTACAGAGGTTTATAAGAAAAGGACATCATTCCAGCACTTGGGACATGTTTTAGAAGCATGTAGTACTCACTCCAATATGGCAGATTCCATGTGGCAACTGTAACCAGGCCCTGAAGCAAGCTGGACCCCTAAAACTAATTTATATTGAGAAGCTTAGCACTTATAAATTTTATTAGTCAGGTGAATATTCAGAATTTCAATTTTATATCCTAAATATATATGGCAAAGTACCAAAAGCACTTGGAAAAAAAAGTCATTAGACCTAGAATTGAATACACTGTGAACCTGGACAAAATCACTCACCCTCTCTGGACTTCACTTTTCTCTTCTGTATAATGATAGTAAGACACAGAGATCTAAGTTTATAGGGTTCTTGTGAAGAGAATACTTTACAAATCAACTGCTTTATAAAAAATGGCCTATTGTTTTTAAGTAGCACTCTTACTTAAGACTCACTGATGACTTAAGTCTAGCAGGGAAAAGAGTGGGGTCCCAGATATATAGGACACTCATGGTATGATGTGAAATTCTTCAAGAAAAATTTAAAGTCTAGTAAACATGAAGCCTCAGGAATGCCCCAATCAACAAATGCATAAAAGAAATATTGGAAAGAATTTGCTATGAAATGTGCATCTCTATAGGAGTTTCCACATTCACCATCACTTCCTTTTCCCTTCCTCTGGGCTATCCAGATAGTTCTGACATGTGTACTTAGGTTGGTCTCAAACCTTCCCTACTTAGTTGGAATTGATGGATGACCTATAATTTTACTCTCCCATAGACTGAGTTCTACTGCCAGCTCTACTACTCATCTCAGTGATCTCAGACCTTTTGGTCCATTCTCTCATCTGTAAAATGAGAGGATAGACCTGATAGACTCTAAAGTTCCTTCCAGAAAAGGCTCAAATCAAAATTTATGCACAGTATTCTCTATGTCACTGAATTATTAAAGAGATGGCTCCCACTGAGGCCCTCAGTTTAAAAAAATCCTGGATGTTCAGACCACAGAAAATGTTTTCAAATAATGAGCCTCAAATTTTTAACAAGAGTGAGACAGGGTTCATTTCCATCTTAAAGAAGAAAAGCTGAAGACCAGAGAGACTCAGTAATAATAAGGAGGAGAAGGAGGAGTAGCAATAATTAGCATTTATAAAGCACTTCAAGATTTTCAAAGCACTTTACAAATATCTCATTTTATTCTCACAACAACCATGTAAGTTATATACTTGTTTTACAGATGAGGACACTGAGGTAAAGAGAGGATCATGTAACGACATGGCATTTTTTTTCAGAGCTAGAGCTAGAAATCAAGAATCCCAAGTCATTTTTCCCAATCCTGAGGATCTAAAAGAAAAAGTTCTTTCAAAATGAGAACTGGCAGAACATAACTGGGAAACAGTAGGGTCATTTGCAAGTAAGAAGATAGATAATGATAATTCTAGTAATACCAAGAAGGCATAACCAGTTCCAATAAGTGAAAGTTACAAAATGACACATTTCAGGTCAACATAAAGAGCTGCCTAATTAATAAAGCTTTCTAAAACTGGAGAGACTCAGTATCCTACTTACACATGAATAACTAACAAACATTTGAAGACAATCCACTTAGTCTTATTTACTTGATTAAAAAAAAAGTTAAGTAACTTCAATGTGAGATTCCAAACTGAACTTAGAAATTTTAAAATTCATTTATAAAAAAAATTAAAAGATGTTATAGGAAAATGTAATCTTATTATTTGACTCAGTATATGATGACCTAAAGACTGTAAATAGGTATGAAAACAGGGTGTTGCTTCGAAAAGACAGACATCAATCACTGAAGGCCCCAGAAATTTACAAGCACAGTTATATGTAAATTTAACACATATTTCATTTCATCTAATTCTTTATTTAGTCCTAATAGTTTTGTAAAATCAATAACTTCCTGATCTATTTTTACTATAGTTGAAGAGCTTAGATATTATATAGAATAATAATTTGCTTAACATTTTAATACTTAACATTAAACATACATTAACATGCATAAGCTAGATGTCCAATTGTGATATGTGTGGTAGAGGAAAATCTTTCCCAGGTATGAACTGGACTAGATAGCAGCCGAGGTTCTTCACAGTTCGAAAATTCTGATACTGTTATTTTTTTTCATAACAAAGACTCAGCCACTTTCACCTCTAGATCCTCCTGCTGCTGCTATCATTCTGTGACCGTTCTTCCTATCAGGTTTATGCTATCCCTCTATATAACCTTATTTAGCTGTGTTTTGTTGTAATGCTATCTAAAGAAACTACATACCTGACTCATAGTCTTTATTCATTCCTAGAGATAACCTGATACTCAAGGATTGATATGTCCTCAAATGCTCTACCCTCCCAGCCTGTCAATCTCAACTCTCATGAACTTCCATCTTCATTCCAATTCTGCCACCTAAACAGATGGTGAATTATATTTCAGGCCTCATCACCCAAAACTGTGCCTTCTATATGACCTTGATTGTGGAAATTCCTATTTTAGTTTCATAGACTTCTGTCCTTCCTGCTTTTCTGTTGTATGTCCCTTCTTCTAAACCAGTGGTTCTCAACCTTCCTAATGTCGCCACCCTTTTAATACTCTTATGTGGGCGTATCTGCATGTGGGCAGATCCACCTGGAGATGGATAGAGGAAAGGTGTCTGGGTTCCTAAGACCATCTGAAATATGTGTTTTCCGATGGTCTTAGGCGATCCCTGTGAAAGGGGGTCGCGACTCACAGGTTGAGAACCACTGTTCTAAATTTTTCTAACATCCAGGCACCCAACCATCTCTTTCTTTCCCCATCTATTATCCCTGTTCCATTCTCACTTTCCAATTGTCATAGTTCTGACACTAGGGTTGAATGACTCAACTTTACACCATCTATCTTGTGCTGCTATTGCCAGTCACACCCTTAGTTATCTTGTGCTGCTATTGCCAGTCACACCCTTAGTTACCCTACCACTCCTTCTCCTATACTGCAGAACTGCTGGAAAAGTCTGACAATCATACTAACTAGGGACATCATCATTATTCTCCTCTTCTACCTCCTCCTCCTCATCATGGATAGCATTTACGTAACATTTAAAGCCTGCAAAGCTATTCATTTTTGTTAACTCATTTGATACTCAGGACAATTCTTTGAAGTTGCTGTTATTATCCCTATTTTATATATCAGGAAATTGAGATGACAGAGAGGTTAAGTGACTTGTCCAGGGTCCCACAGAGAGTAACTAGATACTGACTGACACAGAATTCAAACTCAGTTCTTCCTAATTTCAAATCTCTTATCCTTTCAATTGCGCCATCTAGCTACTACTATAGAGTCATGTTATTTTATCTCCAATGAGTCCTCACTATATCACAAAGTAATTCTTTTGTTCTTCCTTGACTGACTTCATTGACTACTCTCTGCTGTTCCAAACCATCTCCTTCCTCAAGGAGCTACCACTAACCTCCCTCATCACATGACCTTGCCTGATCTTTACTCATGAAAAAAAGCCTTCATCCCCTATATTCCACATCTCAAAATCCCTCCACTCCTTGAGGAAGAATTGGCTTTCTTCTCATCAAAGTGTACTTTCTATTTGTGTCCTTGATCCCAGTTCCCTCTATCTGATAATATGCCTTTCCACACCTTTCACCATCTCCCCTTTTCTACTGTCTCATTCTCTGCTGCCTACAAATGTTCAAATCTTTCCCATCACTAAAAAAAACTCAGTCTTAGGGATAGCTAGGTGGCACAGTGAATAGAGCACTGGCCCTGGAGTCTGGAGCACCTGAGTTCAAATCCAACCTCAAGAACTTAACACTTACTAGCTGTGTACCCTTGGGTAAGTCACTTAACCCCAATTGCCCTGCCTTCCCCCCTCCAAAAAAATAAAAAAATAAAAAACCTCAGTCTACTGCCTATACATACCTAAATCTCTCCCACCCTTTAAAAAAATTAATCTGATTCATCATCCCCGAAAGTTACCATATTCTATCTTTTCTTTATTTTACTGACAAGTTCCAAAAGAATAATCTATCCTGCCTCCACATCCTCAATATTCACTCACCTTTCAATCCCTTACAATGTCTTTCAACCCCACTACTTTCCTAAAGTTATTGTCTCCAAGGTTACCAAACAATCTCTTCACTACAAAATCCAATGGCATCTTCTTAGTTCTCATCACTGATCTGACAAAAGTTTTTGATACTGCTGACCCTCCCTTCTTACTGGAAACTCACTCTTCCTTTGGCTTCTGAATCATTACTTTCTCATAGTTCTCCATATCCTTGCGTCGAATAATTTTTAAGTTCCTTTTCTGGATCACTATCTATCTCCTACTTCCTAAGTATAAGTAATCATCAAGGTTTGGCCTGGGTCCTCTTCTCTTCTCTCTCCCTTGGGCATTAGCTGCCACGGATTCAAGTATCATCTCTATGCAAATAACTCCTAAGTCTATATACCTAGTTCTAATTTCTCTTCTGAACTCTTTTGTTCTATGCTGCTAACTACCTGTTAGACATCTCTTTCAGGATGTTTCATTACTATTCCAAGCTCTAGGTATTCACATCAGAATTCACCCCTAAATCCATCTATATTCTAAGAATTATGTCTTTCTATTAAGAACACTACTTTTACCTGTCATGCAGTTTGATAAGCCAGAATATCATTGACTTTTCTCTGGCTTTCATGGTCCCTATATCAAATCAGTTAAGAAATTTTGTTAATTCTATTTCCAAAAAAAAAAAAATCTCTTGAATTTGTCACATTTTCTCCACTTATATGGCCAAACCTCTAGTTCAGATGTTCATCAGCTCCCATCTAGACTAGTGTAACAGACTCCTAAGTTGATCTTTATAAAACACCCTCTACTATTGCTAAAATAATCTTCCTAAAGCACAGTTCTCAGCATGCCACTCCACTATTCAAAAATGTTCAGTGGTTTCTATTGGCACTAGGATAAGATATCAATTATGTAACCTCATTCCGACTTACATTTCCAGTCTTCATGTTCCATCCAAACTAAACTACAACTTGTTTTGTGACATTCTATTTCTTACCATTATGCATCTATACAAACTATTTCTAAAGGCTTAGAATGTACTCCTTCATCTCTGCCTTTCAGAACCCTTGTCTTCCTTCAAAGTCTAATTCAGGGGCCATCTCTTACACAAACTTTTCCTGATCTCCACATCTGATTGTCATCTCTTCCTTTCAAATTACTTCATAGTTACTATGTTATGTACATGATCTATCACTCAACAGAAGCTAAGCTCTTTAAGGGATAAAGCTATTTTCTTTTTGTCTTAGAGTACCTAACAAAGTGCCTCGTATACAGTAAAGGCTAAATAAATGTCATTGAATTGAATGAAATTTGGATGTTTATAATAGGCTTCCATGGATGCATTCTCTGAGTTGTACGAGATCTCCTATTAATTATAGACTCAATTCAAAACAAATTTAAAACAAAAGGGAGAACTTAACTATACTATGAAAGCAAATGTGTTCAGATAGTGGATTTTTAACTAAAACTTTTGTAATGAGAAAACTGACCCAACAGTAGAAAAGTAGCACTCATTCAGTTTTGCTGTATTGTGTTTTTATTCATTTGTTTTCATAGAAAAAAACTGTGGTTTCACATGTAGCATATTCTAACTTGCATCATATTTATCTGTGCAAGTGAGGTAGCTAAGTGGCACAGTGGATAGAATACTAGACTTGGGAGTCAGGAGGACCTGAGTTGGAATTCTGCCTCAGAAACTTACTAGCTGTGTGACCCTAAGCAAGTCACTTAAACTCTATGTGCCCCAATATCCTAAAATGCCAAATGGGAATAATAAGAGCATCAATTTTGCAGAGTTATTATAGGGACAAAATGAGATTAAAGTGCTCTGTAAACCTCAGAGTGCTACATAAACACTAGTTGCTGCTGTTGTTGTTCCATAGCTTTATACTTCCTTGAGGGCCGAGACCTTCTCTTATTTATCTTTTTATCTTTTCCAAGCACCTACTAGAGGGTACTTTATGTAATAGATATTTGACAAATATTAACCGAACTTGCAAAATTAATGTTGAAGGTTGACTGATGACAAAGTCCATGTACTTAAAGAGAGTGACCACGTCCTCTTTCTTTAGTATTCTCTTCCCCATACTAAACATTTGCCATTCCTTCAATAATCACGACACATGGTTTTGAGTACCCTCAGTGTTCTGTTATCCTCCTATGTTTTGAACATTATACTCCTATTAACCTAAGAACACATCTGCCTCTGTAAGAGTCATTCTATATTATTGGTTCAGCATGAGCTGAATCAATGTGCTAGTTAACTCGAATGCCTAGGTCTTTTTTAATATAACCTGATGTGAATACAGAACTCTGCATTTAGATTCCTCACAACAATATTTATAGAGTTGAACTGACACTAATTCATCTTGCCAATTTGGAACCTTATTTTCATCCTGCAAACATCACTTTGGATCTCAATTCTGCCATCCAATATTACAGTTATCCCTCCGAGCTTCATGTCAACCGTAGGTCTGATAAGCCCAACAAATATGCTTTTCCTAGAGTGACAAAAATGAGTTTTAAGAAATAGTCAGGTAATTTTTCTTTCTTTAAAGTTTTTCTGCACCCTGGCCCTGCCTTCATCTGCCCTGTTCTTCAAATGCTTTCTGACTTAGGTGGGTCAAATGGAACCTCCCCCCAAATGTATTTCTGTAGAGAGTCCTTTGGTGCTGGGAGCAGAGGCCTACCCTTCCTCATGTCTTGCTTTGAATCTGCAAATCTCCTTAGTCATTATCAGGAAAAAAAAATCTGCCCTTCGCTCTGAATATATAATCTGTAATTGTCAATGTACGTGTCAAATATTGTTGACATTTTAAAGCTACAGAGATAGAATTATATGAGAGTACTCAATCTGACAAATCTGAGTAATAAGTCATAAAAATTACCATTACAATAACGATAATTTTTATAGGGTTTTAAGATTTACAAAGTACCTCCCAACTACTCTGCGAGATAGGTAATGCAAATACCTACCAACAACCTTGTGAGGTAAGTAATGCAAAGTATTATTATTCCATTTTTACAGATGAGAAAACTAAGGGATGAAGTAATCTGCCCATAATTACAGAGTAATTGTAAAAGGAAACACTTAAAACACAGGACTCCTGATTCCAAGCACAAGATTATTTCCACTACCTATTCTGAGAAAACATGATCAGTCACTGAGTTCAGTGTATGTCAAAGCATCTTTATTTTGCAAATAAATCAATATCAGAAAGTTTCCCTCAGACTAGAAGTATGATTTTTAACAGGAAGTCCTAAAGGAAGTATTTGTTTGAAGAATGAAGCTTTGAAGAATGAAGAGGTTGTATGGTCCTAGAGACTAGGAAACAGATGTAACATAGAAGGGACTCACAAATATGGAGGTTCATGACTACTAGTTATACTATGTCTATATACTTGCTTAACATAATGAGAAAAGGATCCAAATTTCCAATGGATAGTGAATGTAACTCAGAAAAACTAAAGAGGAGAAAGAGAAAAACAGATCTGACCATCAAGGGGTGAGAGGTCCTGAAAACTTTAGGAAGCTTAAGGAGGATGCTATAAGATCACTGCAGCACAGACTTCTGAAACCCATGGAAAGAATATTTAAGAGAATATTGACATGGAAATACCTTTCTTATTGAAGAAATCTACATCTACTTGCTAATGTCAGAAAGCATGGTAGAGAAGGCCTGAAAACCCTAACTACTTCGACAACTCAAATTTTTTTCAGGCTCTGAGGATGGTAGATTAGCTCATGCTCTAACACAGACAGGATTGGGACAGGACAAGAACAATCCCTCACCCACTAAAATACACACACACACACACACACACACACACACACACACACACACACAATACCATGGAAAGGAGAAGACTCAGAGACTTGACCTAACCCTATTTATATTTCAAGGAAACCACCACAGTCTGCCCTTCACATAATCCACTAAATAGCCACTACTGTCCCTCACACAAAAACTATACCACCTCTCACCTCCATGACTGGAATGTTCTTCCTACTTACCTCTACCTCCTAAAATTTCTAACTTCCTTCAAAGCTCAGTTCAAACAGAGGCCCTTCCTAATCTCCTAGACTAATGCCTTCCCCAAAATTGCCTCATATTTATTTTGTACATACTTATATGCGTACATGTTGTTTTCCCTGATAAAATGAAACTTTGTGAGCTCTGGTACTGTTTTGTTTCTGTCTTTCTATTCCAAATGCCTAGCACATAGTAGATTCATAAAAAGTGACTAGTGATTAGCTACTGATTACTTTTTCAAATTTTCTTATAATTTTGCAAGCTTCCTCTCATATTTATGATTTTAAATTCCTGTTTGTTTTCCTATAGTTTAATACCTATTATGTGTTAAGCACCATGAGATACTAGAAGCATAAAGACAAAACAAACAAAAAATAGTCCCTACCTCAAGGAGCTTATATTTTCCTGGAAAAACCCTCAGACAAACTGAAAACAACTGTGTTTACATCTTATTTTAGAGACAAATGGGAAGGGAACAGATAGAAACCTACTTTTCTTTCTGCAGGAAAAGCTAGGTATGAAATATTAGAAAGGGAAGTGGCAGCATCCCTAATGGAATATGTTGATAAGCCCTGGAAAGAAAAATAGAAAAAGTGGAGCCCAAGAAAAGTAGTCCAAGATGAGCTGTCTGCAAGCATTTAACACTGACAGAAGGATCTACATGGTGGCACAGTTATCTTGTGAACCTTTTCTTCTCCAAAGAAAAAAAACAAAAAAAAAACAAAAAAAAAAAGAAAGTGTGTTTTGCACATATGCATACATATATGCATATGTGCAAAACACACTTTCTTTTTTTCTTCCTCTCTATGTCTCTTTCATTGCCTGACTCCTGTTTTCTTTTTCATCTTTGTCTTAAACATAAGTGTCTGATATGCTCTACCATCTTCCATCAGGTCACATCACTTTTGGATGATCTTGCCTTCTCCTTGTGTAATGGGAATGGGAACTTAAAGATGTTCCCTACCCTTAATAGACTTAGGGGACAGTTTGAAGACCTCCCCTGCTGTGAAGATAAACTCTGCCCCCTGATAGGCTGAATGTAGTCACATGGAGCCTGTGATGGGAAGAGTTTACTGAAGGGAAGCAGAGTCCACAGGAAGCTGGTAGAGAGCTACCCAGACAGCTGAAGACAATTGGAGACAGCTGGGGACAAAGGAGCTTAGGCAAGGAGATAGAGTTTTGTGAGTAAATATTGATCTTGCATTGGTTTGTGGGAAGGCTAAAGGATGTTGTGGCTCTCAGTGTTATTATGGCTTCTTAATATCTTTGGTACTATGATGGAATTGGCTTACTGGTTTTGGAATTCGGTTTTCTAGCGTCTAAATAAATCCTTCAGTGCTATCCTCTATCTGGAAAGTTTGGCATATTTTGCAATCAAATGTCATACAATACTTATAGTCATGGTCTTTATCATGATTGTGGGCACTGTAAGTATTGCACTGTCACTACACCTTGCTACATAAGAGAGACCAAAGATAGTATCATTCATCAGCTGTCTGAGTGGATCATTTTGGGAACCTATAGAAATTCTCCCTCAAGAAGTGATTACTGAACTGGGCCCTGAAGGAACAAAGGGAATTCAACAAATGGAGATAGTAAAGAGGATAAATTCTAAGCATACAACTGAGAATGAATAAAGGCACAGAGGTAGGAGATGGCAAGAAGAAAACAAGGGACAGAAAAAAATGTATTTGCAACATTAAATATGCAGGGGGAAGCAATAGGATACAAGGCATCAAAGATAGGATGGAACCATGTGTAAAGATTTAAAAGTCAGAATTAGAAGCTTACACTTTATTTGCTGGATAATGGGAAGTCCCTGAAAAGTTCTGAACAGAGAAATTTCAGAAGTTTTAGGAAGATAATTTGATGAACCATGTAAAGGATTGGACTACAGAAGTAGAGAGTGGAAGCAGCAGACCATTTAGCAAGACATTACAGAAGTCTAGCTGAGAAGTGATGAGGACCAAAAATAAGATGAAGTAGAAAAGAGACAATGGGAAAGAAATTGCTCAGGTACTATCAAAAGAACCTGAAAGTAACTGAATGTGGAGAATGATAGAAAGCAAAATGATTCTGAGTATACGAACCCGAGGGACTGACAGGATAGTGGAGCAACAATTTATAGAGAAGTTATGGAAAGGGTCAAGATTTATGGGAAAGATGACAAACTGCATTTTGGACTTGTTGAACTTGAGGATTTGGTGGATATCCAGGTACAGCTATTAGCAAGCAATTGGAAATATGGGATTAAATTTCTAAGGAAAGGACTGGAGTGGAGACGAAGATATTGTGACTCATCTTTAGCAGTATTTCTCAACTCCTTAGTCTCCTCCACCTTCCATATCCAATCAGTTGTTAAATTTGTTGTTTTTACCTTCATAACATCTCTCACACTTGAGTCCTTCTCTTTATTCACTATCTCAGCTACTATCTTAGTTCAGGCTTTTATCACCTTACACCCTAAGTTATTGCAATTTGCAGTAGTCTCCTAATTGATCTCATTTACTCAAGACTCTTTCCTCTCTAATCCATCCTTCACACAGCTACCAAAGAGATTTTTTTCTTAAGCCATTATGACCATATCATTACCCTAATAAACATGGTGGCTCCTTATTGCCTCTAGGATCAAACATAAACTCCTCTGTTTGGTTTTTAAAACCTCTTCACAATCTGGCACCAATCCATCTTTCTGGTCTCACTATAAATTACTGCCCTTCCTAAACTCTGTAATCCACCTAAACTGACCTTCTCTCTGTTCTGCATATATAATACTCCATGTCCCATCTCCTTGCATCGTATTTTACATGAGGCCTTTCCTAATGCCCCCAAATGTTAGTGCTCTCCCCACCAAACTGTGATGTATTTAACTACTTTATATATATTTGCATTTGCTCACCTTTTATAATTAGAGATTTACTTATTGTTTCCTCCCTCCACCTCTATCCCAAATGTAAACTCCTTGAAAGTAGGGATGGGGTAGGTGCAGTGGGATGAGAGAGGAGATGATAGCACAGTGCCTAGCACAGTGGCTGGCACAAAGAAGGTATTTAATAAATGTTTTTTGATTAATAGCCTGTACAATGGCCATCCCCTGTGCATAGAATTCACTCCTTTTTTACCTACACCTCAAGGGATCCCTTTCTTTCTTCAGATACAGCTCAAGTACCAAACTTGAAACAAAGCTTTTCCCGATTCCATCAATTGCTAGTATCACCCTTTCCTCAATCACTAGTATTATTGTTATTATAATGCAAGTAATACAAACTGTAATTATAATACAAATACCCTGTATTTATTTTTTGCTTATATTGCATATACTGTGTACATGTTGTTTCTCCCAACAGAATAAGCTCCTTGAGATTAGGAACTGTTTCGTCCTTTGTTTTTGTATTCCTAGCATACAGCATAGTGTCTGATACATAATATGAATCCATAAAGATCTATTAAGTGCCTACTATGTTCCAGGCACTGTGCACCACAACAAAAAGAGGCAAGAGGCAGTCCCTGTCCCATGGTAGGTGTTTAATAAATATTTGTTGATTATTAATCTGTATAGAAGTGACAACTGCAGTCATGGGATCATCAAATGAGAGTATAAAGAGAGAAAAGAAGAGGATCGTGGATGAAAACTTAGGGAACACTCATATTTAATTGCCAGAAGGAGAATAAGAAGCCAGGAAAGTAGGCAAAAAAGAAGTCATAAAGGAAGAAGAAACATGTCTATTTTATCAAAGAAACCAAAAAAAAGAGAGGATGGTCAATATTGTCAAAGACCATAGAAGATTCAAGAATGGTGATAGAAAAAGATGGCTGGGTTTATTAATAAGATTTGGAAACTAATGCTCACAACACTTCATTAACTCATACAGAGAGAATGTATACCCAGATCTCTAGACTCAAGTTTCAATGCTTTGACATTACCCTGGAATTTATCTCTCTTTTATACTTCCCCCTCACACCCATCAATCATTTCATCCACAGGAAAAGGAAACCCCTAAGTGTATTACCTTCATAGGAAGCTTTGAATCCCAGTGAGCTGCTACTGCTGTCTGTCTGGAAGAGAAGCCACATTTGATGGTTGGTGCTAACGATCAGGTCTGGGACGGTGTTGCCTGTTAAACTGTCAGGAAAGAGAGAGATTGAGAGATGTGGTCTCCCCACAGTTTTTACCTGAACATAATTTCATCAAAACTAACTCCTTCTCAAAGGCTGCCCCTTAGTGCTTACCTGCCAAAGGACAATCAGTGTGCCTCTGCCTTCCATAAAACTCAGTGTTCATGACTGTGATTGAACTCATAGTAGAATATGGAATGGATGGGGCAGAACCCAGGGAGGAGAGGTGCTAGACTTTACATAGCATTTCCCAGGTCAGTCTGATGACCTGGAGAGAATTATACAAATAATAACTTAATGCTCAGTCTTCTGACTGAGCACTAGCTTTTTGATAGGGATATAAACAATCAAGTCCATTTAAGCTATTTATCTATAACCATGTATAATGTTCAGGTTTCTTCTTAGAAGGTCACTGCACAATGGGAAAGAGCCACAGCAACTTTCCCAGTCAGGGCCAGACTGATGCAACAGTAGATTAGGTACAACTTGTGTTACAACATGAGAAGTTGGAAGCCCTCCTTGCTACCAAGTTACACCCAAACAGAAGCATGCACAAGCATACATACAGATATATCACAGATATACAACCATATTGCTGATTTCTGAAACCTGAGAAAAATCTATTATCCAGTGAAATATAAGTTAAAGATAAAACTGAAAATTCTAATTTTCCAAGGGCACAGAAGGAAAGGGATGACATGCCAGCAACATCAGATTATTTTCTGAGAGCAATGGATGCCTCCAGAAGGGATGTGGGGGAAAGGGTGCTATTCATAAGGGACCAGATAATTCAATTAATTAAATATTAGTTATTTCATTCAATAACTTTCATTAAGTACCTACTACCTATAAGACACTGGAGATATGACATATGCTTCTCTCAATGCATAAATTAATAGGTCCCAATGTATACAAATAATTATAACAAAAGAGTGAGATAGTCAATCAGTAATCAACAAGTATTTATTAGATGTTTCCTATGTGCTAGGCACTGTGGAAATACAAAGCAGTGGTCCAGGAAAAATCCTTTTGAGAAAATTGAGGTGGTAGAGATCACTTTTACCTATGAGTTAATAAAGGCAACATAGAGGAGGTAACATCTAAGTTGGATCTTGATATAAGAAATTAATTTCAAAGAACAAATATGAAAAGAGAATACTCTCTAGCCAAAAAGAATTTGATGTTGAAAAAATATGGAAAGGGATATAGTAGAAAGGACTAGTATGGGTAAGACTGGAAAGCTGAGCTGAGATAGTCTATGATGGCTCTTAAATGCTGGAATCAAGAATTTCTATTTTATTTGATAGTTACTAGGAAACTACAGAATGACTTTGAAAGGCTAATATAACAGCACTGTATTATGAAGATCATTCAGCAAGTTGGAGGGGGAAGATGAAGACTTCAGTTTGGAGCTGTTGAGTTTAAGGTGCCAGTGGGAACATGCAGGGAGGGATGTTGGTAAATACAGGATCATAGTTCTGGGGACATCACTGCAGATATTGATTTTGGAGTCACTGCGTCCAAGTGAGAACTGAAGCCGTGAAAGTGAATAGAATCACCTAATGAGAGAGGGCACAGAAAGAAGAGAATATCCAGCACAGTGAGAGGTTACTCAACTTTTTTTCTTGAGGGGCAAGAAGGACAGAAGGAGAATGAAAAACTATTAAAATAGTGTTTGGGGACTATTGAAAATATCACAAAAAGGGTCAAGAATGATGAGGATAGGAAAAGCGCCACATTTTAATAATAAGGATATCAGGGACCTTAAAGAAAACACTTTTAGTAGAGTGATGAGAACTAATGATAGATTTCAGGGGGTTAAGCAACAAGTGAAAGGTAAGGGAATTGGAAGCAGAGTGTAGATGACTTTCTAGAATTTGAGAGGAAAAAAATAAATTAATCATATATCACAAACTAGAAGACATCTCAGAGGTCACCTAATCCAATTACCTCATTTTATGGATGAGGAAACTGAGACCCAGGAGAGTAAGTGACTTGCCCAGAACCACATATTCAATAAGCAAGCATCAGCCAGGATGGGCAACCAGGCTGCTGTTTTTTTTGTACTATCATGCTGCCTCCAAAGTGTTATGGGAATCTAAAGATCTTCCCTGCCCCTAGGCCCTTTGCTAAAGTGGCTACGTGACTCTGAGGACCCTTTGATATTTGAAAGTATACTCTGTTCCCGAATAGGCTGAATGTGGTCACGTGGAGCCTGTGGCACCAGGCTTGTTTT
>CM053588.1:76175070-76239052 GCA_028646515.1 Pseudochirops corinnae | reverse complement strand
TCACTTTGAGAAGAGTTGTGTGATTTGGCCAGACGAGACTCTGGGCAGCCGCTGAGCCCCCCGGCTGTGAAAAACCCAGATGTTGGTGCTTCCCTCTCTGGTAACTGACTAGGTATGTGATGTAATGATCAGACGCTGGAAGCCGTCTGCTGATCTGTTTTTCTGTTTGTTTGTCACTTCTGTTTGTATTCTCTGAAGTTCAGGGTGCTGCCTTTTCCCCCTGGACTAGGTAAATAATATGTTTGATTAAAGTAAGCTTGTTAACCCATTTTGAGTTGCTTTCCTTTAGAAAAGCAGATCTAAGAACCTGTGCTAGTAGCCGCCCTAGGTATGCTAGGGTGCTTACTGTTACACAAAGCAAGAAAAGAGAATATAGTTAAAGGGTTGGCGGTGTCAAGAAAAAAATTATTTCTTTCCTTAGAAAATGTGATAATTATGATCTGAGATGAGCCCAACAGGGAACTGTCTAACTGAATTGAAATAAATTCAAACTGCACACTATACAGAGACTTTTCTTTAGCCCTGAACAAATAGCCTAGTACCCTAAAAAAGAGATCTTGGGCTTCGCAAAGCACTATATATAAATAAATGATTTAAGTATCTAATAAGAGTACTTTGGCTAACAGGGGCTTTCAAAGACTTCAGAGAAATTTTATGCCAAATTAAGTATTTTTGAGAAGTTCCTACTTCTAAAGTTTATTTCTTTGATATAGTCTTCATTTCATTCTCCTAAATGAATATAGGTATACCCTAACATCAAGTTATGCTAACCAGTAACACTTCACAAATCCATAAGTTGTACTCCACCAGAAAGTAAAAAAAAAAAAAACCACCAGAACATTGTTTGACTAATTGTTTACTTAAAACATTGCTCCTGTAGAACCTTTGGATAATGACTCTTTCATCATAAAGTCTGTGATGGAGAAGAAGAAAAGCCAAGCATAGTCTAATGAAATAAGTCAGGGAAAGCCTTGGTGCAAATTTTAAGAGAAGAGATTTCAAAGGGTTCAGAGAATGTATACTGATGTTTTTTTCAGGGGAAAACAGTCGAAGAAGAAAGAGAAAATCTCAAAAATGAAATTCTGCAGAGACAAGCAGAAATATTGCAGGGAAATTTGGTCTAAGAGGTATGAGAAATTACAGAATGAAAATCTGAAGACACAAGCAGAAATGATTCTAATAAAAAAAAAAGAAGCTGCCTAAAGACTCTACTCTAAATAGAGAAAGAAGAGATGTTTTAAAGATAGTAGCAACACAAGTTGTATAACAGATGTATATGAAAAAGTAACAGAGTCTATAAGAATACCAAGAAAGATAAATAATAAAATGAGGCAATAATTGACAACAAAGTTTTGTTCTATTCTTAACTCTATGTTATGCACCAAAAAAGAATCAAATAAAGGATAAGACTGCTTGTCACTGATTGATTGATTGTGATGAACAACAATGAAAAAGCTGAAGTGACTCAACTCTTACTTTTTTCTTTGTCAAGGAAAACGATCTTTGAATTGGAAAGGACATATTAAAAATGATGAGCATGAAATGAAGAAAAAAAAAGAAAAGAGATAGCAGCATTTGTCTGACTTCAAAAGATCACAAAGCTCTAATAAGCTATATCCTAGAGTACCAAAAGAACTATTAAACATCTAAGAGAATGGGCAACATGTGGCAGAACTAGAGAAAAGCAGGGGTTTTCATCTCTGTTTAAAGGGAAGCAGGTAGAGTCTGCAAATAAAAGATTTTTGAGATTGATATGGATTTCTGGTAAAATTCTAGAACACGTTATTAAAGAAACAATTTGTGAGCACTTAAGAAGGGAAGTATAGATCATTCAAAGTCAGCATCAAGGACAGATCACACCATATTAGTCTCATTCCATTTCTTTTTTTAAACTAACTAGATTGCTAAAGTTCAGGGGAAGAGTATAGGTAGATTTCAGTAAAGCATTTGACAAAGCCTTTCATAAGAATACTGTGGATGAGATAATAGATTATAGGCCAAAGGATAGTACTGCTGGGTGGATTTGGAAATAGTTATATATTTGAATCCACAGAGTAGTCAATGATAAGATAGTATCAATTTTGAGGGAGGCTGGTAGAATGTCCCACAGATGTGTCCTTAACTAGGTGATACTCAGTATTTTTAACTTGTGATTTGGATAATACTATAAATGGTATACTTGACATTTTCAAATGGTACAACGCTGGAAGGGATACTAAAACTATTCTGCAACAGAATACATAAAGATCTTGCTTGACAAGTTAGAAAAAAAAGGCCAAATCAAATAAAATGTAATTAATTAGGAACAAGTGTCAACTCCTACACCTTGCTTCAAAAAATCAATTTCACAAATAAAGGCGAAAGGAGGTGTGATCAGCTGCAATTCCTAGAAAAGAACTTGACATTTTTACTAGAATGAATGCTCAACAAGAGTTAAAGTGTGACATGGCAGCTAACAAAAGCTAATGCTATCCTAAACAGTATTTAAGAAAGACACATCAGGGTGGTACACTGTACCATCAAGTGGTACAGTGAATAGAGCACCGGCCCTGGAATCAGGCAGACTTGAGTTCAAATCTGGCCTCAGACAATACTAGCCCTGTGACCTTGGTCAAGTCACTTAACCCCAAATGCCCTGCCTTCCCCCCTTCAAAAAGATTTAAAAAAAAAAAGAGTGATATATCTCTAGAACAAAGGAAGTAATAATAAGTTTTACTATATTCTGGCTTGAACAGACATCTGGCATACTGGGTTCAGTTCTAGGATTACATTTTAGGAATGTCACAGACAAGCTAAGGCAGGTCCAAGAAGAAAGAAGAGATGTTAGCCTTGAGAAGAAAATGTTCATGAGGGCCATGATAGCTGTCAGGAGAGCTTTAGGTTTAAGAGTAGGTTACAAAGAAGACACACACTAAGACTCAATTTGATCTGCTTAGCCTGAGAGGGCAATACTATAAGCAGTAGGTGGAAACTGCAAAGATACAAATTTAAACTTAAGGAAAGGAAGAACTTCCTTATTAGATCTATTCAAAACTGTAAAGGCCTGGTTTAGGCAGTAATTTCCCTCAATGAACGAATCAAGCAGACACTGAAAAAATATATTGTACTGGGGGGAGTGCAGGGGACAGGAGGAAGAAAGATGTTACAAAGAGTTTTGGTCAGGTGCAAGTTATACTTGATGGCCTCTATAATTAATTTATGCTTCTGATTCTAGGAATTAACTCCTCCTGCAAGATCAATTCAATTCAACAAACATCAAGGAATACTACAATACTATGCAAGGCCCTAGGAATTCAAACAATCCCTGCCCTCAAGATTACATTTTATAAGGAGGATGGCACATGCCAATATAACACAAGCTAGAATATGAGAAACGAAGGGCAGGAATGGTGCCAAATACACACACAGTGACTGCTTCAGGGAAACCACAGAAAAAGCATTTGATAGCCAGACCTTTGATTATCTTGCAATAACTAATCTGACTGTGTCACACAGATGTTAGTATTCCCTGTGTTGTGATAATGGCAATGGGAGAAGAATCAATAGGGAGTTGAGTATAGCAAGGATATTTCAGAGCTGTGGATAAGGCCTGTATAGGTGGGAAGATGTAGAAGGGAAAATGGAATTTAGGCAGCCTACAGACTTTCAAACCTATAGATTATTTGCTTGTGATGAAAAAGAGAAAGAGAGAGAGAGAAAGAGAGGGGAAGAGAAAGGCCAAGGTTCATTAAGGCACAGTAGCTGGTGTATATTGGCTGAAAAAAAAGCAAGATACAGGGAACTCATCATTTAACTTAAAGAAGAAAGAAGTACTTTAGGAAGTCTGGGGTTCATGAGAGGCAACAGAGAGAAGGTAAGGATAACTCAGAGCAAATCCTTCCCTTTACAAGACATACATCTTGAAATGGATAAGACTTTAATGCATAATTTTCATTCATAAAGGGAAGAAATGTCAGCTTGACCACAGCACTCAGTTTGTTGGCACCCAAACCTCTAGTATGCAAATAACCAAATCAGAGACTCAATGGCAGATCTCAGAATCTGTAATGAACAGAAGAGATGAGAATTAATAAGAAAGAAGTGTATGGTGAGGAGTTCTCGAAGAGCACCTCCAGTTAGGAAGGCAGTCTTAACCCCATTCCAGTTCTGCTCAGAACTCCCTTGGAGACAAGATACATCTCCTAACATTTAGTAACCTCTGAACACAACTGAAGTGAATGGTACAAATGGGCCAAGAGCAATCAGATGAGTTATGCCCTAATCTCATGCCACCTTAGACAAGTCACTTAAACCTGGAATGCTACAGATTTATCTATGTCAAATGGCCATGGTCCCAAATTTCTACTTCTTCAAGATACTTGAGGTCAGAGGGATAAAGAAGTTGATTTCTAGAAAACCTAAGTGGAGGATAGGGAGAGAAGCCAGGGGCTTCTAAGAAAGAAATTATAATACATTCTAGTGATTACTGTCTATACTAGCTATGAGTGGCCATTCTTGGATAACATTTAAACCTATATTACCGAATTCAGAATTCTACAATAATAATTCCTCCAGATCTTAGACTGGGCAAGAGAAGACAAAGTCTCAGCAGCCTGACGCTGACTTTCATTAGTGTGAAGCTGCATAATTTTTATCAGGAAAGAAATGAAGTGAAGTACATAGATTAAGCAGAAACCTCATTCTAGATTTAGATCTGTAATGGGAATGGGAATTTGAAGATCTTCTCTGTCCCTTAATAGGCCTAGGGAATTTGAAGACCTTCTCTGTTTTGAAAATAGACTCTGCCCCCTAATAGGCTGAATGTGGTCATATGGAACCTGTGGTAGAAGGAGTTTGCTGAAGGGTGGAGTAGAGTTCAACAGAAGCTTGCTTAGGGGAGGTTCATTTTTCGGCAATACCCACTACTTGTTACTTTGTAATTAGGCAGTGAGTCACGAAGGTTGTGATGTTCTCTGACCCTGGAGAAGACTATATATACCTCTGAGGTGAGGTTTTGCTTTGGGGCTCACTCATGGGAAGAGCTGTGTGACTTGGCCAGATGAAACTCTGGATAGCCGCTGAGCCCTCCTGCTTTGAAAACCCAGATGCTGGTGCTTCTCTTTCTGGGTAACTCACACTGTATGTATGTGGTGGGCAGACAGCTAGAAGCCCTGTCTGTTGGCCTGCTAAACTGTGTTATTTTCTCTGTCTGCATTTTTTGTCTACTTGTGACTTCTGTTTGTATTGTCTGAAGTTCTGGGCGCTGATTTTTACCCTGAACTAGGTATCTGATATAT
Organism: Pseudochirops corinnae; assembly: GCA_028646515.1. Taxonomy (NCBI): domain Eukaryota; kingdom Metazoa; phylum Chordata; class Mammalia; order Diprotodontia; family Pseudocheiridae; genus Pseudochirops; species Pseudochirops corinnae. The sequence goes on along the minus strand of CM053588.1, from coordinate 76,233,776 downwards.
GTTTGCTTAAAGTAAGATTGTTAACCCTTTCTGAGTTGCTTTCCCTTAGAAAAGCAGACCAAAGAACTTGTGCTAGCAGTCATCCTGGGTAGGCTAGGGTGCTTGCTGTTACAAGATCTGAATTGGAAAAAGGAAAGAGGTACCAGCCCTTCAGTATAAAAGGAGAAAAAAATTAATATATTCAGATCTTACTAAACTTCAGGATAAATGAGCAAAGATCTCCATATTAAAGTTAGAAGAGGGGAAATCTGTCCATCCAAAAGGAACGAGGAAATTGAATAAAAAGCCAAACTAAATTCAGAGAAATTCAATAAATCTTTCCCCTTACCACTAACCAAGAGGTTATTCACTTTCATTTAAATTCACATATTTAACCTCTGTTTGGTGTGGGCAGAGGCAGACAAAATGTTCCTAAAACTAGGGTGCTCATCTCTCACAAGTTTCGAATGACTCAGTATTTAATAAAACTGGCTTGAAGATCAAGTCAGTTTTTTTTTTCCTAGAGCAAAAAGCATAGTACTAATCAGCTAAAAAATTCCCCCACTCAATAAGGGACATCAGATTTATTCTGCCTAAACCCATTTCTCCAATAATACTGCTCAGCACATCTTCTCCCAACTAGTTTTTCTCCTTCTACAACACTCATGGGAAAATAATTTTGCTTACACATAGAGAACCGTTTTCTGGTCCCCATCCTGCCCACCATCCCCCACAGTCAGCGTGTCATAGCCTCTTTCCAGGTCAAATTCCTCAAAAGTGAGCTTGATCACCTGTGGGAGAAACACATTCATTAGTATCAGAATATGAGCTGTGGCAGTGAGATTTCTCTGGTTATCATTTTTAAAATAAGCAAAATCTTCCAATAAAGAAAATATTAACATTTTCCTCTTTATACTGATAAGGAGCTATCCCTGATAAGTACAAACATTACTGAAGCCATCCTTTAGATTCAGAGAATATTGTTTTCTAAGTTGTCATACAGGTCTGGGACAGGAACTATGATTTCACAGGTAGAGGAAACTTCTGGATGAGAAGATTTCCTCTACCATTAAGACCAGCACCTTCTCCGCAAGTTAAGTGATTTATCCAGAGTCACACAGCCAAGATGTGTCACAAACAGGATGTAACTCAGGTCTTCCTGATTCCAAGGTCAGCTTTCTATTCTCAGTAACCATACTGCTCTCCACTATCTGGATACTTACTCAACAGACAATGATCTTTCCAGAGCCTCTTACTACTTTCAAATGTCTTCACATTAAACTAGGATCATTAAGGAGATATATTGGTTTGGTTCCACCGATCAACAAATTTTAAAGCCCATGAGTCTGGTAACAATGTCCATTTAGAGTGTGGAATCTAAAATCCCCTAACCAAGAACAGCCAGCAAAGGCTATTTGATCCATCCCCAACCATTCATAACCATCCTATTCTTCTAGATTGTCAGAGAAGGAAATAACCTAACATGTTCCTTAACCTGGTGTAGTCCATGAAGAAGATCTTATTTATGACTATTAAAGATCTCCTCTTGCTCATTCTGTTTGGTTTATTCTTCAGCAGAGATGGGAAACAACTGGTCACTAAACATTTTATGTGACATTTTATAAATTTAACATTATCTTTCTCTAACCTAAAGAAAGTTTTTCTTCAAACACTTCTTCCCAATCTTGACTTGACCTTGCTTTTCCTAACACCTTCTTCACTTTCCCTCCAGCACTAAAATCTATATAACCAAGATCCATCAAGTGGTCATATGAAGCCAAGGCAATATAAAGTAGGCCAACTCCCCAAGTCTCACAGAAAAGACTCAGACAGGTATCATAATGACATGTTTTTCAGGTTGGCACTATTCTCTTTGTTGTTGCCAAGTTGTTCTAGTAACTCTGGAGTTCTTGGAATTGTAGTCCAAATTTAGGTAGGTACTGTCTATTTCTCTATTTTGTTTAGCCCAGAGTTCCATATTTGGTTGGTATGCCAGCAATACATGTTAAATGAGAGACTGGCATCCAAAAAATAGTTTCCGCCAATTACTTTTTTAGCTAATGATTTTGTTTTCCATTCCTTTACCTAACTAGTTTCACCTTCCATTTTCCTCATCTAACAACTTTAGGTAATAAAATCTTTTCCCCATCTGTCTGAAGGCTCTCAAAATGGCACCATTTTGGTTTTTTTGCTTTTTTTTTTTTGGAGGGGGGAAGGTGGGGCGATTAGGGTTAAGTGACTTGCCCAAGGTCACATGGCTAGGTATTTTGTGTGTGTGTGTGTGTGTGTGTGTGTGTGTTAAATGTCTGAGGCTGGATTGGCCCTATTCACTGTACCACCTAGCCGCCCCAAAACGGCCCCATTTATAAGACTCCCTCACACCTTCCAGACCCTTTTATAACACTGTATAAATCCAACAGGAAGTCTTCCAAGAACCTACAGATCAAATTGATTTCTACTGTTTTTTATGTGTTCTATGCCTCATGTAAGTCACAGAATGATAGAATATCAGAGCTAGAAGAGACCATAGAGAACATTTAAATGAAACTCCATCTTGAAACATGAATCTTCCTTACAAAACTCCAAAGGTTCAAGCTGCCTCTGCTTAAATTCTTCCAGGGATAGAAAATCCAAACAAGTTATAACATTATAGGTTATAAATCCCATTAATGTAAACAACGTCTTTTCTTTCTCTTCCAGTTTGTCCCTGTCACAGGTAAGATGTGGCTAAGGTACCCTCCATCACAAGCCCAGAACACCAGAAGTGAATGAATTCAGGCTCTGATCTTCTTCAGTTTGTTAATGAACATAGAAAAGGCACAGAATCTAAGGGTCTAGTCCAATAATTATGCAAATATGCCCAATAACTTCCACTACAATATTACTAACAAATGGCCATTGAGTCTCAGAATGAAGATTTCCAACTGAAGGGGAACCCACCAACTCTCAAGTTAACTTTTGAGTCATGAAGTGCATGTTGATTTGTTAACAAAAGGAATACTTGGATAGGTAGTATAGTCTGCAGAAAAGAAGTAATATTGCTTTTGTTTTGTTTTGTTTTTTCAAAGAGAAAAGCCCATATAACTAAAGAGTGAGCCTTTCATTCTTAAAATCTAGATGACCTGTAACACTACGTTGTTTGTTCAAGATGGAGAATGGTAGCTTACAAAGCACACTTTTTAAAAAGGTTTTAGATTATAGTGGCTCCATGATTGGAACATTATTATTCATGAGGGAATGTAATGATGAAATAATGTAATTAACACAAAGAACATAGTTCTCTACAGTGGCACACATCATTAAATGAACCAGTCATTCATGTAAACTGCTTTTTAAAGCATCTGACCCTAATTAAATAGCTAATTACATTAGGTATAACATATACTATCAACTTTGTGTAGCACAAGATACATCATGTAATACTTATTCATGAAACATTTTCTTCTGCTTTACTTTTTCTTAAATCTTCAGGGTTCTTTAATGTGTCATTAATTAACTGCCCCATGAAGCTATCATAAAGATCAAATAAGATAATGTACGTAAGAGATATTACAAACCTTAAAGTACTACATTGTTATGAACAATAAAAATAATGGTACATGATGATAAACTAGAATAGCCGTATAGTGTAGCAAAAAGAGAGTTAATCGGTAGCCAAGATGGCAGAGTAGAAACAGGACTTCCCCGCGGCTCCTGCTTCCACCTCCTCTAATACATGAAAAAAATGACTCTAAACAAATTTCAGAGCTACAGAACCCACAAAGTGACAGAAACAAATCTCCCACTGAAGGCAGTTCAGCAGGCTGGCAGAAAGAGGCTATCTGAAAGAACTTGGAACCGAACCCAGCCCTGATAGAGCCATGTGGTTTTGGCCCCAGGGCATCCCCAACCAGCAGCGGTCAGAGCAGACTTCAGGAGAGTGAAGCACCAGCAGCTGTGGCGGTTTCCAGACTTCTCAACCCATAAACGCCAAAGACAAAGTAAAAGGTCAGTGTGGAACTCTGTTGAAACAGGGGTGGATGGAAGAGTGAGGTACCGCCCATGCCCCTGGGTGGAGAAGCACTAGAGGCCTTGTAGCTGCCTCAGGAGCTCATGGCCTACAGATTGTAGGGGGACCAAGCAACCATTCAGAGGGTAATCATTTATGCTTTGACCTGCTTGGATCTGGATTGCAGTCTTAGGTAGAGGTCCTGGAGTGGGTGGTCAGGTGCCAGAGCCTCTAAGGGCTGCAGAGAGAGGGCCCTCCTAATTGCTCTGGAAGCTACAAAACCCCCAGCAATTTGGGACAAAGCTCTCTCCATTCTGAAAGCAGAGTTCTACTGAGGCAAAGAGTTCAAAAGTCAAGTAACTGACTGGCAACATGAGCAAGCAGAGGAAACACAATCCTACCACAGATTCCTTTTTCAGTGACAAAAAGGATCAAAGCATGGAACAGGAGGAAGAGAACAAAGTCAGAACTCCTGCATCAAAAGCTTCCAAGAAAAATATGAACTGGTTACAGGCCATGAAGGAGATCAAGGATTTTAAAAACAAAGTATGAGAAGTGCAGGAAAAAGTGGGAAGATAAATGAGAATGATGAAAGAAAATCAAGAAAAGCAAGTCAACAGCCTGACTGAAGAAAATAATTCCTTAAAAAATAGACTAATTCAAATGGCAAGAGAGGCCCAAAAAGCCAATGAGGAGAAGAATGTCTTAAGAAGGCGAATTGCCCAGATGGAAATGGAATTTCAAAAGCTCACTGAAGAGAATAATTCCCTCAGAATTAGATTGGAGCAAATGGAAGCTAATAACTTTATGAGAAATCAAGATACTATAAAACAGATCCAAACAAATGAAAAAATAGAAGGCAATGCGAAATATCTCATTGAAAAAACCACTGACCTGGAAAATAGATACGGGAGAGATCATTTAAAAATTATCAGACTACCTGAAAGCCATGATCAAAAAAAGAGCCTACAGACCATCTTTCAAAAAATTATCAAGCAAAATTGCCCTAATGTTCCAGAACCAGAGGGAAAAACAGAAATTGAAAGAATTCACCAATCACTTCTTAAAAAAGCTCCCAAAAAGAAAACTCATAGGAATATCATAGCTAAATTCCAGAGTTCCCAGCTCAAGGAAGAAATATTACAAGCTGTCAGGAAGAAACAATTTGAGTATTGTAGAAACACAATCAGGATAACACAAGATCTAGCAGCTTCTACATTAAGGGATAGAAGGGCTTGGAATATGATATTCCAGAGGTCAAAGGAGCTAGGATTAAAACCAAGAATCACCTACCAAGTAAAACTGAGTATGATGCTTCAGGGGAAAATATACTCGTTCAATGAAATAGAGGACTTTCAAGTATTCTTGATGAAAAAACCAGAGCTGAACAGAAAATTTGACTTTCAAATACAAGAAGCAAGAGAAGCATGAGAAAGTAAACAGGAAAAAGAAATCACAAGGAACTTATTAAAGTTGAACTTTTTACATTCCTACATGGAAAAACAATAATTGTACCTTATGAGATTTTTCTCAGTATGAGGATAGTTGAAGGGAATATATATGTATATATTTGTATACATACGTATACATGTATTTATAGGAGTGTGTATGTATGTATAAATACATATGTGAATGTGTGTATATGTGTGTACATCTATACATAGACAGAGGGCACAGGATGAGTTGAATATGAAGGGAGGATATCTAAAATATAAAATTAAGAGGTGAGAGAGGAATATATTGGGAGGAGAAAGGGAGAAACAGATTAGGGTAAATTATCTCACATAAAAGAGGCAAGAGAAAACTGTTACATTGGAGGTGAAGAGCAAGAACATAAAAGGGAATGGGACAACCTTACTCTCATTGAATTTGACTTCAGGAGGGAATAACACACACACTCAATTGGGTATTTTACCTTACAGGAAAATAGGGGGGAAGAGGATAAGATGGGGATGATAGAAGGGAGGGCAGATTGGGGGAGAGGGTAATTAGAAGCAAACACTTTTGAAAAGGGACAGGGTCAAAGGAGAAAATAGAAGAAGAGAGGGGTGGGATAGGATGGAGGGAAATATAGTTAGTCTTTCACAATATACCTACTATGGAAATGTTTTGCATAACTACACATGTATAACCTATATTGAATTGCTTATCTTCCCAGTGGGGGTGGGTGAGAAGGGAGGAAGGGAAAAAATCTGGAACTCAAAGTTTTAAAAACAAATGTGTATTAAAAAAATTATTTTTATTTTTATTTTTTCACATGCAACCGAGAAATAAGATATACTGGCACTGGAGTATAGAAATCCAACTTGCCTTACTAGAAAGCTGGCAGGGGGAGGAGAGGATGAGAGAGGATATAAGAGAGAACAGACTGGAGAACGGGGTATTCAGTAGGCTAGCTATTTTGGGTTTGGGGGTAGGGGAAAGACAGGGAGAAAAATGTGTAACTCAAAATCTTGTGGAAATGAATGTTGAAAACTAAAAATAAATAAATAAATTGGAAAAAAAAAAGAAAATGGGTGGGGATAATAAAAATTGATTTTCCATTTCTAATCTTCAAAAAGAGACAGAGAGAGAGAGAGCTAGTCTTGGAGACAGGAAGGCCAAGGTTCATATCTCACCTCTGACACATCTTGGCAGTATCACTGGGTAAATGACAACTGCTCAGTATCCCAGATAACTTTCTAAGGCTATAAGTTGCAGGGCATGGCTCTATCTGCATTGTAATATAATTTTTTCAACCATATTACAAGTGAAATCAAAATTTTAGCCTAAAAAGGCTAATTTTTAAATCAATGAAATAACCACGGAATCATACATTTTTAAAAGATTTCAGGAATTCAACTCATATCTGAACAAAAACCTCCTTTATAACACATCTAATAAGTAGAAATACAACCTTCCCTCAATGACCTCAAGTAAAGGGGAACTTCAATATTATGGTAGCTCCTTTCACTTTTGGATAATAAATTTTTAACATTCTTTTTTATTAGAAATTTAATCATTAATATAATATGAACATTTCAATATACAAAAACAAACAAAAAATTAACTTTTTTTTAACATAGTTAACATAGCCTTAATGCCTATTAAATTTTCAGTAACAAAACTATGCTTTGTCCCCTTTGGAACTTTTCTCTGTATATTTAAAAATATTTTATTTATGTTCTCATCACATCTCTACCATTACCCATTTACTCACAACCCCCCTCCACACACACTCCCATGGAATCCTTTTTTTTTTTTAACAAATAAACGTAGTCAAGTAAAAAAAAAAAAAGAAAGAAAAACTTTAGTTTTCTTTGAAAATATATCTCATTTCATACCACTACTCCATCATATTTTTGCCAAGAGGTGAGCAGGATGCTTTATCTTGAGTCACTGTATTTAATGGTTCTGAAGTTTTATCAAAATTGTTTTCTCTTACATTATTGTGGTCATCATGTAAACTGTTCTTCTGGTTCTATTCATCTCAATCTGTATCAATTCATACAAATCTTCCCATGCTTCTCTGAATTTATAATATTCATCATGTATTACAGTGCAACAATGTTCCATTACATTCATCTAGCACAATTTGTTCAGCCATTTCTCCAATTAATTAATGAACACCCACGGTTTTTTCCAATTCTTTGCTACAACAAAAAGTGCAGCCATAAATATTTTTGTACATATGCGTCTTCTTATTCTGCTTCTGATTTCTTGAATATATGCCTAATAGTGTTACTGCCAAGTCAAAAGGCATTTTCAGTTTAGTGGCTTTTCAGGTACAGTTCCAAATTGCTTCCCAGAGCAATGTGACTAAGCTGTAGCTCCAACAATGGAGAATGAATGAATATGTCGGTTCTCCCACAGACCACCCAACTGCTATTTTCATCTTCTATCTTCGACAATCTGATGCGTGTAAAGTACAATCTGACAGTTTATTAAATTTGTGTTTCTCTTATTATATTAGTTATTTGATCCATTTTGTCCATGCAGTTGTTGACAGTGCATTTCTTCTTTGAAAAAAACTGTTCATATCCTTCCAGGGATGGGAAACCTGTAGCCTTAAGGACACATGTGGTCTTCTAGGTCCTCAGGTGCAGCCTTCTGAGTCCAAGTTTTACAGAACAAAGCCTTTTGTTAAGGCGATTTGTTCTGTGAAGTTTGTATTCAGTCAAAGGGTTGACTTGAAGACCTAGAGAGTCACATGTGGCTTTAAGACTGCAGGTTCCCCACCACTGCTTTAACCATTTATCCACTGGGAATGATTCTTATTTTTTTATATTTTAGAGTGCTTCACCTTCTTCCTTCACCTCCTACACCAGGCCTATTTAATACTAAAACCTATCTAAAAGGGGTTAGGTGGCAGGAAGAACCACCCACAAAATGAGTATTCTACCCCCTACTTTGCCCTAGTTGCTCATAAGGTTTAAATGACGATGGGATTCAACAACTTCCTTCCTTCTGATGAGATGGAGGACAACCAGGCCTTATCATACTCTGTCACTACCTCATAGGATCCTCTAGACCTCATCTCTGCCCAGCCTCTATTCGCTAGTTTCCTGAACTGTCATCTTAACTACTTATATTACCTAACGAACTCTGGGCCTTTGCCATTCACCCCACCCTTAGGACTTCCAGGTCTTTCCATTTGCCCTGAACTGATCTTTCTTTTTTTATATGTTGTCTCTTCCAATTAGAATGTGAGCTCCTTGAGAGGAAGATCTATCTCACTTTTCCATTTATATGTATAGTATTTAGTATAGTGCTTGTGATATGGTAAATATTAATAATTTTTTCATTAATCCATTCAATTCTTTCTATATTGTAAATATTAGCTCTTTATCAAATAAATTTACTACAAAGATTTTCATATCCCACATCCCAGTTTAACTGCTTCCTTCAAATTCCAACTGCATTTATTTTGCTTGTACAAAAGCCTTTTGGCGCTATCATTTTGTCTTCCATGATCACCTATATCTTTTAGTTAATTAAAAATTCCACCACCACCCCAAAGCCATAGTAATGAAAGCTATTTCCTTCCCTTTTCCTCCAATTATTCAGTGATATGACTTTTCATATTTAGGTCATTATAGTTGTACTTATTAATATATGACACTGTTGATAGAACACTGGACCTAGAGTCCAGAAAACCTGACGTCAAATCTGGCCTCAGAAACTTGCCCTGTCTCCTTGGGCAATTCATTTAACCTCTGCCTGCCTCATTTTCCTTATCTGAAAAGTAATAGCACCTACTTCTCAGAGTTGTTTTGAAGATAAAATGAGATATAAGTAAAGCACTTTGCAACCCTTAAAGTACCATACAAGACCTACTGATGATGATGATGATGATGATGATGATGATGGTGATGGTGATGATGATAATGACAAAGTTTTTCCTTTAACTCAAGGTAAAATTTAATTCTTTGTAACTTCTACCTATTGTGCATAATTCTGCCCTCCAGGGTAAAAGAAAAAAAGGGGGGGGCAAATATAAGAAACAAAAACTCAAGTCTAATTGGAAACCAAAAAAAAATCTTTTAGTTTCAAGTTGCTTGAAAAATTAAGTTACCACGCGTGGTAACATATATCTGTAATTTCAACTACCTAATAAGCAGATGCTGTCAGATCTCTTGATCTCAGGAATTCTGAGTGTCAAAAAGCTATACCAATCAGGCACCAACACTAAGTTTGGCACCAACATGGTGAACCTCTTTAGGTGGTCTAAAGAGGGATGAACTGGACCAGGTCAGAAACAGGGTGGGTAAAAGCTCTCATGCCAATCAGCAGTAAGACTATGACCAAAATCATTCCTGGGCAAGATAAGGAGAACCAGTCTTTTAAAAAAAAAGAAGAGGGGGGGGGGGTTGCAGCTAAGTGGCACAGTGAATACAGTACCGGCCCTGGAGTCAGGAGAGCCTGAGTTCAAATTTGGCCTTAGACACTCAACACTTACTAGCTGTGTGACCTTGGGCAAGTCACTTAACCCCAATTGCCCTGTCTTCCCTCCTCAAAAATTACCAAAAATAAAATAAAATAAAATAAAGGCAAGGAAAGAGGGAAGAGAGGGAAAAAAGAAAGAGGACAGAGGAGAAGAGGAGAAGAGGGAAAAGGAAAAAGGGAGGAATGAAGCCCCCAAAATTCATTAAATAGAGGAATGATACGACCAGAAACATATATTAGGAAGACTATGCAATCAGTGGTACAAAAGGCAGACTGGAAAGGAGAAATACTGAACGTAATCAGTTGAGTCTATTACAATCACCTAGGAGGTGATAAGGATGTGAACCTGGGTGGGTGGTAGTTGTCTCAGAAATAGAAAAGAAAAAGAGAAGGATTTGAAAAAATATTCCTGAAGTAGAATTAAAAGAGTACGGTAATCAACCTCATTAAGAGGTGAGAGAAAAAGAAAAGTTAAGGATAAAAATAAGGTCTTAAAACAGAAAGAATTGGACCAATGGTGGTATCACAGACAAAAAAAGTCAAGTTAAAATGAACAGTAGATTTAGGGGAAAAGATAAGTTTAGCTTTGGGCATGTTCATTTTGAGAAGCTAGAAGGACATCCAAGTAGAGAGACACTATGCACGGTGAGACAGTTGAGTCTTAAGATGGGAGGAGAGATCAGTGCTGAAGATAAAAAAGATTCAGGCATTATCTGTATGACCAAAGTTATAGACGTAACTGAATTGCTGACTAAGTCACCAAAGTTAGAGTCAGAGAGGAGAATAAAGAACAGAACCTCAGGGAACACCAGCCTTAAGAAGTTAAGAAGTGGATTAGAAAACATACATGCATTAAAAAAAAAATCCAAACCAAGAGACAAGAGAGTATTTAATAAGGAGTGACCAATAGTATCAGACTGTATAGATGTAAAGAAGGAAAATAAATTTTTTTAAAAGCCAATTAATTTAGGATCATAGAATCAGATCTTATAAGGAACCTCAAAGGTCATATGGACTAACCTCATTTATATATGACGAAATAGTTGGTGATTAGAGTTATAGGTAACCTTTAAAAGAACAGTTTCCCTACAATGATAGGGATACAATCTAGACTTCTGCATGATTCTTCAGTCATGGAAATCTCCTGGGGTAGAAGAAACATAGAATAAATCTAATCCTTCTTCTATATGACTTCTAAGCAAATATTTGAAGACATTGATCACATCCTTCCTAATTTTTCTCTTTTTGTTTTTTTGGGAGAAGGGAACACAGGGCAATTGGGGTTAAATGATTTGCCCAAGGTCACACAGACAAAGTAAACATCCACAATTACTTTCACAAACTTGTTTTCTATGGTTATAAGTTCCTTTGCCATCCTAGTGGCCCTCTTCTGGACATGGTAAATGCCACTTAACCCCAATTGCCCCGCCTTCCCCCCTCGAAAATTACCAAACATAAAATAAAAAATAAAGGCAAGGAAAGAGGGAAGAAAGAGAGGGAAAAAAGAACACAAGGACTTTGTTGATTACTGTACTTTGGTTTGGAATTGTTGTTAGACAGTTGTGGGGACTTGGTTTGTACTGGCCTCAGGTCCACAGCTTCTTTTTTAAGCACTTACTGTATTCCAGGCATCATGCCTGGAAATATATAAAGGACAAGCATGAAGCACAATACTCTAGATATGATCTTAAAAAATGAGTATACAGCAGAATTACAATTCTTCTTATTATGCATATCATAAGACTATTTCTATTAATTCAGTCTAAGAGTATGTTACTTTTTTACTACATCACACAACTGTCTCAAATTGGTATTTCAGTCACTGACATTTTCAGGTCTAAAGTCCTGGTTCACATGAATCATTATCTATCTTTACCCTAAACTCAACATTATATTTACCCCATTCACTGGAATTTCACTAGAGTTGTTTCATTATTTCTCTATGCCAAGATCTTTTCTCATTCCTATTTTGTCATCCATTTTATTAGCTATCATCCTCAGCTTTTTGTCATATACAAATTTTGTAAGCATGTAATATCTTCTTGCAAATCACTGCGAAAATGTTACATACACACACACACTCTCTCTCTCTCTCTGAATTATAATAAGCAAAGGCCAATGGTACTTAAGTAAATATAACCCCACAGGGTAACACAAATATATCAATCAGCATACTGTGGGTTCAGTCAAACACTACTGAATCCTCCTCAGTATATTACCAACCAATCTATAGCTTTCCAACTTATTCATAAAGATATCAAGGAGTCATGTTGCAAATACAGTACTTGGCAAGTAACAGGTATTTAAACACTTCCTCCTTTCCTCCCTGCTTTCCAGCTCCCCTTTATGCACTGGCTTCTCCCATTAAAATATATGGTGTCCTAAAAGTCTTAGCTAAGCTTTAATAGCTTAAAACTGCACTAAGAGAGGAAGGAAAGGGAATAAGAACTTTATAGCACCCACTATGTCTCAGGCACTGGGCTAAGTGCTTTTACAAATATTACTCAGTTTATCCTCAGCAACCCTGGGAAGCAGGTGCTATTATTATTCCCATTTTACAGTTGAGGAAACTGAGACAAACAGAGGTTAAATGACTTCCCAGGGGTTGCACTGCTAATAAGTGTGTGACACTAGATTTGACAGCAGGTCTTCTTGACCCTAGGTCTAGCACTCTATCCACTGTGCTACCTTTGTATCATTAGCAGCCTTGAAGACTTTTGGGATACTCAGTATAAGTTCCCTAAGGGCAGGGCCTGTCTTGCTTATCTGCATTTGTATCCCCAGGCACAATGTCTGGAACACAGTAAGTGCTTAAAAAAGAAGCTGTGGACCTGAGGCCAGTACAAACCAAGTCCCCACAACTGTCCAATAACAATTCCAAACCAAAGTACAGTCGATAACAAAGTCTTTGTGTTCCATTCAGCCCAAGAAAAGAGTTCATCTGGACCGAGGAATGGTTGTCTTCAATGCTCCTAAACAAAAGGATTTTCACAAGGTTGTAAGAGAGCTGAAGATACAAAATGCCAGTGTGGTGACATGAGCAAACCAAGGGGCATGGAAGTAAAGCGGGTAAGTTTCCTGCTATTTTGAATCCTTCTCATCAAACCAAGGAATTAAGTAGTGCTACCACGTATTAGTTGTAGAAACTCAAGGAGCTATATAACATAAAGGAACTTCTTTAGGCCTCTTTAAAAATGAGGGAGTTTGACTGAGTTTACTCCTATGAACCCATGAATAACGCACAGCTCTTATGATAGAAAACAAAATCCCGTAGACGATCTTATCATCTCCCTATTTTCCATTTTGGGAAGCAGTCTATTATTGTGGAAAAAAAATTATTGAGTTAGAGGTCAGAAGATATGGGTTCAAATCCTGCCTTCATGACTACCATACACGATCATGAGTAAATCACTTGGCTTCTGGAGGCATCCATTTTCTCATCTATAAAATGAGATGGTTAGCCTCAATGATCTTGGGATCACTGTGACATATGGGCTTCAAGGGCCTCAGAAGTCAACTCATCTAAACCCCTTATTTTAAACATGAAGAAATATCACACAGAAGTGACTTACCCAAGCTCATTCTGGGAATCTTTCAGTTCAAGGCCTTTCTCTTCTCTCTTAATTCAACAATCCTATTAGGTTCACAGCTCCCCATTTTGATTCTGGACACATTTTACATGTTGATTCTTAGATTTATTCTCACTATGTCTCCTCCTTAAGAAGGCTAAATCCTATCCTTCTGCTCTCCATTGCTCCTCTTCCCCTTCTGCTTGCTCCAGGATGGTGTTCTCCCCCCAATCAGCATCTATCAAATGCTGACCATCTTCCAAAGTTCAGCTGAAATCATGGAATTTCTATGAAGTCAACACCTGTTGCCCCACCAACAACAGTAATGACCACTATCAGGGCATTTATTCCTATGGGTCTGTGCTCTTACCACATCAGGCACTCCCTCTACCAGCCAGTCAGTCCATAAACATTCAATAAGTACCTACTAAGTGCCAGGCCCTGTGCTAAGAGCTGGGGATACAAAAAGAGGCAAAAGTCCCTGCCCTCAAGGAGCTCACAATCTAAAGGAAAAGACAACATGTAAACAATTATGTGGAAAATAAAGAAGATAGGGAAACTAGAATTAAGAGGATAGAATTCAATATTGTATATTCAAGCTTTAAGATCCAGTGCAATTCTTATCCAAATATTTCTATGAATCCTCCAGAGGTCCCTGAGGCCTATCTCTGGGTCTCTTAATATTTTTTGAGGACCGATGCACTTCTCAGGCTATCCCTCCATGGCCCTTTGATCTGTGTGGATAAGGGGTCATTTTCTTTTCTAGTCAAACATATCCTTGACACTGTTATTTTGTGAAGTAGCCTGGTTATAACCACCATATGTCTCTCCTTTGTCCTTTGGGAATCTGTAATTTTGATTCTTCTGAGAGTGGATGTTTCACAGTTCATAGCCATATAGCATCACCAAGAGCATAGTGATGCTAAAAGGATATATACTGGCATAAGGAAAAGCTTTCAGCTACTGAAAATGCCATCAAATTCCTAAATAAAATTTAATTCATCTCCATGAATCAATAGCCAATTGCTTCAGCTAATGAGAATTTCTATTTCTCTTTTTGTTCTGAGAGAAGGGATTCCAATTTATGATTTTATCAGTGTAGAGAATTAATCCAATATAGTTTTCCAGTGTGGAAACTCCCTTTCCTGATAAAGACCAGCAAATTTTCTATAATTTAAGAGTCTTAGGTGCACAGAGTGAAAATAGGACTCTAGGGTTCCCTAACTCCATGCTGCTTGTTGAATAAGAGGAATAATAATAATTATAACTTATATTATACAGAACATTACAGATATGAAATACATGTGCATGTGTAAAAACATACATCATGTACACATGTATGTATATGTACATGTACACACAAGCAATATATATACATACACACACTCCATCTCACTTGAACATCACAAACACTCTTAGAGGCTACTAGTACAAATGTTATTATTCACACTTTATAGATGGAGAAACTGAAACTCAGAGGCCAGACCATTTGCCCAAGGTCATAAATCTATAAAGCAGTAAAATCAGGCCTCAAACCCAAGTCTACTGACTCTAATTTGCATGCTTTTTCCACTCTTATATCATTACTGTTGTTATTTGGTTGTTCAGTCACGTCCAACTCTTCATGACCCCACAGACCATACTTTTCATGGGGTTTTCTTGGTAAAGATACTGGAGTGGTTTGCCATTTTCTTCTCCAGTGATTTAAGACAAGCGGAAGTTAAGTGACTTGCCCAGGGTCACACATCTAGTAAATGTCTAAGGCCACATTTGAACTCAGGTCTTCCAAACTTTGGCCCAGTGCTCTATTCACCAAGCCACCTAGCTGCCTTCCCTCTACTAGATTATTATAAGCTCTTAGAGTTTATGCCACTCAAATAGTACTTCCAGGTTTCTAATGTTCTGTATTTCCTTTTATGTCTCTTTTGTTTTGACAGTGACACTAAATTCCCTGATGACAAGGACCCCCTGGCTCCTTCACAACACAAAGCTAAACACTCAGAAAACTATCAGTAACATTAGTTCACTCGCTTTCAATTCTAGCTCATTCTGCTATCATGACCGAGGACTTATGAAGCCCGACAAAAAAGATAATGTAGGTCATACCTAGTCTTCTCTTTCTAGGCAGAGGTACTCCATCTAAGCTCTGCTTCCATAATATTTGAGCTAATCATAAACTCCCTTTTCTCATCTCTCCAAGCCATACAGGAAGCAGATAGGAAAGGAATGAATTACAACCACAGGTTGTCAAAATTCTAATCTACTAAATATCTCACTATATCCTATAACTGTGACAAGCAAGCTATGTGTGATCTAAGAAAACCTCTTTTCCCCTGCCTGCTGAAAACTAATTCCCTGGGGCCTCAGTCCTGGTGTCATTCAAGAAAGAATTAAATCCACCCACTGACCATTTTATTTTGGGGTTTTACTCTCACCCAGAACCATTAATAAAGGATAAGGTACATGGCTAAGTATTATGGAAGTTCATGGTCAATGTAATGAGCATTAAACAATGACTTTCTGCTTCATTAGATTAAAAAAACCCTGACCTGCGGGAAATGGCCCATTTTGTTTACGGCAAGGCCTACTCTGGTCACCCTCCTTAGGGTAACTGTGGGCAGAAAGTCACAGTCCATTTACTTGGCAAAAAAATTAATAAACATACACCTAACCCTACTGAACTAGCTTCTCACAGGATTCCCTCAAGAAGTGACCTTAGTCATCCCCTTGCTTCCAGGCTACATAACTAGCATATATTGATTTATTTAAAAATTCCTAGGAAAGAAGAAAATCCTTTCGCTAGTTTAATAGCCTCTGGAAAGTACTTCCCTTAGCTTAGATTTAACCCTGCTATAGCTGAATCCCACTTTCTCACTGGCTGCAGAGAAGAATTGTTCAATATCATCCCATATGAATGATAGGTGTTCTTTTATGGAGGATTCAGTAACACAATATTCACTCTGGAAATCACACATTCCTCATTTATCCTCTTGTTTCTGAACATATCCAGACCTAAGCTATACTAGACTTGTTTAAGTCCTTCAAAGAAGCTTATACTGCCTGGCTCTACTGTCCAGTCCCTCATAAATCCTCATGACTCAACCTATAGCATGACCATCCTGCTCACAGGAGCCTCCTTATTACCTATAAGGCCACCTGATTTGAGGGCTAAAAGGGCCTTACCTTGGCAGGGTTGAGCGCTGTAATAACCCACACACAGTGGGCATTGTTGTCATACTGAATAGGGAAGTTAGGGGATGTGATGATGCCTGAAGGGCCACGGAGGTGAGCGTCACACATTCGAGCTATAGAGAGGAAACAAAAGAGAGCCATAGGTTAGTAGAGGCCATAGTGCAGTCCCCCTTGCCCAGGAGAGACCCATGACACAGCTACAATCTCTCATCCTGTCAGAAAGGTTCCCCACTGCAATCTTTCCTGTCTCTTTCTCACACTTTTCAGCACATTTATCTGATTGACACAGTAGTCTATGATCCATGGGAGATCAGGACAAAGAAATTGAGTTGGCAGTTGTTCTACATGCTACTGACAAAAAAAAATTTAAAAGCCCAGAAGCTCATAAACTACAATTAAACATTAATGATGAAATAATTCATTGTCCTTGTCCCCACACCCTTTCTACCTCACATACAACCTTCTACATAAACCCTTCAGGCTTTTTGAGGACCTTCTTTTTCTCTTCAAGGTTATTCAGGATTACTCATCATTTAGTGTAACTGGCCATACCCAAGCCCCACCAATCACAGCCCTAGATGGGAAATGAGGAAACACGATATGGGGCCCCCCAAATGAATTAGAAGAGTATAACTATTCTCTTCTATCTGAAGCAGAGAAAGGAACAGAGGAAAGAGCAATGTCAAGTGGCCAAGTGTTCCACAGTCCCTACTCCAGTTACAGAATGCCAGTTACAAAGCCCTTTTTTTCAGGCTGATTCAATGTCTTTTAAAACCTAACTCTAAAGTGGGTTTGGGATGTCAGAAGGATACAACCAATACCATGAGCATTTGTGAATACTATAGTTTTAAATAAATACCCCCAATGTAATTGGTTATATTTTTATGCATCTGATAACAAGTGGAGATGGGGCTATGTTAGTGTAAAATTCCTATATATAATCTTGCTCATCAAAGAAGTGGGCTAAAATTATAACCTACCCCTCCCAACACACACACACACACACACGCACACGCACACGCACACATCCTCCATCTAGATGTTACTTCCATACTCTTAGTGATATAATGCCATCAATGAAAGAGTAATTCCAGAGAATCTTGAAAAAGGCACTTTTATCTCTGCCACAAAAGTTTCCTAAAGGCCTTGGAGTTCTACATAACCTCTGATCCTTTTACTTCAATTCCTAGGCCAGCAGACCCTGGAATCTCTATGTGGATGTCCTGTTTCCTCTTACTCTATTACTAGATAAAAGTGGGGCCTGTAACAGTTTCATCTGTGAGACCATAGACTAAGCCAAGGTCATAGACTAAGCCAAGGTCAATTCTTATCATAGATCAGAGTTTACTTCATATATCATAGGACTTAAGAATAAAAGGAATTTAGAAATAATCTAGTATAACCCCCGAATTTTACAGATAAAAACAATGAGGCTCAGAGAGGTTAGGTGACTTGCCTATAGTTAAACACGTAGTAACTACCAGAGCCAAAATTTAGTCTCCATGCCACACTCCAGCCCCACATAAATAAGCAAGTAAAGATCTATAAAAGAATTATACTCTCTCAGGCACAGTGAACCCCTGATCCAAAAGCTGAGGTGCTGACCTGGGAGGAGATACATGCTAACAAGCAGTAGAAAGAAGGCTGAACACCACAGAATGTCAAGAGCACAGTTCTAGTCAATAGATCTAGAACTTAGCATGTTACTGGCACACAGTAGGCATTTCATACATGCTTATTGACACGACACAAGCATCCCCAGTGCTTTAAGCCTCCAAGGCTCATCTCTGCAATGACATTCAAAAGCTGAAGAGAAGACAGGTTGTTTAAAATATAGCTAGTCTTATTCTGGTTCTTATAAATGCTTTTGCAACACTGCTTCTAGACTGGAGGGTACTCTCTTGAGGTATAAAACACTGAGATCTTCATCCGGTGATCACCAAGCCTCACACAGCACATGTGGTTTTATGGACTTTAAGGCTACATCAAGGAGTGGCATATGTAACACTTCCACCATCTTGTCACTTTATGTGCTAAACTTTATGTACCTGGAAAATCCTGGCATCAATCACCATCTGGGATGGGGCCAGCCTTAGAGAGGCAGAGTAGGGTACTGCATATATGGAAATATGTCAGAGGTTCCAGCAAGTCTCCAATGTCCCCAACCCCTGAGTTGACAATTATAATTCCAATGAAAAGAGCTTCCTTCATCCCTTTATTTTTCAATATTTTTATTGATTTTTATTGATATCTTTTTTTTACATTTGTTCCATATCCATTGCCCAATTCCCTCCAAACAAGAGTTCCTTTCATTAAAATTAATGAACATATCTGAAAACACTGATATTAGATGCAGCGTTCCACGCCTGTGCACCTCCATCAACATAAAGTAGCAAGGGAAAGTATCTTATTAGAGTTTGCCTTTAGGGTCAACATTAATCATAATAATTTCACACTGTTTCTAATTTTTTTGTACTTGTCAGTATTCTCATTTATATCAATGTAGTGATTGTGTATATTATTTTCCTGGTTCTGCTAACTTACTTTTTTGCATCAGTTCATATGAGTATTTCCATGTTTCTCTACGTTTAGCATATTTACTGTTTTCATTGACTTTAGAAGAGATTTTAGAAGAAGTCATCAAGTTCAAATTCCTCATTTTACAGATAAAGAAACCAAAGCAAAAAGAGCTTAAATGACTTGCCTAGGGTCAGAGAGTTAATAAGTTTCTGAAGGAGGACTCAGTCTCAGATCTTTCTGCCTCAATATCCAGCATTCTATGTAATACCTTACTGCCTTATATTTCTTATAGCACAGTAAAATTCTATTACTTTCATGTACCACAATTTATTTAGCCACTTCCCCCATCAACACGTATCTACTTTATTTCTAGTTCTTTGCTACCACTTGCTCTCCTGATAAATATTTTGGCATATATGGAACCTACTTTTTAAAAATTATCCTAGAGGTATATGCCTACCAAATAGGTCAAAGGGCAGAGACCTTTTAGGCACTTTCTTTGTATGATTATTTTGTATACTTTGTATAATTCCAAATTGTTATCCAACAATTAACTAATCAATCAAAAACCATTTATTAAGTATTTACTATGGACTAGACCCAGTACTAAGTTCCAAACACTCCCTTGCCCTCAGGGAGATCACATTCTAATGGTGGAATAATATGTCAATAACTAGATACATACCAGATATATACAGAGTGGAACAGAAGTAATCTCAAAATGGAAAGCACTAGCAATTTGGGAGGACTGGAAAAAGCCTTCTACATAAGTTAGGTTTTTAGCTAAAACTTGAAGGACACCAGGGAAACTATGAGGCAGAGGTGAGGAGGGAGAAATTTCAAGCAGGAGGAACAACCATGCTTAAGTATGTCCATCTTTTCACAACTTCCTCAACATTAATTAACTATTCCCATCTTTTGTCATCTTCGTCAACTTGTTGTATCTCTTTAGAGTTCAGTCGCTATTAGATTTCCAGTTCCTCAAAGAGGGATCACAATGAAAGCTGTTCTAATCCTAATCGTGGATACTTCAGTAGTATCCAAGGGAGATTTGAGCAGAAAAGAAGGGGATAAAAGATTAGGGGGTTGAGTCCTAAGGAAAAAAAGAAAGGGGATAGGGAAATTCACAGAAAAAAAATCGGGTGATTCCAAAGGTAAATTTTGCTGATTTCATCATTTAGTAGGGCAGAGATTATCTTCTTTATTGAGTCTTTGAATGTTACTGATTCCAAAAGAGACCAAATTCAAACCTTCTAACAGATAGTAAGAGTTTCAGTATGGAGACCAAAGCCTACTTCCTTCCTGAACTCTTGCTGGGAAGGAAAATGCACTAAGGAGTGTTACCCAACTAGGTCTCATCATCTGAAATTAGATTTCATGGTCTCATTCATCAAAACACCAAATGGTAGAGAGTGACCAAAGACCATAGACTCACTGAATGTTAAGAGTCAAAAGAATCCATTAGAAATAATCCACTGACCAAGATCAAGGGAGGGTCAAAGAAACAGTCACACAATTGAAAGCCTTGAGAAGGTCAGGAAAGGTAATACCCCAGGGCTTGGTGTGAATTGTAATGATATGAAAGAATTATAGATTGAAAGCACTTGATGGGACTGAAGAATACCTAGTCCAACTGTATAGAAGGGAATCAGAAAGGGAAAGGGTCTTGTTTTCCAAGGCCACAGAGCTCAGTTAGTGGCATATGCTAGTCTGGAACCCTGATCTAACTCCTCAGTGCAGGAGTTCTTTCTACCCACACTACAATATTGGACACATTCTGTTCCCTTCTGTGCGGTAAAAAAGTTAATAACTTAAAATGTGATATTTGATCTCGATGAGTAACTAATTGGTCATTAAAGTACTTTTCTGATAGTATTAAAACTGTTGCTTAACTCTCAGGGCTATTTCTTGTGTGTAAAGAGGAAGAAAACCTCCCAGGTATTATCAGGGCGATATTAAGGAAAGCATAACTTCTTGGGTTGTCCACTTGTCATGGATACTGTAAAGGGAAGTCCCTGTTTAGGTATGAGTTTAACTAAATGAAATGGTTCTCTGGCATAGTGTTAAGTTTACAATTGGCTTCAGAGAATCACATGGGAAGAGGCAGAAGCCCAGAGGACATCAGATGTTCTGATTTCTTCATTAAATATTTAGATTCCAAGAATTTTGTAGGTATATAACGCTCTATTGTTAATGTTGTTTCCAATACACAGAGGTAGTTTAACTACACAAATATACCATTTGTGTATATTGCTGGAGTTCTGGACTTTAACCCTGTGCTAACAAACTGGCCACCATCTTAATCTTATCAGGATTTTTTCAGGATCCTGAAGTCTGTTTTTTTTATTCTCTCAGGCATACATATCATGAGCCAATTTCCTTTCAGTTGGTGCCAGTCTCTTATTTCTTCCTTTCTTAAAAGTTACTTAACACTTGATAAGAATATGACAGCATCCATATCTATTGCTTGTCTATATGGTTAAGTGGAGATTAGCAGGTAATCTGTAGGAAACAGAGTTCATAAAACCAGGCTAGTATGTTCCATGCCCAAGGTTTCGTTCTAAGGATCAGAAAGAGCAAGTGGCAGTGAGTTTCAAAATGAAAAACAAAAAGATAGGCAGTAAATAGAAAGAAAAGACTAAGGAAGATGCAGTTTGGGATCAAAGCACATAAATTGAGGGATGGTATGCACAAAACCAAGTTACAAAAACAATATGAATAAAGAAAGAAGGTGTTATAAAGCATAATGATTTGTTTCATGCAAAGAATCACTATGGCAACACTGATGGCAGCAATATGCTAAGTTTGGCCTTTCCTCTGTTTCATATTAGCTGAATCCTGTGAGTCCAAGAATGCCTCCCTAGAGAACAAGCCCTATTTGGGTGGGATAGCCAGCTCTGCAGAATGCAGATTATGCTATGAATTTATGCTATGATTATGACTTCTAAATGTTCCTTCCTTGGTAACAATCCTCTCCTATTTAGTAACAGGCACTAGATTAAGTCCAGTTGGCGCCCTGATTTGCAGGACATCTAATATTACATATACTTCTAATGGCAAAGTTCAGTGACTGGAGTTCAGGTTTGAGGTGCACCCATAATAAACAGGAATGATGAAAGTAACAACACCTCATATTTATATGGCAACTTAGGTTTACAAAGTACTTTCTTTATAACAATCCTCTAAAGTAGGTAGATTCTTCTTATTCCCATTTTAAAGTAATAGGAACTAAGGTCTATAGAAGTAAAGTAATTTGCTCATGGTTGCAAAGACAACAAATGTCAAGAGAAAACTGAAACCCCATTCTTCTAATTCTAAATGTGGGCCTTTTCCCAACAAATCGTTCTGTAGACCAGAGAAATATGGCAAACAGGACTTACTAAAGTGCTGTGTTATGATGAAAACTATCTCCTTGTTTACCAGTTTGCTAAGCATATCTGTCTGCACACAGTCTCAGAAAGTCAATCCAGACCTGATATGCAATACATAAGGATACCTCAGGGATATAATTCCCATCACATTTCATTTATGTGTAACTTTGTCTACCTAAAAAGTGTTACCAATTGGCCAAGAAAGCCTAAAACTCTCTTCATTAGGATCATAAATTTGGAAGTGAAAATGAACTTAGAGTCTAATCCTCTTAATTGAAAGATAAAGAAATTGTGCCTTTAATGGACTGCTTTTTATCTTTGGTGGCAATCTAACAGAAGATAAATCAACAGACATCTACAAAAATAAAACAAAAAACTAAATTTTAAAATAAATCAATAGAAATCGATAAAATTAAAAAGCATAACAAAAAATGAAGCAAACTAAAATAAAATAAAAACTGCAGTTATATCCCTATTTTCACCAGACTGAAGAAGCCTGTACCTACCTGTCAGGAGGATTAGTTCACAACTAACAAAAAAGATAGTGGGGGCAGTTCTAGCGGAAGTCATGGTCTAAATACAATGCTTTTTCCCCCTAGGAATCAATGGGAACAACAAAACAGATAACAAAGTCTGTAATCCTCAAGGTAACAGAGCCAGGAGGTGTAAGTAGAAAAATCTAGTGAGAAGAGAGCAACAAATCCAAAGACGGAAGGAGTAACTGGAGAGGTTAGAAAGATATAAAAGCAAAAACGAAGGAAGGAATAGAGCATTTCAAATTATAACAATTTTCTGCATGTAAAGAATTAAAGACATGTACTAAATAGCAGGGAGAATATGAGCATTAAAAAAGAATCTATACACAATCCATAAAAGTAATAAAGAGCTACATAAAGAGTCTTTAATAAATCTGATTAATAGGAAAAAGTTCTTCCCTGTTTGCAATGTAGAATCAAAGAAGTTCAGCCATTTACCCAACATAACTTCTTACCTGATAGGAGGACGGCAACCAACCTTTTTGGAAATCAAGGATGGAACTCTTCTCACTAAGAAGACATACTTACATTATGTTGGAATAACAGGAAAATACGTCAAAAGATTGCCTATAGAGAGGATTCTGGGAAGATGGCAGAGTAGTTCAGAAAATTCCAAGCTCTCCAGATTTCCCCCACAAACAAGATGAAACAGTGCCTTAGGCAGAACACAGGGGAGGTAAAAATAAACAAGAGTTTGACAGAACAGTGGTCCTTCTGGGACAACTGGAGAAGATCCAAAGAAAAATCCAGGACTGAGGTTTGGTCCCTGTGAAATGTAAATACCTCCAGGTGAGTTCTGCTGAAACAGCAAGTAGTGAACCCTTAGGCTACTTGGGTTGGGAGGCAGTCTCAGCCTCAGCCACAGGAATTTTTATGTTTCAGAGAGTATGGGGAGTAGGGCACCTGATCAGGGGAAGATTGAGGGAACTTATGCTGATAAGAGACACCAGACCCAGCTATGCTGCTGAGATACAGCCCTGTATGAGAAGGAACCAGCACAGGCTTGGTAAGTGCAGAGACAGTGGGGTAGGGACAATGGTGGCTGTGGGCACTTAAAAAAGGGCAGAATTCTTGGTTTCAGTTCCAGGCCAAAGGAGAGAACTGAAGGAGAATCTGAGGACAGGGGTATCACCCCCCATACTCCAGGACTAGAGGTAATTTCAATAATAAGTTGCTACAAATAAAATTTTTTTAAATGAGAAGTCAAAGAAGAAAGAACCCAACTATAGAAAGTTACTATGGGAATACAGAAGACCAGGGTTCATCTTCACTGGAAGATAAGGAAGCAAAAAAAGCATCTCCTACCCCAAAGAGTAATGACAAATGGTCACCTGCCCAAAAAAGAATTCATAGAACAACTTTTAAAAGACTTTAAAAATCAAATGAGAGAGACTAAGGAAAAAAAATTTTTTAAAAGCAATCCAAGAAAAACAAGATTATGAAAAGAAAGTCAACCACATGGAAAAGGAGATCCAGAATCTTAAGGAAGAAAACAACTCCTTGAAAATTAGAACTGGACAAGGGAAAAACAGCAAAGTTATAAGAGACCAAGAAATAATAAAAATATAAAGAATGAAAAAAGAGAAGAGAATGTGAAGTATCTCATAAGAATAACAACTGATCTGAAGAATAGATCAAGATGAGAATACATGGGAACAATTGGACTACCTGAAAGCTATAATCAAAGAAAGAATCTTGATACAATAATACAAGAAATAATTAATTAAAACTGTCCTGAAGTGTCTGAATAGGGGAAAGTAGAAATTGAAAAAATCCATTAATCACCACCTGAAAGAGATCCTATGAGAAAACGTACAGAAATATCTTGGTCAAATTTTGAAATCCCCAGTTCAAGAAGAAAACATTAAGAGCAACAAGGAAAAAATTTCAAATACAGCAGAGTCACAGTTAGAATCACACAAGAACTAGCAGTGGTGAGACTAAAAAACTGCAGGGCTTGGAACACTATATAATGAAAAGCAAAAGAAATGGGGTTGCAGTTAAAAATTTCATACCCAGGAAAGTTAAGCATAATTCTGAATGAAAAAAAAAGAGGACATTCAATGAATTTCCAGACTTTCAGGATTTTGTTGCAAAAAAACCTGAACTTAATAAAAAATTTGACATACAAGATCCAAGAGGATTAAAGGTACACACATCAAAGACTACTTACAAGGGATTCTGTAAGGACAGACTATTTACTTTTCATATGAGGAAATATAAAACATATGTCTAAGATTGTTATTAATAATAGGGTAGTTTGAAAGAAAGATTGGGGTAGACTTGAGTATGATGTGATTCTCAAAAGTAAAACCCTTTAGGAAAAGACAGAAAGAGTAACTATCTATACAATCAAGTGGGAGAGAAAGAATTGACACAGAAGAATTAGATGGGGGAGGAGGACAGGTAGTTCTGGAACCTTACTCTCATCAGCAGTGGATTAAAGAAGACTAAGGGGATG
Organism: Pseudochirops corinnae; assembly: GCA_028646515.1. Classification (NCBI taxonomy): domain Eukaryota; kingdom Metazoa; phylum Chordata; class Mammalia; order Diprotodontia; family Pseudocheiridae; genus Pseudochirops; species Pseudochirops corinnae. Next base: position 76,208,235 of record CM053588.1, on the reverse strand, counting down.
GGGGTGGGGGGAGGATATGAGAAGGATTTTTAGAGGAAACCCTACTCACATCAAATCTGGGTTAAAGAGAAAACAATATATACATCTAGAAGAGAACAAAAGTCTTCTAAATTTACAAAGAAATAAGAGGGTGAAAGAATAGTATGGGGAATATAGAAGGGTATTTAGATTAATGGGAATGGGATAAAAAGGGAAAAACATATTTGGAAGGCTATAAAAGTCTTCTAAATTCAGACAGAAACAAGAAGGCAAGGAGAAAGGGGGGAGGGAGAACATAAGTGAGAGATCTTTGAGGAGAGGTAGGTAAAGGGGCAGCTACATAGCACAGTGAATGGAGTACTGGCCCTCGAGTCAGGAGGACCTGAGTTCAAATCCGACCTCAGCCACTTGATACTTACTAGCTGTGTGACCTTAGGCAAGGCACTTAACCCTGATTACCTTGCCTCCCCTCTCCAAAAAAAAGAGGGGAATAGGTTAAGTAATAGAAGGGCATGGTAACTGGTAGAAGTAAAGTAGAGGAGTCAGGAGGGATAGGAAATAAGATACAGACAAACATAAAATTAAGGTCAGGAGTAGAATTTATTAGGGAGAAAAAGGAGGGGTAGTAATCATGATCTCAGACAAAGTTAAAGCTAAAATATTTAATCAAAAGATTAAAATAGGGAAACTACACTATGTGTCAGCCATGTTAATTTTGTTTTAGAAAAGAATTATATATGTATAAGGTTGTAATATTGCTGAGGTGTAGGAAATGATGATGAGTTGGTAGACTTAGAAAAAGATGGAAAGAACTGAACCTATGAAGGAAGATGTCATACACCCTCAGAGAAACAGAGGACAAACAAGTATAGTATGGTCTTACATAGATGCATGTGGATGTATATGTCTACATATGCATATGATTATAGATATCTAAGTCTATATCTAAGTACATATGTATAAGTATATGTATATATGAGTATATGTATATATACCTATATATATGCAAGTGTTTTTGTTTATAGGTGTATATAGGTGTATAGGTGTATATATGTGTACATAGGTGTATATATGTAAGTATATGTATATGTATTTCTGTATGTATATCCTCACCTAATTGTAGCCTTCTTGGGGGAGGTGAGAGAAGAAGGGGGAAAAAAACAAGAAAGTAAAAAGTGCACAGCAGAGAACAAAATAAAACTTACAAGGAAGCACAGATAAGATGGACAGCTCTCAACACAATGTGTAGCATTTATTATGTAGGCTTTCTGGAAATGGACATTTATTGCTATGTATTTAGAATCCTCTCATGTTCTCCTGTGCAATGGCAATGCTTCTTTTTTTCTTTTTTTTACTTCATTTTTAAATTTTAGTATTTAAGTTTATAATATGTTTCTTTTTCTTTTCTCATTGCATATTCTGAGGCTTCAGGACAATATTGTGTATTTTCATAATGTGTATTTAAGTTTAAAATAATTTTTTCAAAAGATTCCCCACAGGCTATTTCAGCTAAATCAATGAAGCATGTTTTGGTTTCTTTTAAAGAAAATACTGAACAAAGGAATTAATGAGCCATAACATGGGACAAATGGGGCCAACTACATTTGTCATGCCCAAATCCACATCAGGTGGAATTATTAAAGAAAGGTTATGTATTAAATAAAGGTTACAAAGGCTGTTTTTCTTTCAGAGGAAAACTTGGAGGACAATATTATGAAATAGTTATACCACTGGTTATAATAGTAGAGAAAGAAAGTACTAGTCCTTTGTTTATCAGAGACCTGCCACTCAATAAAATACCTCCATATGATAGCATTCATTAGAATGAATTATTTGGGTTGTGATATTTTTTTAAAGAGAGAAACCACTGTCAACACAAACAAGAGACATTCCTAGCTCACCAATTGCCCTGTACCAAACCTCTCAGCAAAAAATGTCAGATTAGCCAACAATTCATGAAGGAAATTTTCTATTTCCTCATGCTATCTTTTCATCCTTTTGTTGTTTGGTGGTTTCAGTTCTAACTCTTCATGACCCCATTTGGAGTTTTCTTGGCAAAGATACCAGAGTGGTTTGCCATTTCCTTCTCCAGCTTATTTTACAGATGAGGAACTGAGGTAAATGGTTAAGTGATTTGTTTAGGGTCACACAGCCAGTAAGTGTCGAGGCTCGATTTGAATACAGGAAGATGAGTGTTCCTGACTCCAAGCTCAGCACTCAATCCACTGAGTCACTAACTGCTTTTTCTTTTCCTCCTACTATGCTTCAGAGTTTTTAATCCGATTTCCTTATAGCATTCTATATGGCCTTCCAAAAAACATTAATTTTTTCTAGCTTATCACTCCCAAGTCCAACGGTCAAACTCTAAAAGATATTCTCAATGTTACATTCTACACTATCCCATTCAACAAATAAGTTCCTACTACATAAAAGGCATTGGGGGTTGTTTTTGTTCAAGACCTGTGATTTAACTAGCACTGGAAGGAAAGAAACAAGCATTTATTAAGTACCTAATATGTGCCAGGTCCTATGTTAAATATTTTACAGATATTATCTCATTTGATCCTCACAGAACCCCTAGAAGCACTATTATTTCTTCACTTGAAGAAACTGAAGCAGACAGAATCTAAGTGACTTGCTGAGGTTCACAAAGCTAGTAAGAGTCTGAGGCAAGATTTGAACTCAGGTCTTCCTGAGTCCAGGCCCAAAGGTCTATTCACTGTGCCACCTAGCTGCCTCGATTAGGAACTCCTAGTAGGAAATTCCCTCTACTAATGAAAATCAGCAAGTTTTCTTCAACTTAAAGTCTTAGAGTTGTCTGGGGTACTAACTGGTTAAATGACTGGTCCATGGCCACACCACTAACACACTTCAGAGACAGAAACAAACCCAGATTTTCTGACTGAGACCAGCGTATCACAATGCCTCTCTACAGACAAATACAAAGCAAAAATAAATAAATAAAGAGTTCTTGCCCTCCAAGGTTTTACTTTGGGAGAATATCACATGTACACATTTAAATAAACCGAAGATAATTTGGGGAGAAAGAGAGCCCTAATATCTTGGATGGGGTAAGAAACCAGAAAAATTCTTGTATTAGTAGATATACTTGAGTTGAACCTTAAAAGAATTTCAGGATTCTTAAGAAACACTACACAAGAAGATACATTCCATGCATAAGACTACAGCAAATAATGGAAACAAGAAATGGAATATACATTGGAGAACAACAAGTAGGCAAATTTGGCTAGAATATGGAGGTTATTCAAAAGTCTTAGTGTAGTCCTGGATAGTGTATGAAAGAGGGTTGTAATTAATAGTAAAGAAGTCCAGAAAGATAAAAGAGAGGCAGACTTTCGAGGGCTTTAAATGCCATGGTGATTTTATATTTTTTTTTCTATAAACAATAGTTAGACACTGAAGAGTCTGGAGTAGTAGTGTAAAATAGTGCCATGGAATATTAATTTGTAAATTGTGTGGAGGAAAGATTGGTGAAAGGAAAAAAAGCATAAAAAGAAACCAACTAGGAGGCTATTACAATAGAAAGGAGAGTGGGGCAGAGCAAAGAGGGCAGAGAAAAAGCAGGGATTAACATGAGCCCTCCCAAATTCACTCCCAAACAACTTTAAATTTAAACATCTCAAAACAAATTCTGGAGAAGCAGAATTCACAAAAAGACAAGGTAAAACAATTTTTCAGCCCAAGATAATTTAGAGGGTCTGTAGGTGAAACGTCTGGGGTGATAGTGAAGTGTGATCTAGTGTGGGCTGCACCAGTGCAGGCCACCCCAGGAAACCAACAGCAGGCCTCTGGAGGCAACTGAATCAGTAACAGCTGCAGCAGCAGATTGTGGAGCTCTCAGCCCACACATAGTAAGGGGGTCTGACAACTGGTCACAACAACTGGTCACAAGATTAGAGGGGGTCCTTTGCTGACACTGGTTGCAGGACTCTGTTGCACTTTGCATACATGGATCCAGGTCACAGTTCCATGGTGAGGAAGAGCACTAGTACATCAAGCTTGCTGCAGGGGAATTGGCACCCTAATCACAGTTCCAGGGTGGAAAAAAAAACTGCTCACAGAGCAGAGCACAGGCCAGGAGAGTAGTAAACACACTTCTCCTTAGATCATATCCCCTTAGAAGAACAGAAAACTTACAGACCGAAAACAGCTGCACAAAAAACCTAAAGCCTGGGACAGTGCTTCCTCAACCCCAGGAGCAGAGGCCAACTTTAACATCAAGTTATAAGTCAAAAAATAGGCTGGAAAAAATAAGCAAACTACAAAAAAAAAAAAAAAAGAACTTGACCATGAAAAGTTACTATGGTAATAGAAAAAAATCAAAACACAAACTCAAAAAACACAAAAAAGTTAAAACTGCTATATCTAAACCTTAAAGAAAAATATTAATTGCTGTCAGGCCACCTTCTTTGTAAAAAGAGACTTTGTAAAAGAAACACACACACAAAAAAAAAAATACTGAAGAAAATACTGCCTTCAGAAAAACAAAACAGGCCAAATGGTGAAACAGGTACAAAAATTCAATGAAGAAAAGAGCTCCTTAAGAAATAGAATTGACATATAAACTGATGTTGAGTGAGGAGAGCAGAACCAGGAGAACTTTGTACACAATTACAGACATATCGTATGTGTGATGAGTAACTTTGATAGACTGGACTCCTCTCAGCAATACAAGGTTAGAAGACAACTCCAAAAGACTCATGATGGAGAGGAATATCCACATCCAGAGAAAGAACTACAGAGTGTAAATACAGACTGAAGCAAACTACTTGCTCTCTCTGTTTTGTGTTTTGTTTCATTCCTTCTTTCTCATTGTTCACTCCTTTGGTTATAATTCTTCTTTTTAACTGGATGAATGTTTAATATGTAGATATTTGTAGAACCTATATCTGATTGCATGCCACCATGGGAGGAGGGAAGCAGATCTCAAGGGAATGTGGAACTCAATGTTGTAATCTAAAAGTAAACAAATAAATTTAAATTTTAAAAAAGAATTAGGATTGACAAAATGAAAAAGGAAGTACAAAGCTTACTAAAGAAAATAATTCCTTAAAAACTAGAATTGGCCAAGGGGAAGCTATTCCATGCAATATCAAGAAATAATAAAACAAAATCAAAAGAATGAATAAAATAGAAGAAAATGTGAAATATCTCATTTGAAAAACAACTGACCAGTGAAATACATCCAGGAGAGAAAATTAAAGAATTATTGAACTACCTAAAAGCTATGATCAAAAAAAGAGCTTAGACATCATCTTTCAAGAAATCATCAAGGAAAATTGTTCTGATATCTTAGATTGAGTGGGAAAAATAGAAATTAAAAGAATCCATTGATCACCCCCTGAAAGAGATCCCAAAATAAAAACTACCAGGAATGTTGTAGATTTGAGAGCTCCCAGTTCAAGGAGAAAATGCTGCAAGAAGCCAAAAAGAAACAATTCAAATATCATAAAGCCACAGTCAGAATAATACAAGATTTAGAAGTTCCTAAAGGATCAGAGGGCTTGTAATATGATATTCTGAAGGGCAAAGGAGTTAGGATTACAACCAAGAATCATCTATCCAGCAAAACTGAGTATAATCCTCTAGGAGAAAAAATGGACATTCAAAGAAACAAAGAACTTTCAAGCATTCCTGATGAAAAGGCCAGGGCTGAATAAAAACTCTGACTTTCAAATACAAGATACAAGAGAAGCACAAAAAGGTAAAGAGGAAAGAGAAATCATAAGAGATTCAATAAGGTTAAACTGTTTATATTCCTATGTGGGAAGATGATACTTGTAACCCCGAAAAGCTTTCTCATTATTATGGCAGTTAGGAGTCTACATAAACAGAGGGCATGAGTATGAGCTGAATATGATGGGATGATACCTAAAAAAATAAAGTTAATGGATGAAAAAGAGGAATGCACTGGGAGAAGGGCAAAGGGAGAAGTAGAATGGGGTAAAATATCTCACCTAAAAGAGGTGCAAAAGAATTTATACAGTAGAAGGGAAGTTGGGAGAAAGAAAAGAGGGAAGTGTTTAAACCTTACTCTCATTGGAACTGGCTGAAAAAAGGGAAAAAATATACATACTCAGGTACAGAAATTTGTCTTTTACAGGAAAGCAGAAGGGGAAGGGGATAAGAGAAGGGAGGTGCTGCTGATAGAAGGTAGAGAAGATTGAGTGAAATTGTGGTCAGAAGCAAAACACTTTCAAGAATGGACAGGGTGAAAGGGGAAGGAAGGAGGGAAGAAGGGAAGGGGGGAAAGAGAGAGAAAGAGAGAGAGGGAGAGAGAGAGAGAGAGAGAGAGAGAGAGAGAGAGAGAGAGAGAACTGAGTCAAATTTATAAAAATAAGAATTATTCCCCAATTAACAAATAGTCAAAGAATATAAACAGGTAGTTTTCAGATGAAGTAATCAAAGCTATATATAATTGTATGAAAAAATGCTCTAAATCACAAAACAACTCTGAGGTACCACCCCCATACCTATCATATTTGCTAATATGACAGAAAAGGAAAATGACAAATGTGGGAGGGGATGTGGGAAAAATGAGACATTAATGCACCATGGGGGGAATTTGTGAACTGATGTAACCATTCTGGAGAGCAATTTGGAACTATATCCAAAAAAGCTATAAAACTACACATAACCTTGGACCTAGCAACACCACTACTAGATCTGTATCCCAAAGGTACACCTATAAGTACAAAAATATTTATAGCAATTCCTTCTGGGATGGAAAAGAATTAGAAATTGAGGGGATGCCCATCAACTGGGGAATAACTGAACAAGTTGTCATATGTGATTTTGTGATGGAATACTATTATACTATAAGAAATGGCAAGCCTGCTCCCCCCCCCCCAAAAAAAAACGTGGAAATACTTATATGAACTGATGCAAAGTGAAATGAGCAGAACAAGGAGACCATTGTACACAGTAATAGCAATATTCTATGACAATCAATTCTGAATGACTGACCTATTTTCAGCAATACAATTTAAGACAATTCTGAAGGACTTAATGGTGAAAAATACTGAAAAAACTGATAGAGTATGAATACTGATTGAAGCATACTCTTTTAAACTTTATTTTTCTTTGGGGTTTGGGGTTTTGTTTTTTGAGGGGTTTTTTTGGTCTGTTTTCTTTTACAACATGACCAATATGGAACTAAGTTTTGCATGACAGTGCATATATAATCTATAACAAACTGCTTACCTTCTGAAGGGGGAGGGGGAGGGATGGAGAGAATTTAAGACTTAAAATTTGAAAAAACAAATGTTAAAATTTGTTTTACACATAATTAGGGAAAAATAAAATATTTAATAAAAATAGGAAGGAAAAGAAGGAAACATGTATTTATTAAGTGCCTAAAATGTGTCAGGCACCATGCTAAGCACTTTATAAATATTATCTCTTTTGATCCTCATTTTACAATTGAGGAAATTGAAACAGAATTTAAGTGACTTATTAAGGGGTCACACAGCTAGAAAATATAGGGTATGAACTCAGGTCTTCCTGACTCTTAGGGCCAGCACTGTATTCACTGTGTTACCTAGCTGCCAATAGTCCAGGTGAGAGGTGAGAAAGAGCTAAAATAAAGAAATTTCTGTAGGGGGTGGCTAGGTGGTACAATGAATAGAGCACCAGCTATGGAGTCAGGAGGACCTGAGTTCAAATCCAGCCTCAGACACCCAATACTAGCCACGTGACCTTGGGCAAGTCACTTAACCCCAACTGCCCTGCCTTCCCCTTCCAAATGAAAAAAGAGAAAAAAAATAAGAAGTATCCCTGTAAAGAGAGAATGGGATACTGAGACCAAGTACAAAAGATGCTGTGGAAGTGGAACTGACAAGACCTGACAACTAAGACTTGGCAACTAGTTGGTTATGTGGGTGAGAAAGAGGGAAGAGGCAAAGAAAATGGCTGCCATACAACCTGGATTACTAGAAGGATGGGTGTAACCCTAAAAGAAATAGTCTCAGGATGACTAGGCTACCCTACTGTCTATAAGGGACTTTGTCATAAGTCAGTCACCCAGGAAACAGAAATTTCTACTATTACCTGTAGTTTCCACGTTGGGTTTATTTCTTTTTTTGTTGTTCTCTCCACCTCCCTTACATTTATCTAACAATAAAATGTCCTGAAGTTAATAACTACATAGGAGAGGTGAAAGCGGCCCAAGCTGACTTGCAGCTCAACTAAAAGCAATCAAAATGGCCTAAAAAAGGGTTAACCACCATCACATTAGAGAACACTGGGGTGCTTTGGGGTCCAAATCTGGCCACATCTCACAACCACCAATCTCTAAACTAAAAGATTCTCCCTTCCCCGCTATTTGAGTAGTAAATCTTGTGGCCTATCACTTAGCATTCCTTTCCTCACTTCAAAAGTAACAAGTTTTGATTACAACCAGGGGATGTCTAGATTTTCCCTGGTGAAATGGGCAGATGACAACAATTTATTCCAAGTGCCATGAAGCAGATGAAGTAAGTACTGTGGAACATTTAAATCTTGGCTAGACATGGAAGACACTGAGTTCATCCACTTCGCCTGGGGCTGGACTGGATTTAAATGACTGGAGATTATGACTCTGTGCAACAGTGTCTCACTTAAAGTCAATGCAAGCATAAGTTAAGATATCACCCATGGTTTCATAGGTCCTCTTCAAAATCGACAAACAAACAAGAACTATTCATTGAAACTAACCTACCAGCTGATCAATGTGTATAATATACCACTTCCCAGTCATGTGTGAAATACATTTTGTCACTTAATGTCCAAGAAATTCCAACTTTTCTTTATGGATCAATTCATTAGTGACTCCTACCTTATTTCCTCATCCACGCAGTTGTTTATGCAGTCTCCCTCTAAAGCTATGCTGTACATACCTTGCAGAGTCAGCCACTGGGACAGAATCAGTATGGTTTTAAGATTGGCTTTGGGTACAGGGCTCAGCCAGCCTGCAGGAGAGCACTCAATCCCTTTAGGACCAACCCCATCTCCAACAGACAATTCCCATCAACAGAAGGCTAATCCTATCTCTTTAGCCCTAATCCTATTTCCCAATGATGCTTATAATGAGGAGCTAAGGAGACAAATTCCACCTCCTCATTAAAAGGTCTACCAAACAAGATTTTCTTTTTGTTTTGTTTTGGGGGTGGTTTGGTTTTTTTTTGTTTTTGTTTTTTTTTGCTTTTTGGAGGGGAAAAGGCAGGGCAATAGCAGTTAAGTGACTTGCCCAAGGTCACAGGGCTAGTACTGTCTGAGTCCACATTTGAACTCAGGTCCTCTTGACTCCAGGGCTGGTGCTCTATTCACTTTGCCACCTAGCCACCTCTACCAAACAGAATTTTCTTAATGTCATATATAAACTGTTTTGCTGTTGTTGGCCAAAGGTATAAGGTCATCATATTAGCTTGAAAAACAAGCCTAATGGTTCTTTAAGAAGCACCACCTGGATCTAATACCAGATCTGGAAAATACCTAGATAAAAAGTTTATGCAGGAAAGAAACTGTTTCCAGAAGATCCACATGAGAAAGATTTACAAAAGATGATTTTGGAGTTGTTTTCTAAGATATCATCTTTGGCCAAGGATGTTCTTCTTATAGTAATATGAAATGAAAAAGACGTTATTGCCAAGAAAGTAAAATTCCATAAGACATTCTGCTAATTGAAGGAGAGTCTTACCCAACAGAAGACAACTTTCTTTGGTGAAAACTCTACCTCTATGATCTATTATATCATCTGGCCCTGCTTGAATAGTTGGAATCATATGAGACAGCTGACTGCACGGACCAGACCCCTGCTCTGAAGTGGCTTGTCCCAGTCATGAAGAACAATCCCACAACTGCAGCTCTCTTCACTGATATGAAAACAAATAAAGGCTTCTTTGATCTCTACTTTCAAAATAATCCCAAAGTCTTTCTTTGCCTATGGTTATGAGGCAGCCTATCAAAACACCAGCTACAGAATCTACTACTTCACCATTGGATATTCCCAGTGTATCTTCACAACAAAATAATTACATTTGAGCTTGTCTAAAGTCTGATAATCCTTATTTTCCAAGAAATTCTCAATAAAAAATTTTAAATGTCCTAAAAAAAATAATAAAAGCAACAGTTTGTTGTTGTTCAGTTGATTCAGTCCTGTCTGCTCTTCATAATCCCATTTGCAGTTTTCTTTGCAAAAATACTGGAGTGGTTTGCCATTTCCTTTTTCTCCAACTCACTTCACAGATGAGGAAACTGAGGCAAACAGGGTCAAGTTGATGAGGTGCAGGCTCTGGGACTCCCCTTGAGCTCTCCTTGAATCTTTGAGGCACAGGATCTTGAAGGGAAACCCCTTAAAGTCTGATTGAATCTTCCCACTTGATGAGGCATTTGCAGAGGCCATAAGCATTTCATTGTGGCTGGGCCCAAACCTCTGTTACTAGCCTGGCCCTCCATGGTCCATCTGCTTCCCACCCTTGAGCCTATCAAAATATCAATCCACTCTTGCATTAACCTCATTAACTCCTCCTGAAGACTCTCCCCAAACTCATTACTGCAGTCTGACGTCATTGACTCCTCCTGAAGATCCTTCCCAAACTCCTCCTCCAGACCACCCTTAGATTCTTCTATATATAAGAATCCCATCTCCCTTCCATGTGGTGTGAGAGTGCCATAGTTTTCTAGCACAGATTTGCTTTGTCTCCAATATAGGCGAACTTTCAATAAACTTTACTTTTCTTTGGCTGAGAAGACTTCAGTCGAATTCTTTTGGCAGGATGAAGCATGTTGGTATTTTGGGGTCTCAGGCAATCCTCTTTGTGGGTAACCTCTTAAAAGTGACTATCCCATGATCACACAACTTGTAAGGGTCTGAGGTAGTTTTCTGAACTCAGGTCTTTCTGACTCCAGGACCAGTTCTCTATCCACTGTGCCACTTAGTTGCCCTCACATAAAAACAACCATGAAGTTGGAATTTGTAGGCCCACCCCACCATAACTACTTGATGCCCTGGGATGCCAATAAACTCCCTTTGTCTTATTTCCTGAGTTTGCTTTTAATTGACCAAGGTGAGGCCTAAATTAACGTCTCCTTTTAATAATACTCCAAGTTCAGTACTCTATCTAGAGGCATCAAGGTGGCACAGAGGACGGAGTGCTAAATCAGGAATCAGGAAGACCTGAGTTCAAATTTGAGGTCTGACACTTATTGGCTGTATGATTCTGAACAAGTCACTGAATCTCTGTCTGCCTCAATTTCCTTAACTGCAAAATAGGAGAGAAAATAGCAGGGTTCTTCTGAGGATCAAATGAGATAATATTTGTAAAGTGCTTAGCACAGAGCCTGGAACACAGCTCTACTTAATAAACACTTGTTCCAGACACCTCCCCCACCCCCATTCACTAAAAAACCTAGTTTCCTTGATAAGGAGCTCATTATACTTCCTGAGGAACCTCATTCTACTTTAAAATAAACTCTTAATTGTTAATATTTTCCTTACATCAAGTCTAAATGTTTTTATGCCACTTGTACCTAATGCTCTCTTTTCCTGGGGGGAGGGTGGGCAGATTGCAAACCAAAACATAGCTACTTCCTTACTACACACAGTAATCAAGACCCATGTTTACTATAATTTAAGCTAAATATTCAACAAACTTTTGGTATTGCATGGTATCCATTCCTCTACTATATACTGGACCAGACTGCAAAGGCATGATTTTAAGGAGAGGATGTATGAATTAATTTGCATGTGAAATAGGAAAGGCCCTTTGTCAATATCACCTTACAAGGAACAACCCCAATTTCCAAGTTAGCATCCTGAAAGGAGAAAGAGTATTTAAGTCTATAGCCATAATGACACAGCTAAACCAGGAGGCTGAACAATAGGCCCAGTCTTCAATTTCACTAGCATGGCAGTACAAAGTGTGGACAGTAGTGAAGAATATAAGGAGCTGCTATAAAAGACATGCTCTGAGGAAAAGTCATGAGACGAATGGTCATCTCCTTTGACATCCCACACCATTCCTTCTAATCCAATAGGATTACAGTATTACGGAAGGTAGATCAGAAGTCATCTTGTCCAATCCCTTCATTTTACAGATAAGGAAACTGAGAACCATAGAGTTTAAGTGATTTGAAAAGTTACTCAGGTAGTAGTAAGTGGCAGAGCTAAGATTATCTTTAAGTTTGTGGTTTCCTTTACAATTGGTTTTCCCCACTTTATCAAAGCAATCAAAAAACCCAAGGACTGATCTGGCCTCACTTTTTTTAGTTTATGATTACTCAGCTTCATATTTTTACCTCACTTTCTCTCCTCCTGTACAGGAATTCTCCTTCCTCCATCCATGATTTGGCTATTCACCACATTTCAGTCCTGCCCTAGGGGGGTTATAAAAGGAATCACTGTTTTTCTTTTCTTTTTAAACATTAAAAACTATTTACTGAGTATAGGTACACAAAAATAATTTTTAGAATGTCTAATCATGCCAGATGGGGTTTCCAATGCTTTTATGGTATTTAAAATGTCTACAGCAAAGAAACATCATACACATAAAATCTGAGGAAAACAGAAATTACCGAAAAGAATCATTTTTGCCCAAGAAGATGTCACCAAAACAATGCTGTCATAAAAACATGCAGCATATAGCACAAGAGTCATATACATCAAGGAAGACCTCACGGTCAAGCAAAAAAATAGCCTTAGATTGGAAGTCCAAGAGTGGCTTGTGGATACTATTTTTTTTCCTCTCTGAAAAAAAGTTATTCTGTTTCATTTAAGTTGTATTTTGGGCCTGAGAAGATGGACACACAGATCTCATCACTACCTAAAAAACAAGTGATCCATTGATTTAATAGAGATAGCATCCTTGTGCAAAGAAACACATTGCAACTGGTTGATGAGCAAGGATTTTCTTTACAATAAATCCTGAAAAAATGGAAATATTTTCTTCAAAGGCTATATATAGATCAGATGGAAGAAGAAGAAAGAAGGTTAGGAAAGTCTTTTAGTCCAAATTACTGAGCTGAAAGATAAATGTTGTCTGGAAATATTTTCATACATAACATTGGCTTAAGTCTATTAACTAGCTGCTTTGAAATTCAGAGCTAAGGATTACAGTCCTCTGAAGTCCCTTTCCACTAATAGTGGGAGGGCAAGGGGAAAAAATGGGACATAGGACACTAAAAATCACACAATCAGGAAACCATCTAACACAGTGGTTCTCAACCTCTGGGTCACAACCCCTTTGGGGGTAGAACAATCCTGTCACAGGGGTCGCCTAACACCATCAGAAAACACATATTTCCAATGGTCTTAGGAACCGTGACACTGCTCCTCTATCTGTCCCCAGGCAGGTCCACCCACATGCAGATACGCCCAGATACGAGTATTAAAGGGGCACAGCATTAGGAAGGTTGAGAATCACTGATCTAACAAATAATAAATATTTGCACTCTTTTTTTTTTTTTTTTTTTTTGCTTTTTGGAGAGGGGAAGGCAGAGCAATTGGGGCTAAGTGACTTGCCTAAGGTTGCACAGCTAGTAAGTGTTAAGTCTCTGAGGGTGGATTTGAACTCAGGTCCTCCTGAATCCAGGGCCAGTGCTCTATTCACTGCACCACCTAGCTGGCCCCAAAAGTTTGCATTCTTACCAAGCTACATCCATATTGACATCCTCTGCATAAAAGAAATTTTAAAATTAAAAGAAGCATTTATTAAATACTTAGTAGGTACCAGGTACTGAGCTAAGCACTGGGGATATAATGACAAACAAGAAACTTGTATCACCACCCTCAAGGAATTTGCATTCTAATAAGCAAAGGAAAAAACAAGGGGCATACACTTTCAGGCAAGATGTGGCGATGGATGCCAAGTGGCACAGAAGATGATTTCTAGGCAGTAAAAAAGCGAAATTTACCTTTCAGTGCTGGGTGGCCAAGGGAAGGAGTTTAAAGTATTCACTGGGAAAGGGGAAGAAAGATGGGAGATGAGTTAATCAATCAACATTTATTAACTACCTACTATGGGCCAGTGTACAATAGTAGCCAGAGTGGGAATATGACCTCTAACTTCAAAGAAGAATATAAACTACCTTGAACAAATAAATGTAAACAGCAAAAGAAGTTCAAACTATACCCTGGGAACATGTGTAGGTGACCCTTGGCCATCCTAAGCAATATGCCTTCTTTGCTCTGTTTCTATATAATATCTCACCTAGCCTGGAGTTGGAGTGGGGATTCATTATTATACCAATCTGTCCTCACGTGACCAAGGACTGGATCTCATGAGTCCTCATGAGTCTCATGAGGACAATCCTCTAAACAATCTAATTAACCCAATAAATCTATATTTAACAACCAAGTTGATATAGGCTCTTCTTTCTTTGGTATCTCTGTATTCTCTCATTGTTAGGCCAAAATTAGCACAAGTAGCATAGAATTTGCTGCATCTCAGCTTCAGAGGCTGCATTGAGTGCACAAATCATCTGCAAACAGAAAATCATGTACCAATACTCCCTCCACTTTGGTCTTGGCTTGTAGCCTTTTCCAATTGAGGAATTTACCACCAATGCAGTAGCTAACCTTGATGCCATGTTCATCCTCATTGAAAGCATTTAACAACATGGCTGAAAACATAACACTAAAAACTTTTTTAGCACAGGAGCAAGCATACAGCCTTGTTTCATTCCACTGGTGGGAAGGCACTAGAGCACTGTCCATTATCTAGAGCCCAGGCAAGCTGGCCATCATGAAACTGACATACAATTCTGATGAACTTCTCTGGCAACCAAATTTTGACAATTTTCCATAAGCCCTCATGATTAACAGCATCAAAGATCTTGATCAGATCTACATTGTGTACAGACCTCTGTTCTGCTCTTGGCATTTCTCCTGGAGTTGTCAGGTAGCAAACACCATATCAACTGTTCCTTGACGTTTTCTGAAGCCATGCTGGCTCTCAATGGCCTAACAATTAACACCAAGAAAACACAGATGCTCCATCAGCCACCACCACACCAACTATACACGGAACCATTGGTTACAGCAAACTGAGAAGTTTTGAATGCTGAGGATAAGTTCCCTTACCTTGGTAGTATACTTTCCAGGGATATACACATTGATAACGAAGTTGACACAGGCATTGGCAGAGCTAGCTCAGTGTTTGGGAGGATCCGAAAGAAAGTATACAAGGTATTAGACTGACTACCAAACTGAAGGTCTACAGAGCCATTGTGCTGACTTCACTGCTGTATCTCTGTGAAACCTGAACAGTCTACCAGCACCATGGAGAACTCAAACAGGGCAAGCATTCACATGGTGGTCAAAAGAAGCAATACAAAGACACTCTCAAGGTCTCTCTTAAGAACTTTGGAATTGATTGTGTGACATGGGAGACACTGGCACAGGACCGCTCAGCATGGTATGCCCACATCCGAAAAAGTGCTGTGCTCTATGAGTAAAGCAGAATTGAAACAGATCAAAGGAAACACAGGATGCGCAGATTTGGAGAATCCACCTCAAATGTTCACATGGACTATTTGTGCCCAACCTGTGATCGAACATTCCAAGCTCCTGTTGGTCTGATCAGCCACAGTCAGACACACTGAAACTTGACTTTAGCATAGTGATGTCACTTTGGTCCTCTTCAAGAACAAAGGACAACAACCAACCAGTATTCTCTCAGAATATCTGAGTCCCTACAATCGAAATATCAGCACAAAGGGGTGGCTAGGCAGCACAGTGAATAGAGCACTGGCTCTGGAGTCAGGAGGACCTGAGTTCAAATCTGATCTCAGACACTTAACACAAAAACTAGCCATGTGATCTTGGGCAAGTCACTTAACCCCAACTGCCCTCCAAAAAGCAGAAAGAAAGAAAGAAAGAAAGAAAGAAAGAAAGAAACAAACAAACAAACAAACAAACAAACAAACAAACAAACAAACAAACAAACAAACATCAGGGCAAAACAGATCAGTCCCCTTACATTTGGCATAGTTGGCAAGATAGTCTGCCCTCCCACAAACTTTGTGTCCTTACAGTCAGGCACTGAGCTAAATGCTAGGAATACAAAAAGAAGTAAAAGACAGTCATTGCCCTCAAGGGGCTCACAATCTAACAGGGGAAATAACAACAAAAAAAAAGAAGAAAAGAAAGAAATACACATAAAAAAGCTATATACAGGACAAATAGGAAATAATTAACAAAGGGAAGGCAATAGAAATAAGAGGGGCTGTGGAAGATTTCCTGTAAAAGAGGGAATTTTGGGCTGGAATTTACAGAAAGCCAGAAGGCCTGAGATGAGGAAGGAGAGCATTCCAGGTATGGGAGACAGCCAGAGAAAATGCCTGGATCCAAGAGATGGAGTGTTTTATTCAAGGAAGAGCCAGAAGGTCAATGTCACTGGACCAACAAGTATATGTCGGAGAGTAAGGTATAATAAGTCTGGAAAGGTGGAGAGGGGTAAAGAATGCTGACCGGGGAGGTTTGGGTGGGGAGCAGCGAAGGGCTTTGAAAGGAAAACAAAGCATCTTATATTTGATCCTAGAGGCAACAGAAAGCCAATGGAGTTGACTGAGTAGAAGGGTGACAAGGTCAGACATGTTTTAGGAAAATTACTTTAGTGGCTAAATGGAAAGTAGACTGGAGTGGGGTGAGACTTGAGGCAGGCAGACATACCAGCCAGCTACTGGAATAGTCCAGGAGTGAGGACGGAAGTGTCAGGAGAGAATGGGATATATTCAAGAGATTTTGAAAATGTGAAGCAAATAGGCCTTGGCAACAGACTGGATATGGTGGGTATGACAGATAGTATAGAGTTGAAGATAACTCCTAGTTTGAAAGCCCTCTGAGGGACTAGGTGGATGGAGTTACCCTCTACAGCAGTGGTTCTCAACCTTCCTAATGCTGCAACCCTTTAATACAGTTCCTCATGTTGCAGTGACCTTCAACCATAAAATTATTTTTGTTGCTACTTCATAACTGTAATTTTGCTACTGTTATGAATCATAACATAAATATCTGATATGCAGGATGTATTTTCATTGTTAGAAATTGAACATAAACCACAGGTTGAAAATCGCTGCTCTACAGAGAGAGGAAGGTGGGAGTGGGGAAGATTTAGATGAAGATTATGGATAAATGAAGATGATGAGTAGTCACCACAGTGAGGAAATGGTCAGAAAATTATAAAAAATGCCATAAATATACTCAAAACAAAAAATAGTGGAGAGCTAAACAGAACAGCTTACACATATATGTTTCCACTCAAAGAGGTTTCCCATATACTGAGAAAATATGATTCAGGATCAAGAAATATAAAAGGCACATATGACACTATGATTAGTTTTTTCAAAGAGAGTAGAAGCTATTGGATGTGGTAAGGACTGAACAACATCATTCACAAACAAAAATAAATTGACTATATCTTAAGACAAAGGAAATGACTTGCTACAGATATAGCAGTAATTTCCAAAGAAAATATCCCTGTGAAGTCAGATTATTGACAAAATGAAATAAAAATTGAAAAAAATACCAACTTTACAAGAAGGATAAAAATGAAAAAACATTTTGTGTACAATAATGGCAGATCCAACACAACTAGTTAGAATAAACTTGACTCAAATGTAAAAAACTCAAAGTAAAGACAGTGAATATTTTAGAGGGATTTAAACCAAAACAAAGTAGACACCACCACAAGGAGGCTTAAAACCAGAGAAACCATGTCAGCCACCAATTACTTAGAGACATGGTAGCAAAGGACAACACTAATTTGAGTACAAACTTAATGCAAAATATTTCAGACAAAACTGAAAAAAAAAATATTTCAAGCAATATCAGTTCAGTAAAAAACAAAAAAAGCACCAGAAGAAGGCTAAAAAATAATCAACAGGGAGCATGGCCTACAATCCAACTAGGCCAGGTCATCCCAGGAACACTTTTAAGTAAGTCAATAAGTCAATATTAAGTGATTAACTTATTTTGTAATCTAGTTTCTCTCCTCTGTCTTTTATAAAGCTATTACAATATGGCTTGTTGAAAATTGAAAATTATTAATTGAAAATTATTTCTTCCACGACCTTTTAATTTAATTCTAATGGTCTTTTCTCAATACTGAAACTAGCACAATGAATAGGATTCTATAACCGAAGTCTGGAAGACCAAAATTCAAATTTTGCCTCTGACTCTTTGTGGAAGTGTGACTTTGGGAAAGTCACTTAACCATTCAATTTCTGTTAAAAGCACCTACCTTTCATAACTGCTATGAAGATTAACATATGCAAAGTGCTGTATAATCCTTGAAGTATTATTTATTTTTAGTTATTAATGTTGTTGCTATTATTAATGATTTTTTAATTGACTAGTGTAATTCAATTTCTAACCCTAACCCAAATTTCATTTTGAACCCAATATTTCTACCACACTTTCTCCCCACTCCCTCTCATTGAAGAACCTCCTCTCATACTTCACAAAAAAAATTGAGCCATTTACTGAGAGCTCCCCCTTATTACCTACTGCTCATTTCATATCACTCAGACATCTTTCCCTATTCTCTCCTTCACTCCATCTCACCTCCTTGTACAGGCAAACCCATCTATATGTACATATGATCCCATTCTGTCTTCTTCAGGAGACTGACCCTCAATAATCCCCATTCTCCCTATTACCCTCAATTTCACCCTATCTACTAGTTTCTTCTATGCTGCCTTCCATGCTTATGTATGCTTTTGGTTTTTGAATTCCATTAGGCTCCTCTCACGTGACAAAGCACTTGGTGCTTATTCTATTCCAGATGAGATTTACAATGCAGGGGGTCCAGTGGCCATACAAAAGCTGACTAAAACTTTCTGGGTTATATGGCAAGAAGAGGCGATTCCCAGGAGTTTAAGGATACCTCCTTGTCTATCTCCATAAAGGAAAAGGAAATAGGTTGTCCTGTGAGAATCACAAGTGGTTCTCTGTCTTAGTCACTGCTGGTTAGATTCTTGCCAACATCCTCCTTAATAGGCTGATCCTTCATCTGGGGGATAGTCCTTTATCCAAGAGGCAGTATGACTTCAGAAAGAGCCAAGGAATGCTCAACATGGTTATCTGCTGGCCATCAACTCCTAGAAAAATATGAGGAGCAGAACAGAGGTCTGTACACAATGCTCATTGATCTAACCAGAGCCTTTGATATTGTCAATTGTGAGGGCTTGGGGAAGATCATGACAAAATCTGATTGCCTGGAGAAGTTTATCATTATTATACACCAGTTTCATGACAGCATGCTTGTACTGGTTCCAGATAATGGATGAGGCTCTCACACTTTCCCAGTCACCATGGAAGTGGTGTGAAGCAGGTCTGTGTGCTTATTCCTGAAAAGGCAACAAGCCAAGACTAAAGTGGAAGGAGAGTTTTCATAACTTCTTATTTGCAGATGATTGTGTATTCAATGCAGTCTCTGAGGCTGAGATGCAACAGCGTATGAATTGTTTCTCTCACACTTAATTCTGGCCTGATAATTAACACTAAGAAAGGAGAGGTTCTCCACCATCCAGCATTGTACCATTCATACATGAAACCGTCAGCTACAACAAATGGATAAGTTTTGAATACTGTGGATAAGTTCACTTACCTTGGCAGTATAATTTTCAGGGATGTGCACATAGATGATGGGGTTGATGCACACCTTGCTAGAGCTAGCTCAGTGTTTGGGAACTCCAAAGGGAAGTGTGGGAGAGAAGAGGTTTTAGGCTGCCTACCAAACTGAAGGTCTGACCTCACTGTTGTATACCTGTGAAACCTCAACAGTTGACCAGCACCATGCAGAAACTTAAATGCTTTCATCTGAATTGTCTTAGGAAGATTCTGAAGATCACTTGGCAAAATGAGGTACTTTGGCAAGATGAGGTCCTTTCTTGAATTGAACTGCCAAGCATTCAAAGTTTACTGCAGAGAAGGCAACACTGATGGACTGGCCACATTGTTCAAATGCCAAATATACATTTGCCTAAAAGATTATTTTATGGTCAACTCAGTCAAGGCAAGTGCTCACACAGAGGTCAGAAGAAGTGATATAAGGACACTCTCAAGGTTTCGCTGAAGAATTTTGGAATCAACTGTGAGACATGGGAGACACTGGCACAGGATCACCCAGCATGGTGTGTCTACATTAAAAAAGGCACTGTGCTCTATGAGCAAAGCAGAATTGTAGTAGCTCAAAAGAGGGTAGGCTAGTGAATAGAGCACTCGCCCTGGAGTCAAGAGGACCTGAATTCAAATCTGACCTCAGATACTTAACACTTACTAGCCATGTGACCTTGGGCAAGTCACTTAACCCCAACTGTCCTGCCTTCCCCCCTCCAAAAAGCAAAAAAAATTTTTTTTTTAAGTAGCTCAAAAGAAACATGAGATGTACAAATTTAGGGAAATCTCCATCCCAAATGTTCATGTGGACTATTTGGGCCCAATCTGTAGTGGAGCCTTCCAAGCTCATATTGGTCTGATCAGTCAGTCAGTCAGTCAGACACGCATGCCATTCTGGTCCTCTCTGAGCAAAAAAGGACAATCACCCTGCCTTTCCCAATGTTGGGGGGGGTGGGGAGGGGGGAAAGAACTCATCTCTCCCAGTTCAAATCTTTGAAAAAGCTGTTTATATTTGTCATCACTTTTCCTCTCACTGGATTCTAAACTTTCACCCATCTGCCTTCCTACATCATTCTTCATCTGAAACTGCTCTCTCCAAAGTTACTAATGATCTAATTGCCAAATCTAATGCCTTTTCTCAATTCTCATCCTTCTTGATCTCTTTCTGTGGCTTTTGGAGCTATCACCCTTCTCTGCTATATACTCTCTCCTCTCTGTTTTCACTACACTATTCTCTCTTATTTCTCCTACCTGTGTGACTGCTCTTTCCTAATCAACTTGGATAGATCTTCATCTACATTGTGCTCACTAATCTGCGGTGTTACTCAAGGCTCCTGACCCTCTTCTCTCGTCTATTCTATCTTCTTTCTCTCCATATACATCTATATGTATATCTATATGTATGTATATATGTTTTTATGTGTGTCTACATGGATATGTGTGTGTGTGTATATATATATAGATACAGATATAGATACAGATATGTTTATTTATATTTTGTATTTATATGCGATAGGCAGCTAGATGGTACAGTGGATAGTATTCAGTCTGAAGTCAGGAACAGTCTTCTTTGTGAGTATGACTGGCCTCATACATTTACTATCTGTGTGACCCTGGGCAGTCACTTAACCCTGTTTGTCTTAGTTTCCTCATCTGTAAAATGAGCTGGAGAAGGAAATGACAAACCACTCTAGTACCTTTCCATAATACCCCAAACAGGGTCATGAAGAGTTGAACATGACTGAAAACTACTGAACAACAACAATTTACGTGTGTGTGACACACACACACACACACACATTTGGGAGGATGGGGGGAGGAAAAGAGAATAGTAAAGTCTACAGTTCATCCAGTCCAAGAAGTCTAAAAGGCAGTTGGTAAGATGGGAGCTCAGGAAAGAAGTTAACTAGAATACAGAACTTGATATCATCAGTAGAGAGATGACAATTGAACCAATGGGAGCAGATAAACTGTGTATGAAATATATGTGAGTATATATATATATATATATATATATATATATACACACACACATATGTATGGATATATGTATCTATACATAATCAGTGAAGGGATGATGGGCAGGAAAAAAAGCAGAAGAATGTATGGTTTGGAGGTCATAATGAAGCAAACAGGATTCATGGTCATAAGGTAGAGGAAAAGATGAAGGTTGGACATGATGGCATCAAAGGTTGCTTCCAGCTTTAAATCTATGGTCATATAAGCCTGGAAGATACAATATCCTACTATGTCTACTATTTCTCAATTTTATAATTCTATAAAAAATACTATCCCTCAGTAGAACAAAATGAATCCTTAAAATGCTCTCTTCAAACAAGGTGTACTCTTATGTACATGTTAAAATTATACAAGCTTGAAAATTAGATGTATCTGTAGAGAAACTTCCTTCCACGATTCATGATGAGTACTGATATTTTAACCAGTCTTAAAGCATGAAACAGACAGTACGTATTTACCTAAGGTGTTTGCCAATATCAGATTGGATGTCTATCCCAGAGTTTAAAAAAAAAAAAAGATTCCTACACCTAGTAAGTTTTTTTTCCATAATTCCAATTCACCTATAATATCACACAAAATATTGTGTCCCAGAACACTGTGAAGGCTTCTTAGGGAGACACACAGTCATTTCAAAAGGATCATGTCAACAATTCACACAGGAAACCCTGGAGATGAAGCTTTTAAATGACTGGATGATACCCTGAAGGCAGGCGGTCAGTTTGTTAAGTTTGCACGCAGACCAACAAACACAAATACAGCTTTCTGAACAGGTGCTACAGGTGAACAGGCTTAAAATTTTTAAACAAGGTTTAATAATATTTAAAAGAAATTTAAATAAGATAGGTTTAAAATTAATCTGACATTATCACTTTTGGCAAACTGTGCATTGTTTTCAGTTATCCCAAGTTGCTTAGTTCAGCAAAAGTTCATCTCTTTAACATTCATTTTTTCTCAGGAATGCTATGAGTCAACCCTCAATAAACTACCCTTAGCTGACAGAGAATAAATAAAAATTTAATCTCCTTGAGAGCAAGTAAGGACTAGGTTTTTGTTTTTATTTTGGGGAGGGAGGTCCTTCTGTCCCCAGTCATGAATCTCGTACCTTGCATCTTCTAGGTACTTATTATGTTGGTCTTGAGAAAGCACAGTACCTGTGGTCCTTCCCACCTGGCTCTCTCACTAAATACTGCAGAAAGGCATCAAATGCTAAAAGGAAGGCCCCATCATTTCTCCTTTTATATGAAAGAAGGATAAGTAAATTTTCAAAGGAAAAACTGAAAACAAATGAACGTTGATCCTCATACTAGAGGGTAGCTCTCCTGCTTCATTTTCCTGGATCCCAAAAAACCTCCCTATCTGATCTCAGACAGTTTGGCCTCTCTCTCAATGTCACTCTGGGAATAGGGAGCTTAATTGGAGCAAGAGCCCAGATTCTGTGAGCTGCCTTTCCATGCCTGTCTCTTCCTATCAGATCTAGCCCTACTTCACCTTATTACCATCCCCTGTGACTTTTCCCTCATCTACTGATCTATCCTCCTCACCTCTGCAGACAGGCCGGTGATCACTCCAGGCAGCAAACATGTCACTCACTTTCATGCAGGTGATCCTTTTAGATCCTTGTAGGTCATAGCCCTCATTGCAGGTAAATTGGATGCTTGAACCTAACCTGAAAGACAATAAGTTGACATGACATTTGTTCTGCAGGTCAACTACCCTGCCCACTCCCCACTCTCTTAGTCTTCCCTAGCCACTTTTTTCCCCCTAAATAAAATTCACAAAGAACAGCATGAACAACTAAAGACTTTTTCCTCTACAATCCTTAAAGTTTCTGTTTCATTTAGACTTCTATAGACCATTCCTTTATATGGATTTCATGGGAATATTTTAGTTGGTGTAAGTTAAAAGGTATCTTGGTGAACAAAATAGCAATTGCCAGAAAAATAAGATTAAATATTGATTACTGCTACTAGTAATGGGCAATTCAAACACATACATTTTAAATGAAGATTGAGGATTCAAGGTGACTCACTAGAGAGTTGCAAACTTTGGGGGGAACAAAAGCAGGCCAGGGCTTTTTAGCCTCACACTGGCCTACAGTGCCTTCCTATGTCTCTAACACAAGTACAAACCAGCAAGAAGAACTATCTAAAGCACACATTTAATATAGTGTTCTACTTTTCTAAGTATATTCAATATAATGCACTAAGAACTGAGGAATAGGAACAAACAGATCATGGGGAACCTCAGTATCTCCCCAAAATGTAAGACCATAAACATCTTGAACACAACAATGTTTTTCAGGAACACTGAATCCATTTCCTCTAATCATTTCTTGTATCTGCTCTAGCCAGCCCCAACCCTAGTTCCTCACATTTCCCACACACCCTACATGCAAAAAGAAGGAATTCAAATGTAACTTACCTAAAATCTGAGCCTAGTCTTTTGCCCCTTTCTGGAATACCAGGGTCTGGACACATATTATGTCCTTGGGACACACCAACCTGAGTTACTACAAGGCAAAAAACAGTACATACAGAGATAGAAAACCATAGGCAAACACTAGTCAGGCAATTGTCTCAGTGTGGATAGATGCAGAAACAGAAAAGACCTGCTGCTTTGGAGGCGGAGGCATTGTTAGAGGGTGGTGTTGGGGAGAGTAGCACTTGCAGATTTTGTGATGAGGGAGAGATATGAGATTTACCTTGAACTAATAAATCTCCTTTGACTCTAATGAAGTTGAGGCTGAAATGTGGCAATTTCATTAGGACAGAGGCAAGTGATACATACTATGGAGAATCGACCCAATTTCCTTATTCCATGGCAGGGATCAGTGATAAAAGGTTCTACCTTACACTAAGGGACAGATGAAAATCATCCCTTACAAAGCCTTTCAGTAGTAGCCTATGCCCAAGTCCTGCCATCTCCAGATGGAGGGTCCAAGTCTGTATAAGATATGGCCCTTAGCCTCAGCCCCCAAACAGACACACAAATCAAACAAAACAAAGTGTAAATATGCATGATTACAAATAATAAAGAAGGTAAGAGACAGCAGCCTGAGGTCCTAAAAAAGGCTAATTAGTTTGAATATGGAAATTTCCCCTGACAAGTTCCCCATCCCAGATATTGCCCACTGCCATAGCTAACTAAATAATAAAAAGTAATCAGCACCTCTCACATCTGTTAAATGGTACAGGTACAAATGTAAACATGAATG
Organism: Pseudochirops corinnae; assembly: GCA_028646515.1. Taxonomy (NCBI): domain Eukaryota; kingdom Metazoa; phylum Chordata; class Mammalia; order Diprotodontia; family Pseudocheiridae; genus Pseudochirops; species Pseudochirops corinnae. The sequence goes on along the minus strand of CM053588.1, from coordinate 76,183,405 downwards.
GCTCTAAGAAGGATGAAGGGAGATTTAACATGATAACTTCCATTTCATATTCCACCAAAATCTCATGCACATTAATTCTGCTCAAAGTGACAACTTCCCCAAACATCTACAAAAATGTATTGTGATTCCATTTTCTTCAATAGCCTAGGCAAGGCTAAGATAAAGTGGTTATCTAAGCACTGATGCTAGGGCTGAAGACAGAAAGGCAGAGAGCAAAAACACACACTGTCAGATACCAGCATGCCCTACCATACTTATTTCATGGCAGCAACTATCTCCATTGTACTGATAGATGGATTCTATGGCCTAGCCCTTTTAAATAAATGCATAACCATACCTGCTACTATCAAAAGCCTTTTTTGAAAAAGGAAAGACAAGGTCTATAGTTAAGCATTTAAAAGAAAAAAGGATAAAGTTTGGAATCCACTGGCTTGTAGCACCTGGGCAAGTTACACCAAGCCATTTTGGACAGTAAATTCTTCTGAACTGGATCATTTCAATATACAGCTCAGTTTCATCTCCTGGTAGCCTGTCCTCTTTTCTGCAGTAAACAGAAAGTGAAGAGTCCATATGGATGAGCATTTTTCCCATCTGGTGCACTACACAAAGCAGCACTGACGTAGACTCATGGCAGCTTTGTTAAAAGTGGAGGCTTGGAGGCCACAGTCTGTACTCAAAAGGTCTCAGAAAACCCACAGTCTCACTAGGAGATATTTTTCTCAGTGTGTGGAGGTCAGAGAAGAAGAGATAGGCATTTAGAGGCAAACACACATAGACAAGAAACGTGAGTCAGTTCAAAGACTTCCCTTCCGTCTACTCCATGGAACTGAGCAGGGGACTTGGACCTCTACGAATATTTATGGTGGGGGCAGATAACAAACAGGCCAAGGCCACTCTAGAGCTAGCTTTCTAATATGCTATGGATCATTACCATCTCAGGAAGGTGGGGGGGAGGGAAGGGGGTGGGTACAGAGAGACAAAAATGTGTTGAGCAGGATGATATGGTGTCAACTGGACAGCTGTACAAATAGGCCCTAAGCATTTAAACAGTTTCCTATGATAAATAATACAAAGATGAACAAGGGGTCTCACTCCCAAGAGAGCTATAGAAAAGCTGCTAAAAGGCAAAATGCCTCTCTTCTGAAGTATGTGAGAAACATATGAGTGGTATTAAATGTCCAAGCCTCATGCAGAGCTGAAGCAGGGTCTCTTTTAGCATCATGCCACTATCTCCAAACACAGGCTGGAGAGTAATGACAGGCAATGCAAAGACAGTCTATTAGTGCAGTGAAAGGCTGGACAGCTAGCAAAAGCATAATGACATTGGAGATCAAGGGCAACAATCCTGAGTGCAATCTTATGTCGGCAAGACTGAAGTGCTAAGGTAAGTAATGTGAAGCTAGAATGCTATATAGGCAATCTGAAGCTGTATTACAAGTATAGACCACAAGAAGTTAAGGAGCCAGTGTAGACTATGAGACTAGAATGCTAATGCATACCATGTAAGGCTAGCATACAATTTGAGACAAATTCTAATTTAAGACTATGTGAGACTGAAGTACTACTACATACAATATTTTAATCTCCAGGTCAGATAGGCATACACGTTAAGAAAGAAAGGATCTCTGAATGATCAGAAAAACTTGGAAAAACTGGACCAAATGAATGTTAAGCCTGCTAACAAAGGTTATTTTTTTGGCAACAAGCACATAGACTTAACTGGTTGTAACTAACCTAGCACCTTGTCCTGCAGAAAAAAACAAAATGTCTACATTTGTTTTTTTTTCCCCCACAAATTAAGGCCATTGGTCCAAATTGAAAGCCTATGTTTCTGCCTCTCTCCATAGAAAACATAGGGCTTCCCCTCCCCATGACACCCTTCACAGCAGTCTCCAGATGTACATCTCTCTCTCTCTGTAATACAGTAGATCAAGTTCTCATTCCCGCCCCAGTCTCCTACAGTCCCTATAGGTCCAGAAGAAGAAATAAATTATTCTAAACAAGGGCATTAAGGTTACCAAGTTATTTACAGTCACAGTGGAGGGGAAGAAAAGGGCAAGGAAGAGAGAGAAGATGAACCACTGTGAGAACTGTGTGAATTGTAGGCATTTTCCAGTATTAGCTATCTTTATACATAAATAACTGAATCTACTACACACGAGATAACTACATATACCTCCTGGTGATGTGCAAAAACTGTCATTTTCCCACTATATCCTAGAAAAAAATTCCCCCTCCCACTCGACTCCTTTTCTTTCTGTCTTAGGCCCTCAACCTTCTCTCAACAAGCCAATCTGATACCAATTCATGGAGGAACAGGAGATAAGGAAATGCCGCCTACGATCCCAAGGTACAGTGACATTTTTATACCTGAATGCCTCCATCATAGCTACTAACCTCAGTTCTTAATGGGTAAGACCGAAACAGATTAAATTCTAGAATGATTTGGTTTCAAACTAACTCCAACAGTACAGCAACTTCTTTTCTGGCTCTCCCCAAGCCCTGATATTCACTAAGACAAGGAAGAACAGAGTTTAGAACAGACCCTTGTCACAGCAGTAGACATGCAAGGATGGAGGAGAGGGGAAAAGGAGATTGCCATGGTAGAGTTAACCCAGAACTATAGCTTTTGATAAAATGGTAGGCAACTGTCTTCCCCATTAATTACTAAAGCAAAAATATAATTTAGCTACAACAGCCTGGAATCAGAGACTCTTTCTGTGATGCTGTATGCTACTGACCAGCTCTTCTCTTTACAGAAATATTCAATAAGCTCTTGCATTCCAAAATGAATTCATCTCAGTTGCCAGGAAAATCATGAAACTTAAATCCTAATGAACTGTTTACACTCTAAATTAGAGATAGAGATAGAGTTTCCTTCCCCTTTTCTGTCAATTACAGCTTCCCTATACTATTCAGAATCCCCCAATTGTAACTTCATTGTTCGCTTGGTAATTTACTGGCTATTGAAAGATAGGAGAAAAAAGTTGAGCTTCAACCTATCGTCCCCAAAACAAAAATAAAGGCACTTTATTACAGTTCCCCAGGGGCAATACACTATTACATTGAGCAGGATGTTTCATCACTGTTAAATTTTGACTATAAGGAATTACTCTTCCAAATTAAAAGAAAGGAGGAAAATGTGGCTAGCAGAACTCATAGCCTACCAAGATAAAGGAACCCAAAGTCCAGTTTTCCTCATTATAAGACATGTATTTGCAAACCACAGAATCTGTGAGGGAGCTGCTTAAGGGAGATGAGGAAGGACAGGGGACTGTCAAAACAGATCACTGGGGAAAAGTGCTCTGAAAGTGCTACAAATAAACAACTTGTTTTACAATAGAAGGTTTCAAGGCCTTGGGTAGAGTAATGTTCTCTCTGGAATATAATCAAGAGAAATAATGTGTTGAACAGGAGGTTTAATCCCTTCCAGGAAAGTTCAAGATGTTTTCTCAAAAAATCACCCCTAAGATAAGCAGAGGGTTTTTCACTCTTCCAAAGTACTTTCTATTAATTATTACACTGAACCAGCAGAACCCAATGAGGTACAAATGGCTAGGACAATATCTCTTTATACATAGAAGAACTAAAGCCTAGAGAGATAAAGATATTTTTTCCAGGGTCATACAAACAAAATTAAACTAGGCAAAGAATTCAGGCTTCGTGAATTCCAACCCACGACCTTTTTCACTTGGCTGCCACCCCAGTGCTTCCAAACTTGGGTCTATGAGTTCCTTTATTGGCAAGAATTATATCTCATCTAAATCTTTATGTCTCTCAGAATCTGACAGTACTCTGAACATAGTAGGTGCAAAATAATTTTTAACTGAATTAAGTACTGCTATAGAGCATCATTAGAGTCCCTAGGAAAGTACAGATTTCTTTGTTTAACTTTGCTACATGCCTGGAAAAGCCCATCTTTAAATGAAGTAAGAAAAAATATCAAGTCTTAAGGCAGGAAAGGAGTGAGCAGATGGATGGATTTCTGGCTCCAGTTCTTGGTCCAAGAGCACCTACTTTTCTGAATACTCAGGCACAAAGATTTTGCTTTGAAGAGTATCAAGTTTTCCTGTGTTCTCCAGCCCCTCATGTGAATATATGAGAGTAAAAGAAAGGGAAAATGGGGGAAAGGGATTGTTGAGGAAAGAGCAACGAAAAAGGGAAAAACAGAATTAGGAGAAGAAAAGAGAGATGAAGATATGGAAACAAAATAGTTGGGGGGTAGGAATGGGGAAAGAAGGAAAGAGAGAAGAGCAAGAGAGAAGAGCAGGGAGAGGAAAGAGAAAAAAGGAAGTAGGTGAAGGACAGAAGAGAGGCAAAGGGAAATAAAGGGTAAAGTGTTAAAGAGGAAAAGGAAAAAAAGAGGAAAGTATAAGGAAGGAAAAGGAAGAGAAAGAAGCAGCCAAGTAAAAGAAGAAGCTGAAAGGAGGAGAGGGATGGAGAAAAAGGGGAAAGAAAAAAATAAAGGGCAGGAGAAGAAAGAGAAGAGAGAGGAGAATATCAAGAAGGGAGAAGAGAAAGAAGAATTAGTGAGGGGAAAGGAAGGGGATAGAGAAGAGAAAGAAGGGAAAAGTGAAGAAGAGAAAAATAAAGGAGAAGAAAGATAAATTTACTGCTGTCTATAGAGAATGAAGAAGTAAATAAGACAAAAGGTCCCAAATATAGTATCAGCTCAGATTTTCATAGATAAGTAGGGTTTTTTTTTCCTTTGAGACCTGGAAATCAACATCACAGCCCTTCCCAGAATACAGGCTGAAATATGTGTGTTCAATTGTCTGTCTTCACTCTTCCTCTGAAGAAGCTCATTTGCTCAGATAATCTCATTTTGTTTTGATTTTTAAGATGATTCTCCAGGCCACTCTTCAGTGCTGGGATCCTGTTCTTTCTCACTTACGTAAAGCCAGCAACAACCAATGGTGATGCCTAAGTTCTTATACCACACTGAGCACAAAGAACAGTCTAACTGAGGCAGAGATACAGCATCACTCTATATTTCTTCCTCCCTCCAAGGTATCTAGGTGCTCTCTTTCACGCCTTGCCAAAACACAAGGGCTATAAATGAGGAAGACGGGAGAGTTTGAGAAGAAGTTGTAAAATCCCCTCCAGCCCTCTCTCTTAACCAAGAACAGGACTGGAAAGTGATATATTGGACACTTGGCACAGAGCCTATACAGAGGCCTCCTCCCCTAGGCAGAGAATGGGCTTCATGGCCCAATATGCTCAATGGAAAGTGAAAGGCATGAAGTTTATGGTTCAGATGAGGATACGATGCTGCCCCCTCACAGCCAGTGGGTATTAAATGAGATAAACCAATCATCCCTATCCTATCTTACTCTGGGGAGCTATGGGAGAGATGGAAGTGGTAAAGAAAAGAACTGCCAAGTTTGGGATGGCATAATGTGGGCATGCAGGGGTCACAAAGTTTTGAGGGAACTGTATCTACCATACTCAGGATTCCACTACTACAAAGGACTACTAGGAGATGGTAAGAAGGCATGAGGGAAACTTGGTTGATTTTAAAATATAAGTGAAAAAAATGTAGGAAAGAGGGAAGAGGAAAGGGAAAGGGAAGAGAAGAGAAGAGGAAAGGAAAGGAAAGAAAAGGGGAAAAAAACAACATTAACAGTTCCCGGTCTGAAACTTAGAATGGACAGATATAGAGAGGTAGAGAAAAAGAAGAGGAAAGATAAAATATAAAAGATAAAGGAAGATAAGAGAGGGAAACCAAGTGTAAGAGGGAGAACAGAAGAAGGGAAAAGTGAGGGGTTAGTCAAGGAAAGGGCAAATTATATCAAGATATAAGTACTCGGGCCCCTCTTCCCTCACTCCCTCCCTGTGCCATCTCCAAAAGTTAGTATGTTTGTGAATAGAGCACAGAATAAAAGGTGATGCAATAATGCAGAAAAATTTTAAAAGGGCATCTTAGCATTCCACCAAAAACCAAAAGGGAGCACCATTGCTCTAGAAAGACCAATATCTAGAATGAAAAACACTAGCAGCTCTTACATCAAGAGCCTAGAGAACTTACAGACAGATGTCTTCTGGTTATTATCTTTGCTGGGCATCAGCTTCACTCCCCGAGATTTCAACTCGATTTGCTTCTTGACTAGAAACAGTGGAAAGAAGAAAGAACAGTTTAGCTTAGTGCCCGCCTGGAAGTGGTTGAGAATCTACCACAGTGCTGAGACACTTGGAGAATTAATGTTTAAAACAAGAATTTCACGTTAGCCTTCATATTTGGCTCTGGGATGTCTTATAATCTCCTCAACTAGCAGGTGAGCAGGGCAAGGTCCATGAATGAGATTAAGTATTTAGCAGAGTACCCTGGTAAGGTTGTTAGACTTGGAATTAAAGCAGACATGGATTCAAATCTGTCTCAGCAGGTAGCAGTTGTATGACAATTGGCAAATCACTGAAGCTTTCTGAAGCTCAATTTCCTCATCTCCAAAATAGAATAGCAATTATAGTACTTCTAGAGCTGGACTGAAGCTCAAATGAACTTAAATGATAGGCTTTGCAAACCTTAAAATACTTTATAAATGTTGGCTATTAATATAAATTTTATTTAGCTTACTATTACCATTGCCCAGGGATAGCTGACTTTAAGCATGGGTGAAGCAGAAAACCATTTAGTGATGATCTGGAGTCCAAGTCTTCTTCCCTACTCCTTCACTTGATAATCTCTGATAACATTCCCCAATTACAAAGTCAAATCTTTGTTTAAGGTTGTTTAGAAGCTCCTATTTTGAAATGCGAATGCCCCTCCCCCTCACACCATCATTCAGAAATGAACCATTTCTCAGGCCCTTCAATCCAAGCTTTAGGTAAACAGGAGGGAGTTAAGGCAGGTAACTTTGAGGAACTAGGATGAAATAAAAACTTGGCAAGCTTGGCCCCCTGGCTACTTCAAAGACAGGAGCTGTGACCATGTAGCGATTCGTTATAATCACAGAGCATTACAAAATGGAAAGAAAAAGACCAAAATATAAGAAATGCTAATACAAGGTACAGATCAATCTTAGGGACTTCTGCCTGGCAGGAAATAGCAATTACACATTATAAGAACAGCTAGAATACAACAACAATGAAAATAAGCATTTATTAAGTACTTACTATGTGCCAGGCACCATGCTAAGCAGTAGGGATACAAAATCAAACGAAACACAAAAGACAATCCCTGCTCTAAAGGAGCTTACAATCTAACAGAAGATAACATGCAAATAACCACATACAAACAAGCTACATACAAGATAAATTGGAAGTAATTACAGGAAGAAAGGCACTAGCATTAATGGGAACCAAGAAAGGCTTGGTGTAGAAGTTGGGATTTTAGCAAGGACTTGAAGAAAGTCAGGGAAGCCAGTAGGCTGAGATGGTAAGGAGAGAACTCTTAGGTAAAGGGAACAGCCAGTGAAAATTTACTAAGTTAAGGAAATGAATTGTTTTGTTCAAGGAACAGCAAGCAGGCTAGCCAGTATCACTTCATTACATAATATGTCGTGAGAACTGGAAGAAAAAGAAAGAGACTGTAAAGGTAAGAGGGGGCTGGGTGGTAAAGAACTTTAAAAATCCACAGGATTTTATATTTGATCATGAAGGTAATAGGTATCATTAGACTGTATTTAACAAAAGCGTGATATGGTCAGACCTGAGCTTTAGGAAGATCACTTAGACAGCTAAGTGGAGAATGAGCTGGAGTAGGGAAAGATTTGAGGCAGAGACCAACCCAAAGGTTTTTGCAGTAATCTAAGTGTCAGGTGATCACCAAGGTGGTGGCAGTGTCAGAAGAGGTAACAGAGTACATACAAGAGATGCTGTGAAGGCAGAAGTGATAGGACTTGACAAGAAATTGGATATGCAAGGTGAAAAAGAATGAAGAATCAAGGGTAACACTTAAGTCATAAGCCTGGTTGAATTGTAGAATGATGGTACTATGGTAATACGGAAGTTTGGAAGACAGAGGGTTTGAGGGGAAAGATAATGAATTCAGTTTTGCTCATGCTGAATTTAAGACATCTATCAGATGTCCAGTTTGAGTTGTCCAACAGGCATTCAGAGATATTAGACTAGAGGTAAGGAGATTGATTAGGACTGGTTAGACAACTTTTTAGACTAACTTGCCATACCAAGCATACATAGAGCCAAGAGTAAGGAATAATCTGAAGCAAAGCACAGTGGTAGCTGGGAATCCTAAATCTTTTTTTTTTTTTTTAGATAGAAAGATAGATACATATTCATAACATTTAATTATGGAACTCCAGATTCCAGGTTCTTTCTCCTCCTCCCTCACCACCCATGCCCACTGGAAAGACAAGCAATTAAATACAAGCTGAAC
>CM053588.1:76160812-76174570 GCA_028646515.1 Pseudochirops corinnae | reverse complement strand
TCCAGAGTCCTATTCCATGGGTATTTGGGGGTGGCTATGTGAGAGCTGCGATATATTGCTGCTGCTACGCCGCCATCTTGGCTCCGCCCCCCGGGGATCCTAAATCTTAACCCCTGTTTCTGAATCTCTGTTGCTCCCTAGGGGTTCTATCAGCTCAGCTGAAGCATGCTCTTTGTCTGTTTTCCCTTAGCAGAGTGGGTGTTGGGAGTTTAACTAATCACATTTGTCCAGGACTTTTGAAATGGTGGATTAAGGACAGTTTTATCAACACTGACAAAAAAGTGCTGCTACCAGCTAGGTTCAACTGCTTGCCTGTACTAGATGTACCTACATCTTCCTGCCCTAAGGCAAGCAAGAACCACAACAGAAAAATTGGACTTTTATCAGGTATGGCTAGGCTCAGATCTGTTCTACAACTGAAGCAACAATCACTCACATACACACATACACACACACACACACAACTAATAGGATGTTCTATTTGGGGAAAAAAAATACAGATTTTATGAATAATTTTGTGCCTGAATCATAAAACTCCCTACAGGTTTATTTCTCAGCAAGCCCTGTTCATCTTAACTGAATATATGATGAAACCTAGTTATATACACACATAGCCACTTCTCCTTGATATGCATTCAAATTCTCTTGAAAAATGTATTATTTTCCATGTGTATCCAGCAGTAAAATTCCTAGTGAACACTGATATAGATACATTATCAGATAGAGGGTATTAGGGAAGAACAATTCAAGCAGAATTGAGCTACTATGAACATAAAACATGCTTCCTGATTAAGGATTAAACTTGGGAAAAGGTGAAACTCAATGCCAACAAAATTTTGACAGGGACAAACCAGCCCACAGGGGATAACTGCAAGGTACCCAATACCAGGTATACTAACCTTAGCCAAGTATCCACCATAGGTAAGATAAACTTTTCACATCAAGGCAGAAAAATGAAAGCAATTTTTTTTCCAATTTATTTATTTTTAGTTTTCAACATTCACTTTCATAAGTTTTAAATTTTTTCCCCCTCGCTCCTCAAGACAGTATGCAATCTGGTATGGACTCTACACATACATTCCTATTAAATATCACATTAATCATGTTGCACAGAAGAATTACAATGAAGTGGAGAAACCATGAGAAAGAAAAAAACAAAACAAAATAAAGCAAAAAAGAAAATAGTCTGCTTCGCTCTGCATTCTGACTCCATAATTTTCTCTGGATGTGAATGGCCTTTTCCATCCTGAGCCTTTGGAATTGTTTTAGGTCCTTGCATTGCTAAGAAGAGCTAAGCCTATCAAAATCAGTCATCACACACTGTGGCTGTTTCTGTGAACAATGTTCTCCTGGTTCTGCTCACTTCACTCAACATCAGTTCATATAAGTCTTTCCAGGATTTTCTGAATGAATTTCTGATGAAATGAAGTTCATCACTTCTTATAGCACAACAGTATTCCATTACATTAATATACCAGTTCAGTCATTCCCCAATTGATGGGTATCCCCTCAATTTCCAGTTCTTGGCCACCACAAAAAGAGCTGCAATAAATATTTTTGTACACGTGAGTCCTTTTCCCATTTTTATATCTCTTTGGGATACCACCTTTGAAGCAGTATTGCTAGGTTAAAGATATGTACATTTTTATAGCCGTTTTGGCATAGTAAGGAAAGCAAATATTAAGCTCTTGTCCACAACAGTGAATCAAAATCACAATCTTCTCCCAAAATGTACTTTGTTTTTCTAAGGACATGATGTGGAACTATCTGTTTATAGTTATCCAGATCAAAGGCAGGGCATTGAAGTGCTCCCAGAAGCAGAGAGATCAAGTAGTAAATGGAATTATTTTGTTGCCAAAAATGAAACAGGCAGAGGTAAGGACAGAGTGCATCCAAACATGAGAGACTGCCTAGGTAGAAGCACAGAGGAAGGAAATGAAATGTTACATATAGAGAATCTCTAGCACTACTAAGTCTCAGCTTTCTCATCTGTAAAATTATACATCTACTTATGTATGAGGGCAAAATTAGATAAGGCATGAAAAGCACTTTTTAAGCCAAATGTTGTTATTATCGAGTACAGAAAAGGTACAAGACAAGAGGAGGTTTTGTGGAGATACTGAGCTGCTATTCTCCTTCACCATGAACATAGCTAGCAAAAACGAAAACTCAGGTAAGCAGAGAGGTCTGTGTGGGCCCAAATATTAATGAGTTGATTGTCCATGAATCCCCAGCTTCCCCAGTTTTTCAGCACTGGGAAAGCACCAAGTTTCTATCAGGGACCCCTTTTTGTCCACATGCCTTCCCAGGGCATGTGTCTAGGTGTCTTCTCAAAGTGTGGGCCCAAATGTTTATCTAGGGTCCTCTACGTTTTTTGTGGGGTTTTTTTGCCTTTTGGAGGGGGGAATGCAGGGCAGTTGAGGTTAAGTGACTTGCCCAAGGTCACATAGCTAGTAAGTATTAAGTGTCTGAGGCTGCATTTGAACTCAGGTCCTCCTGACTTCAGGCCCGGGGTTCTATTCGCTGCATCACCTAGCCTCCCCTGTATTTTTTTTTATCTGTACAGAAAGGTGTACTTCTGGGCCACAAAACTACACACGCTGAGGAAAGGTAGCTACAAGTTCCTATAAGGAACACAGCAGAAAAGTACACCATACCTAAAGGAAATTTTATAATTATCTCACATAGAGGAGATAAGAATTCCAGCTACCAGAAGCTCTATTCTTTTTGCAATGGCCCTCTCTAAGCCTCGGCCCATTTCCCCCTGGACTCTTTATGTACTTATAGAAGAAAGTATAGAAAAAAGACTTCTGAGAGGATGTTTGAATAATATTATTTTTTCTCGATTACATGTAAAAACAATTTTTAACATTCAGTTTTTTTAATTTTCAGTTCTAACTTCTCTCCCTCTCTCCCTTCCCTTCCTCCTCCCTGAAACAGCAAGTAATTTGATACAGGAAAGGAGATGTTCAGTACCAAATATTCTTACTGTAACATCTTGGAAAAATACTCCATTCTAAAAACAGAATTAAATTTGGTTGACAAACTGGTATAAACTAATAATCAACTGATGGAAAACATACTGGGGGAGCTCATTAGGATCAGTTCTGGGTACCATAGTTTAAGAAGGGCACTGATGAGCTGGAAAGTATCAGGAAGATTATTGACCAGGATGGTAAAGAGACTTGAGTCTATATCATATGAAAATCAGTTGAAGAAACTGACAAATTTAGCAAGAGGAGAAGACTTATGGAGGATGAGGGGCATGATTGTTATGTTCGAGCATCTGAAAGGCTGTTTTGTGGAAGAGGAATTAAAACTGTTTTGTTCTGTATGACCTCAGAGAATAGGACCAGTAACAATCAATGGAAGCTCCAGAGGAAAATTTATTCTTCATGTTAAAAAAAACAAACAAACAACAAATTAGAGCTCTCCAAAAGGCATTCAGTCTGTCAGTCAACAAACATTTATTAAGCACTTACCCTGTACAAGGCACTGTGCTACGCACTGGGGAATATGAAGAAAGGCAAAAACAGTTCCTGCCCTCAAGGAGCTCACATGGGTGCTCACAAAGAAGAAAGACAATGTACAATTTATGAGTCAGGAGGAAGAGATGAGGAAGAACATTCCAGTCATGGAAGATAGCCAGGCAAAATACACAGTGTAAAGAATGAAGGACCTTATAAATGGAATAGTTAGCAGGCCAGTATTACTAGGTCACAGAGTACATGGAGGAGAGCAAACTTTAAGCAACTAGGTGTAGCAAGTGGTTGGAGCACTGGGCTTAGAATCAGAAAGACTCATCTTCCTGTGTTCAAATCTGACCTTAGACACTAACTAGCTATATGACCCTAGGCAAGTCATGTAACCGTGTTTGCCTGGGTTTCTCATCTGTAAATCGAGATAAAGAAGGAAATGACAAACCACTCCAATAATTTTACCAAGAAAACCCCCAAAATGGGGTCATGGAGAGTCAAACATGACTGATATGACTGAACAACAACAAAAAGCTTTAAGAAGACTAGAAAGGTGAGAACAGGCTACGATATGAAGGGCTTTAAAAGCCAAAGAATTTTATATTTGATCCTAAAGGTAATATGGAGCCACTGTAGTTTATTGAATGGAAAGGGTGGAGGGAATGGGGGTGACAGGATCAAAACTGTGCCTGAGGAATATCACTTTGGTAGCTGAGTGGAGGATGAACTAGAGGGGGGAGATCTGAGACAGTTATCAACCAGAAGGATATTTTAGAAGTTCAAGTATCAGATGATAAGGGCCTGAACCAGAATGGAAGCAATGTCAGAGTAAAGAAGGGGTGTATATGAAGGATGTTATGAGAGCAGAATTAACAGCACTTGGCAAGAGATTGGATATTGAGGGTGAGAAAAAGTGAAAAGTCAATGAAGACACCTAGGCTAGGTGACTAAGAAAAACAGTGGAGTCTTCTAGAGTAATAGAAAAATTTAGAAGATAAGTAAGTTTGAGGGAAAAGATAATGAATTCAGAGTTGCTTGTGTTGAGTTTAAGATATCTACTAGAAATCCAGCTAGAAATGTCCAATAAAATGCTAGAGATATTAAGCTGAAAATGAGGAGGAAGGTTAGGACTGGATATAAAAATCTAAGAGTCACCTACAGAGAAATAACTGAATTCATGGGAGCTGATGAAATCATACCAGGAGGTATAGCCAGACAATTCATGCAGAAACATCAACCAGGAGTAGAAAAGTGAAATTTGACCTTAACATAAGCCACTGATCCAGAAAATGAGGCTTGAGATATGAGGGGAAAAAAACGATACCAAATGCAATGCCAAAATACATTGGACTGAGAAAGCTGAGAAACAAACCCAGAAAGAGAATAAATGAGATAATATTTGTAAAGTACTTTAGTACAATACCTGGCACACAGGAGGCACTCAATAAATATGTGTTCCTTTCCTTTCCTCCATAAATCCACAATGAATCCAAGTATAACCTCAGAGAAAAGAATGATCTAGCCAAAAGACATAAAGGAATAATGGAGGGGGGAGGAGGGGAGGAATGAAGGGTGGGAAAGGAGGGAAGGGGAAAGGAGAAACTAGAGATGCAAAATAGGAATAGGTAGAGAAGAAAAAATGGCAGACAATTACTATCTTAGAATAAATGGTAATATACCCTATCTAAGAATTAGACACCCTGAAAGTTAGAATGGGTCAAATAAAAAATGAACATGAAACAATAAGAAATATTTTTTTTAATCAAAAGATTAAAAAAAAGGAAATGTAAAGTACATAGTACTTTTACAAAGATCTGGAAAAAAAAATCAAGGAAACACAACCTTTTAAAATATATTTTTATTTCTTTCATTAAATATTTCTCAATTACATTTTTAATGTTTTTGGTTATTTTTAAATTAATTTTATTTTTTATTACATTTTAAGTTCTGAACTGTCTTCCTAACCCTTCCCCATACTAGATACCACCATCTGACACAGATATAGATGTAGATGTAGATATAGATATATAACCATACTACGCAGAGGAAGAGTACATCTTTCATCACAGGTCTTTTGTAATTGATTTAAGTATTTAAGTATTTCTAATACTCAGAATAATTTAGTCATTCACAGTTATTCTTCAAATAATATCATTATTACTATATACAATGTTCTCTTGGTTCTGCTCATTTCATACTTCATTATTTCACACAAGCCTTTCCATGTTTTTCTAAAATCAACCTGCTCATCATTTCCAACAACACAGTAGTATTCCATTATAATCGTATACCACAACTTGTTTAGCCATCCTCCAATTGATGAGCATTCCCTCAATTTCCAGTTCTTTGCCCACCACAAAGAAAGTTGCTATAAATATTTTAGAACATCTAAGTTCTTTTCCTTTGTCTCTGATCACCTTAAGAACCAGACCTAACAGTGCTATTGCTAAGCCAAAGAGCATTCACAATTTTATAACTCTTTGGGTATAATTACAGAGTGTTCTCTAAAATGGTTGAGGCAGTTCACAGTTCCACCAACAGTGTATTAGTGTCCCAATTTTTCCTCATTCCCTCTGATATTTGTCATTTTTCCCTTCTATAATTTTAGCCAATCTGATAGGTGTGAGATGATACCTCAAAGTTATTTTAAATTGCATTTCTCTACTCAATAATGATGTAGAGAATTTTTACATATATATAGCTTTTATTTCTTCATCCAAAAACTGCCTATTCATAACCTTTGACCATTTATCATTTGTAACATGACTCATATTCTTATAAATTTGACAAAGTTTTCTATATATTTGAGATATAAAATCTTTATCCAAGAAATTGCCTATAATTTTTTTTCTCAATTTTCTGCTTTCCTTCAAATCTTGGCTACATTGGTTATATTGGTACAAAACCTTTTTAATTTAATGTTCCAAAATTATCCATTTTACATTTCACAATGCTCTCTACCTCTTGTTTATTTATAAATTCTTCTATCCATAATTCTGATAGGTTAACATTCTTTTTTTTAATTTTGAGTTCCAAATTCTCTCCCTCCCTTCTACTTCAAGAAGAGATTATCTAAAACTCATTGTACTACCTGAAAATCATTATAAAACAATAAAACTTGGCTATGACATTTCAAGAAATAATAAATAAAAGCTACTCAGATCTCTTAGAATCTGGGAACAAGGTGAAAAATAATAAAAATCCTCCTGAAAGAAAGCTCAAAAACAAAAACTCTTAAGAATGTCATAATCAAAATCCAGGGTTTCGCTCTCTTTTGGATCCGCCATCAATGGGTGGACCCAGTGCCACGATGCAGATTTTCGTGAAGACTTTGACGGGGAAGACCATCACCCTTGAGGTCAAACCGTCCAATACTACTGAAAATGTCAAGGCCAAGATACAAGATAAGGAAGGTATTCCACCTGATCAACAAAGATTGATTTTTGTGGGTAAGCAACTGGAAGTTGGACGTACTTTGACTACAATATTCAGAAGGAATCTACCCTTCATCTTGTCTGAGGCTTCGTGGTGGTGCCAAGAAGAGAAAGAAGAAGTCTTACACCACTCTCAAAAAGAACAAGCATAAGAGAAAGAAGGTTAAGCTTGCTGTTCTGAAGTACTACAAGGTTGATGAAAATGGCAAGATTAGTCGCCTACGATGAGAGTGCCCTTCTGATGAATGTGTTGCTGGAGTCTTTATGGCTAGCCATTTTGACAGACATTATTGTGGCAAGTGTTGTCTAACCTACTGCTTCAACAAGCCAGAAGACAAGTAAATGTATATGTGTTAATAAAAAAAAGTCAACTATTAAAAAAAAAAATCCAGGGTTTCCAGGTCGAAGAAAAAATACTGCAAACATCCAGAAATAGTACAGAAAAGCAATAGTCAAGATCACACAAAACTTGACAGCTGCCACCCTAAAAGAGAACTTAAAATATATTCCAAAAGGGAGAAGATAAGGACTTAGAATGAAGAATAACTTATCCACCAAAACCTAATACAATTCTACAAAGGAAAAACAGATTCTTCATAATACAGAGGATTTCCAAGCATTCCTGATGAAAAGATGAGAACTGAGTAAATATTCTGGAATGAAAATGCAACAGATAAGAGAAATATATGAAGGTAAACAATTTGATCAACTGGAAGAGACTATGTAAGGATGCTTATAAGTTAGAAGTGAGAGAAGTGACAAGTATCCTCTGAGAGGCCTAAGGTCTTCAACGGTCATAGAAAAAGTTAAACAAGACAGACAGAAGACCTGAGGGTGTTTTGATGTGGTTTTAAAGCCTGAGAAGAAGAAGAAATGAGAAGGAGTGTAACAGGTAAAGAAAGGAGGAGGAAGGAAAACCCATTTTTTCACATAATAGAGGTCCATGAGATGAAGAATATAAAAGGCTAGGGTAAGCAGGTACCCCATGCACTTCACTTTCATTACAATCAGACGAAATTACATCATTTACAGATATACATAAACACACACACACACATACACACACACACTCACACTGTAGAAAATACCCTAAGAGAAATAGAAGGGGTCAGGGAGAAAATGAGGAGATTTTAAGAAGAAAGGTAGGACACAGAAGGAACTAATCATAAGCAATACACACTCCAACACTGAGGGGTAGGAAGTGTGAAGAAAAGTCAAGAAGAAAGATTAAAAACTTGTGGTCAGAGTAGGAGCAAGAGAGCAGAAATAGGTCTCATCTTTTACATAACACAGGAGTTAGACAAATTCCTCTCTTACTACCTTGTTCTTTATTATAAAGAGAGGCAAGAGGGCAAAGAAGTGGGGGAAAAAAAAACAAACAAGGCAATAATATTGAGAAAAGAACACCATTAATGACCAGAACGGTGAATGTGAAAAACTCACCAATTAGAAGGAAGAAGATAATAGAACAGAAAGTAGAATTCAATATATTGTTCCCAAGAAATACACTTGAAACAAAGATTCACACAGAGTTAAGAGAGGTATTGGAGCAGAATCTCCTAAGCTTCAAATGAACTCTCAAAAGCAGGAGTATTAACCATGACTTCAGACAAGGATACAGTCAAAACACACATGATAAAAGGAAAAGCAGGAAACTACATTATGCTTAAAGGTACCAAAAATACCCAAACAATATCAATATTTATATATGCAATGGATAGCATAGCATCAAAAAATTAAATTAAAGGAGATACAGACTTAGAAAAAATCTAACAAAAAAAAATAAAGATGTTTAGGGCTTAAACAGGGCTTTTAAAAAATTAGAAGTGATAGATTTCTGGCAATTACTTGGAAAGCAAGGGAATTTATATATTTATTAGCCATGTCATATACATACATACATATAGATATAGATATCCACACAGATTATACTGCCTTAAAAATTAGTGGAGACTAAGTAATTAGGATGGATGGATAGATAGATAGATAGATAGATAGATAGATAGACAGATAGACAGACACATACATATATATAATAATATATAAAATAAAAACAGTAGTAAGAAATTCTGAAAATTTTGAAAGCTCTGAACATAGATTGGCACTACATTATAAGCACAGAAAAGTATAAAATCTTCCAATGCCTTTTCACCTGAAAAAAATTGAAAATTTTCTCTGGCAAAGAAAAGTGGTATTAAACAGAGAATTAGTCTACATAACAAATGATCAATTAATTACCTTGGTATTGGGCACTGAATCCCTTCAGCCTGTGGTTGCCATCAGATGTGAAGTGAAGGCGGAGCCAGTTCTTACTGCTGATAACTGGGGGAGGAAGGCTGGCTCCAGTGAACCTAATGAGATATAAGATGCAAATGATCACTGAAAGTGTGTATACATAGTACACTCTTAATCATGATGCTAGCCAAAACAAGCAAGCCTCACTCTCATTGAGGCAGGAGGTCTGTCCCCAAGTATAGCTGGGGGAAGAGACTTGGGAACTACCTCTGTGACCCTTCCCTAAGTGACATAGGTCATCATTAGAAATAAGATACCAAAACCATAACCATGCATAAAGATCCAGTGACATAGATATATGGGTCTGAGTATATGCTTCTACCACTGAGTTATCACTGTGAACACTCTAGTATCCAGTCTGTCTACCCCCTATATTAGCATCTGCCTGCCTGATTCTTGTGCTTTAATAGCTCTTCTAACCTTCACGGAGCTAGAGGGGAGGATACTGATTGGCTGGTAAATGGGCCACATGGAGCTTCCTAAAGAGCCCTGTCTCTGTCTCTCTCTCTCTCTCTCTCTCTGTCTCTCTCTGTCTCTCTCTCTCTCTCTCTCTCTCTCTCTCTCTCTCTCACACACACACACACACACACACACACACACACACACACAAGAAGAAGTATGAGAGAGTCTAATTTTTCTTTTGCAATGTGTCTCAAACTCATCTATATTTCCTCTATATTTCTACTGATGCCAGTCAACACTCCCTCCCCAACAAGTCCAAAGAGGTCACCAATACTCAGATTTCCTTTGTAAATAAATACAATTCAATATTTATTTAAGAGCCTTATATTTAAGTGTTAAATGATAGTTATACAGAAAAAAACCCCCAAACCCAGCAACAAAGAGTCCCTGCCCTTCAGAAGCTTATATTCTAAATTATAATTTATCCTCCACACTGACAGCTGGCTAACATGCTAAGAGCACAGCTCTCATCTCATCATTTTCCTGACTTAGTGAGAGTCTCATTGTTACTTTGCTGTGGCTGTTTTCATCAGACTTGAACTCTTCAGCCTGGTTTTTGAGAGTCTTCATACTTGAGGCCCCAACTCTAACTAACCAATAATCAAGCCTTCTGTTCTTGATAATCAACTCCTTCAGTTCTAGTAAGCTGGTCTCTTCAATTTCCCCCACATATGCCATGTTTTCTCCCTCTACAACCTTTCTTTTGTTATTCTACCTCCTCTGGTATTCCATTCCTATCAGTTCTCTTGATATGTGTTTCAAAATATTTCAAAATTATTCTCTTCTCTGTATTACTACAATACTTAAGAGTCTACTTCACTTAATCTATCATTGATTTCATGGGCACACATCCAGCCTTCCCCAAGTACAATCTGACTTGTTCTTATAAATTCTCCCTTTCCCTCCCCTACTCCCAGTTTCTTATTCAAATCTGAGTAATAAGCAAATGTTATGTACAATTATTGATTGGCTTACTTTAAGACAGCATGGTACACAATGCTATCACTAATTAAATAAAATAAAATGACTAATTAGATGAAATAAAAATTTAATAAATAAAAAAGGAGAAATAATCTAGTAAGAAAAAAATTCTAAGGAAGTAGAAAGAAAGACAAAGGAAAAAGAGAAGCAGAAACTCTGCACACTTGGAACTACACTAGACATACAAGTCTGGATATAAAAAGTGAACATGAAACTTCTGTTAATCAAAAAAAAAATCTATACCCAACAAGCACTAAGGAGGATTCACAGGTGCCAACATGTGTGAGAAATCATGCTACCTGATTGCAAAAACAATACAGTAACAAGGATGTGAAATACATAGTGCATAGATGTGACCTAGCTAGTTAGACTATGTGTGATAAACTCATCAAACTCACCAATCATGACAAACTTTTGCTGATTCACATGAGAATGCAAAATATATTTGGGGGCAGAAAATCCTACATGTTAGTAACTTTGAAATTCTGGGTAAGATAATTAAAAACCTAAGTGTACAAGTTCTATTTTCATTGAACAGTTGGCCACTTAAATGTTTTTGAAGACCAGGATTTGCTTTTCTATACAGTAGCTTACAATAATACAGTAATAAGCACCTCACAAACTATGGAGTACATCTGATAAAGAACAAAATAAATGAGTTTCACAGAAGACTGATTTGCTGTACTGCCTTTAAATGAAAATTTGAGAGGAACTGCCCAAAAGGCCAGGTTCTATGGAGGATAAGAAATTTGAAAGGGAAATGCACTGGAAAAGGTAAGCACTAATTCACAGAATTTATATAGGAAAAGGATACTTATGAATGAAGAACAGTATTAATGGTCTAAGATGTCTAATAAATCAATGTATAAAATATGGATAAAGTGAACTTGAAATGTTGACTCAAAAGGATAACCATCACAAAGACTAAATACAACAATGGAAATATATACCTTTTTTAAATTTTTGTGTAAAAAATTTTTAAAGTATATACCTTTTTTTTAAAAAATCAGATAGAAAAGGGAAGGAGTAGTATTTTATGTTAATTAAACATACAGTAAAGCTTAGGGTGAAAGCAAGTAAGCACATGAATGGGAATAAAATATAAGCAAGCTAATACAATGTTATAGCACATTGCAAAACACTGGCCAGACAAGAGTATAAAGGTAACACTTTACAAGTACATTTGCAGATGAGGAGCTGTCGAAATCTAACTGACTTGTCCAAAAAGTTATATAAGCTGTAGCATCAGAGGCAGGATCTGAACCTATGTCTTCTGGCTCCAGAAGCAATGTTCTTTCCATTTTAAATGGTACATTCTTCCTCTCTGGACATCATCTAGCAAAGACCATATGGTCACTTATCAGATAAGACAGAGTGGAAGTCCTTTTAGATATGGGTTGACACCAAAGTCCCTTCCAACTGTTAAATTCTGTGTTTCTGTGATTTCACCAACTGTGAAAATAGAAGGCATTCTTTCTGGCATATTTCCTGCATACAGTTAGTAATAATGAGCTTATGAACTTTCTCAAGTTCTCTTTACTAAGATTATTCTTTCACAACAGTCTGGTTCATGTCCATGACTGAAAGAGGCAAAGGTAAATTTAAGAATGACAAAAGGACAAATTTCCTAGTAATCAGAGCTATCCAGAAGTGGAGGGATTGGACTAGATGACCTCTTTAGATCTATCATATTACCATCATGGCAGCCTTGATTCCCTTTTGGCAGTCTATTCTACTTTCATAGCATTTTTTCTAATTTTTAGTAAGCTCTTCCCCCTTCCCCCAACAAATCTAAATTTTTGCTATTCTGAACCTCTACCATTGTTGCTGGTTCTGCCCCCTGAGCCCAAATAGAACAGTCCTCATCTGTCTTCCATATAACAGTCCTTCAAATATTTGAACACAATTGTCTTATCCCTCATAAGTCTTCTCTTTCTCCAAGCTAAATATTCCTTCAGCTGAGTCTTATATGATGTGAATTCAAATGATTATATTTATTCCCACTGAATTTCATGTTATTAGATTCAGTCTAATACTCTTGCCTGTCAAGATCTTTTTGGATCCTTGCTCCACTATCCACTGGCAGCTATCAATCCTTTTTAGGACTTTAAATGCCAGGATGTATTTTATCCTCAAGACAACAGGGAACCACTAAAGATTCTCAAGCTTGGTAGTGATATGGTCACATTTATGTAGGAAGACTATCTTGACTGCCAGGCTGAGGAAGCCTTTCCCAATCCCTCTTGATTCTGATGCCTTCTCCTTGTTGATATGCTGTATAAAGCTTGTTTGAACATAGTTGTTTGCATGTTGTCTCCATTGTCTCCATCAGAATGTGGCCTCCTTGTGAGCAAGGACTGTCTATCTCTCTTTGTATCCCCAGCACTTAATGTAGTGCCTGGAACATAGTAAATGATTAAAAAAAAGTTTACTGATTGAATGGTGGTCAGATAATGAATTGAAGAAGAGAAAGACTAGGAGACTACTGCAGTAATTGAAGGTCAAGAGTTACTGAGGGCATGAAATAGGGCAGTAGTTACCAAATGCCTAACAATTGCCAACTACAGGACAAGCAAGTCAGTCTTGGTGAAGCAACAAGGAATTCTGAGGGATAGAGAGGAAGCATGTTCCCAAACTGGCCATTACCATTACCTTAACTACCACCTCCTCTCAGATCCAGATGAATAAAGCCTAGGACACTGAACCCAAGAGCACTGTAAAGAGTAGTGCCCTCCAGACCACCAACCCTTCTTCAAGCTCTGCCCCCTCACCCCCAACCACCCTCTGAGAAAGCAACTTCTGTGGAGATGCAACCTTGCAACTACTTCTACATATACTTATCTGCAGAGCAGCCACATCTACTGGAGCCTCAGAAAAATAGATTCTTACCACCAAAGTCATTGGCACTGTGTTATGGGAATCTGAAGATCTTCCCTGCCCCTAGGCCCTTTGCTAAAGTGGCTATGTGACTCTGAGAACCTTCCCTGATTTGAAAGTATACTCTGCCCCCTAATAGGCTGAATGTGGTCATGCAGAGCCTATGGTGGGAGGCTTGTTTTTTGGGAATGCCCGTGCCTTGTAGCTTTGTGATTGGGCAGTGGATCAAAAGG
>CM053588.1:76135772-76151794 GCA_028646515.1 Pseudochirops corinnae | reverse complement strand
TGAAATAGAGGACTTTCAAGTATTCTTGATGAAAAAAACAGCTGAACAGAAAATCTGACTTTCAAATATACAAGAAGCGAGGGAAGCATGTGAAGGTAAACAGGAAAAAGAAATCATAAGGAACTTATTAAAGTTGAACTGTTTATATTTCTACATGGAAAAATTATAATTATAACTCATGAGACTTGTATACATACATATATATGTATATATAGGAGGGTGCATGTGTGTATAAATACATATGTGAGTGTGTGTATATGTGTGTACATGTATACATAGATAGAGGGTACAGGATCAGTTGAATAGGAAGGGATGATATCTAAAAATAAAATTAAGAGATGAGAAAGGAATATATTGGGAGGAGAAAGGGAGAGATAGAATAGGGTAAATTATCTCATATAAAAGAGGCAAGAGAAAACTGTTACAATGGAGGGGAAGAACAGGAAGGTGAAAGGGAATGGGACAACCATACTCTCATTGAATTTGGCTTAAGGAGGGAATAACATACACACTCATTTGGGTAGTTTACCCTACAAGAATGTAGAGGGGAAGGGGATAAGAAGGGGGATGATAGAAGGGAGGGCAGATTGGGGAAAAGGGTAGTTGGAGGCACACACTTTTGAAAAGGGATAGGGTCAAAGGAGAAAACAGAATAAGTGGGGGGCAGGATAGAATGGAGGGAAAAATAGTTAGTCTTTCACAATATATCTACTATGGAAACATTTTGTGTAACTACACATGTTCAGCCTATATTAAATTGCTTATCTTCCCAGTGGAGGTGGGTGAAGAGGGAAGAAGGGAAAGAATCTGGAAATCAAAGTTTTAAAAACAAATGTTTAAAAAATTGCTTTTTACATGCAACTGGAAAATAAGATATACATAGAAATCCATCTTGCCCTAGTAGAAAGTTAGAGGGTGGATGGGGGAGGATATAAGAGCAGATTAGGGGAAATTCGGGTATTCAGTAGGCTTGCTATTTTGGGATGGAGGTAGGGGCAAGACAGGGAGAAAATGTGCAACTCCAAATCTTGTGGAAATGAATGTTGAAAACTAAAAATAAACAAATAAAAGATTGAAAATTTTTTTAAAAACCTCTCAAATTTTGTTATTCTGCTCATGGTAGGTGAGAACTTGAAGCAAACAGAAGTTTAGTCGTGTATGGAAAAAATCATATAGAATTATACCTTGAAGAAAACACAGTATCAAGTGAAAGGTTTTTAAGAGTAAGGGACTAAGGAAGAAACCAATTAGATTTAACCCCTGTTCCAAAGTCCATCAATATGACTTTCTCCTTATGGCCAGAAATGAATATCCTACCCTACAGGAAAAGCAAGGCAGACTGGTAAAAGTGAGAGAGCTCCAGCCTTCCTCTGCTCTTTAGAACACTACAAGCACTGAATCATTTCAGGTATTTCTGGCTTCCACCTTTAAGAGGGAAAATGGTAGAGGCTCTCCCTCTCCCCCACTTCAGGTTGCTGAAGGAAAAGATGCTGGGAAGACATAAGAATAGCTGGCAGTGTCCATCAAGTCACTGAACCCTGCCCGGTACTCTTAAGAGACTTCAGGGAGTATCCCTTGGGTGAGATCCAGATAAGCCCTCTTGGTTAAGCTTAATTATTTCACTTCCAATGGAAGAACTCCTTCATTCTGTATTGTCTGATATATATTCTCCCATGTGTTCCTTCTCTGTTCTCTGTTTTGCTATTATTTGGATAAATGGGTTTCTTTGCTATTCATGATGTATGCTCATTGTGAAAATAGTACTTGGTAGGAAAGGAGTCAAGCCTTGGATATAGAGCATGAGATTCCCCTTCCTCCCAAAACTGTCAGAGATTTAATCCAATCATAGCCTCTAGACTAATAATATTTAAGGTAGTAGATAGATATTAATCTAGCCCAGCGCCACCCCTCCTTTAAAGAGGGCAGAGTGGCTGTCAACCTCAAACTCCTGCCTCTCCTGGTAGAAATGAAACCCTTGGAGAATGGTCAGGGAAGTAGAGGTTAGAAATGTCTATTTCTCTCTTTGAGAGAAAGGCTCCCTGTGAGTCACACAAGTACAGACTTTGCCACAGATGGGGCTCACTACACAGGTCTAGCTATATCTGGAGCCTTCCCTACATAGATAAGGAGCTATTTGAAAAATGGAGAGAGGATCAAAGAGGGAAAGTTCTGAGACAGAAGGGAGAGGGATGAAGGGCATAATTATAGCAGTTTGCCCTTATAAGAAGGGCCATCTCATCACCAGAGACTACAGAACAAGCAAAGAAAATATGGGAAAGGACTGACTATAGGGGTTTTGAAGCATGGAAAAGAGAACTCAAAGTTAGCTAGCTGAGAGCTCAAAAATATGACCTCATTTCTTAGTAAAGAAGGAGGTAAAGTCTTTTGCAAAGAGAAAGGAGAGAAGGTATTATAAAAAGCTTGAGGGTTTTAAGAAGCTTTGAAATAGCCACTTAGTGAGAACCTCAAATTGATATTTACTAAAAGACCACATACCCTAAGAAAAGGAATTGTGACTATAATAGTATTGCTGACATATCCTAAACTTTGATGTGGAACCCATATTGCTATGGTGAGAAAGATTACAGAAACTAATTACTGCACTGAACCACATCCCAGCTAAAAGAGTTTATTATAGTTCAAGTCATTTAAGTCTTTTTTTTTTAAAGATGTGAAAAACACCTCCCCCCATGCAAAATTCAGTTCTATGTCAGTGACAAAATGCGTATAAATCAGGCCTTTCCTTTAAGGCTATTTATAAAGAAAGATGAAGTTTAAAATAGCTTTGGATCTCATTCACGACCAGTGCTATATTTTATGGAGAGAGACCAGGTTGAAGGCTGGCAAGGAAAAGAGATTAATGGTCTAAATTGTGTTTGCATGTCAGAGTTATAGGAAACTACCCAAGGACCAGACTTACATTTGGGTAGAGAATCCAAAAGAATGTAGACAACACAGCAGCTCAGTGGTATGGAGGTTAGAATACTAGGCTTGGCTTAGAGTTAGAAAGGTAAGAGTTCAAATTTTGTCATCCTTATTAGCTGTGTGACCTTGAGCAAGTCCCTTAGCCTCAGTTTGCTCATTTGTAAAATTAGGGATAATAATCATCAATAATAATTATCATGGAATGATAACTAAATCAGAGCACTCTGCAAACTGTGAATCACTATACAAATGTCTAGTACTAAGTAAGTGCCTATAAATGTTAATGACTAACTGCTGTTGTTATTATTAAAAATGTGATTTTAGCAACTTCTAAATTCCCTCCCAGAACAAAAGTATTTCCCCCCACATTCTACCACAGTCTGCCATCACTTACTGTGGTATAGATGATATAAGATCCCACTTTATTGTTTATTAAGACAGCACTTGATTCAGTATGATGAAAATTTGAAGGCTCTCTTCAGAAAATGTATTCCCTATATTAAACTAGCCTTTATAAAGATGTAACCATAAAAATGTTGTTCATGAAGCTACTGAATTTTGAAATCAAGTGAGGTATTAAAGAGGGCAATATATGTCCCCTAAGGTGTCTGACAATGTCACAGAAGATATTCTCCATACAAAAGAAGGACTTCCTGTTGATATTAGCAGCAACAAATATGTATTACTATGTTCACAGCATTTTCTGGGCACTGTGGGAGATGCAAAATTTAAATGAGATCTGGTCCCTGTCCTCTAGGAAATTATAGTCTAGTAGGAAAATGAAGACACCAATACAGATAGTTAGAAAACATGACATTTTGTGATAAGTGAATTAGAAAGGTACAAAACTTGCTACAGAATGTCTGAGGAAAGGAGTTTCCTGAAGGAAGTAGCATTTGCACTGAGCACTAAAAGTAGGTAAGAGTCAAAAGGAATAAGATGGAGAGGGAGGGCATTCTAGGCATAGAAAATGGACTAAGCACAGCACCACAGTTTGGGGGTGGGGGATGAAGCAAGGAGAAAATTGTCCAGTTTGGCAAGAGAGAGGCTAAAATCCCAACTCTTATACAATATAGATGTGGCACCTAACCAAGTTACCTCTCGTTTTATGCCTCAGTTTCCTCAATTATCAAATCAGAATGTTAGAGAAGATGATCTTTTCTGACTCCTGATTCAAAATATAATGATGTCTTTTGTCTCATAATTAACACTGTACTGTAGCAATTTCAGTAATACATCTCTGTTTGTATGAATCAAAATGGGCTAGTCACTTCCTCCAATGTCAGATCTTGTTGTTGGTTTTAAATTAAACACTTACAGAATGGTAGAGCTGAAAGGAAGCATAGCAATCATCGAGTCCAATTTTTGCAGTTTATAAATAAGGAAACTCAGCCCACAGAAAGGTTAAAGTTGCCCCAAATCACACAACACATTAATGGCAGAGCTGAGACTTGAACCTAGGTCTCCTACTCTCTCTGTCCAGTGATCCTGGTACTCTATCCATTGTCTCTCAGACTTGTTCTAGTGAAGACTGAAGGCAAAGAGACAAGCAGGAAAATATACAGAATGATGAGGTGCCAAATGGATGAACAGTAGAGAAAGAGGCCCTAAAATGTGTATATAGAAGAGATTTTCCTTCAACTCAACTAGTTTTGTTTCATTGTTTGTTTGTTTGTTTTTCATTTAAATTAATCTGATGGACCAAGATGGGTGGCTAGGTGGCACAGTGAATAGAGCACGGTTCTGGAGTCAGAATCAAATCCAGACTCAGACACTTAACTAGTAAGTATGAGCCATGTTACCTTGGGCAAGTCACTTAACCCCAATTGCCCTGCCTTCTCCCCTCCAAAAAAAGTAAAAACAAACAAAAAAACCATCTCCTATCACATTAAGTAGGCAATAGGATGGGAACAGGAGGATAATTAAAGGCAAAGAATCTAGGAAAAAATATTTCAGTTTCAGTTCACTTGGGTAATGAAGAGATGAAATAAAACACCATTCAGTTTTGCTAAAGGCATATCCATCAGGCATTCAGCATTGATCATTCCTATAAATGGCTCATATGAGATCTCTTAACAAACTACCTTCCTATAGCTTTAGACTTCTTTAGTGTTCACCAGGAGAAAGCCTATTTTTCAGGCCATTGGGCACCTTTGAGGTTCCCAGATCACAAAGAAATATCTACTCAGCTCTTTCAATGAGAGTTGGAGTCTAGCATGACCTAGGGATACTCCTCATCCTTACTCAACATTTAGCGCCTAAAGGTTTTCCCCAAGGTAGTGCAGTACACATACTAGAATAGTAACAATATATTATTTCAAAGAAAGAGAATAGAGCCATTATAAGAAGAACTTCCAGCATCACTCAAATCTCCCTAAATTCTGAGTCACTGAGTCACTCTTGGAGGAAATCATATAATCATGCCAAGTGGATCCACTAAAAATATGTAATATTAAACCTCAATTGGGACCTCACAACTACATGGAAAGTCTTTTATCCATCTTTTATTGGCTCTTTATCACCCTTTCCACAATAGCAATTTTATATCTTCCCTCTTCAGATCTTCAATCTCATCCCCACCCCCCTTGATAAAAGCTTGTGATCCTCTTATATCACTGAGAAAATGAAGTCCATAGGATGGCTGCTTCATGACTTACCCTCCTTCATTTCTCAAAAACTATGTCTGCATTGATCCTTTCTTCCTTTCCTAGGAATTCAGAGAATCCTGGATAAGCATAACTTCTATATGTATGATTCCCAGAAATCTTTCTCCAACTTCACCTTCCTCCTTGAGCTCCAGCTTCACATTTCACATTTTCCTACTAGACATCACTATCAAGATGTTGTCTTGTTACCTCAAACTCATTACCTTCCTCATAACTTCCCCACTTCTACTGATGGTGCTACCACTGTCCCAGTAACCCAATTTCAAATCTACAGAATTATTTTTGATTCTTCCCTACACATCACCCTACATATCCAGTAAGTTACAAGGTATGACAATTCTGTCTCCACAATATCTCTTGCATCTGTCCCCTCTAGTCCATTCACTCTACTACCAGTCTATTTCAAGCCCTCTTTCCAGGACTATCATAACGCTTAAAGTACCTCAGACTACTAGCTTCTACACTGGGCCTTATTCCAATTCATTTTTTTAACATTATGCAAAAGCAACATTCCAAATGTACAGGTTTAATTATATCACTGTCTTTCACAAAATTCATCAAATCTCCACAGCCTACTAAATGAAATACAAATACTTATTCTGGCATACAGATCCACAATCTAGCTTCTGCTGCTCTCCTTTCTACTTTTTTTAAAAATAATATTCTCTTTTATTCAATTTCTAGCAATATGTGGAATATTCAAGTAATATGTGAAATTATCTAGTCTTGTCCTACCCCTTTTACCTCTATACTTTTATATAATCCACACTCCTTATGTGCAATCAATTCCCTCAAAATTTCTGCCTGTTGAAATCCTTCCCTTTCTTCAAAGCCAATCTCAGGTACCACTTCTTCCATTAAGCCTTCTCTGAATGCACCAGTTAGTCAAAAGTCATCCCTTCCTCCAAAAATCTCCTATGCCTTTTTGTTTAACCCCTCATGTGTACTTATCACATTCTAGACTATATTATATTTATTTGTGTAATTATCTTATATACCACCAACCCCAAATACTTCCTACTAGGACTTACATTTCTCCTGAACTGAAAGGAATGTGTCATTTCTCATTTGTTAACTTCAAAAATCTAACATATTATTTCTACATTGTAAATGCTTGATAAATCTGAGTTTGCTGAAATTTACTCTACTCTTTCATAGCTCTCCTTGTATGTTGCTTCATACAGTTTGCAAAGCCTGTAAAGATCTGTCCTATTTCTTATTAATGCATCTCATGACCCCTAGCCTTACTCTCATCCAACTTTTGAATATTTTTTAAAACTATACCCTCTCAGGTACCATATCTATATTACTAAGGGTCTTCTTCACTTCTAACCTGGGGAAATTGTAATTTTGGAAATTATTCCTCTAAAACCAATTAAATTCAGTTACATTCAATAAATTTAACAAAGATTTCATAATTCTGAGACAGAGCCAAGATAGAAAAGTAAAGGCAGGAACCTGCCTGAGCTCTCCCAAATTCCCCCCCAAACAACTTTAAAATAATGCCTCAAAACAGATTCTGAAGCAGGAGAATCAGCAAAAAGACTAGGTGAAATGAATTTCCAATCTAAGGCAATTTAAAAGGTCAACAGGAAAGATCTTTTTCAGAATTGAGTGTAGTCCTGCACAGGCCACATTCCAGAAAGCCAGTAGCAGGCTAAGTTCCAGAAAGGCAGGGCAGACGTTGGGGCAACTTCCAGAGCTCTTAGCCCACAGACAGTAAGGGGCCTGGACAATTGGTCAGAAAGAAATTACAGGAGACACTTTGCTAGACTCTGTTGTATTGCCCACAGGGGGATCCAAGACAAGAAGGAACACCGGAGCTCCCAGCCACAGGGGAACATGGATCTGGTCAGAGTTCCAAAGCAGAAAAGAATGCTGCTAGTGGTTGCTCACAAATCAGAACACAAGTCAGAAGAGGAGCGCACACTTCACTCCTTAGCTCACACCACTTTAAAAGAACTAAAAACTTACTGGGCCCCAGAATTAGCTCTGAAAACAGCAGCATCAAAAAACTGAAGCTTAGGATAGTGCCCTGCCTCAAACCCAGAAGGAGAGTCAAATTTTAACACAAAAAGGCAAGAAATGAATTGGAAAATGAGAAAACAATAAAAAAAGAACGTGACCACAGAATGTTACTACAGTGACAGGGATAGTCAAATATAAACTCAGAACAGGACAATGATGTCAAAACGACTACATACAAGCCTCAAAGAAAAATGTGAATTGGCCTTGGGCCCAAAAAGAATTCATGAAAAGCTAAAAATCAACTTAACGAGGTAGAAGAAAAAAAACTGGAGGAAAAAATAAGAATGATACATGAGAATCATAAAAAAGTCAACAACTAATGAAGCACAAAAAATGGAAAAAGACATACAAAAATTGACTGAAGACAAAAATAACCCCTCAATGTCACTTCTTTGTCTGTATCCCAAAGAGATCATAAAAATGGGAAAAGGGCCCACATCTACAAAAATATTTATAGCAGCTCTTTTTGTGGTGGCAAAGAATTGGAGATTGAGGGGAATGCCTATAAACTGGGGAATGGCTGAACAAGTTGCGGTATATGTTTGTAAGGGAATACTATTATGCTATAAGAAATGATGAGCAGGATACTTTCAGAAAAACCTGGAAAGACTTACATGAATTGATGCAAAATGAAGTGAGCAAAACCAGGAGAACACTGTACACAGTAACAGCAATACTGTACAATGATCAATTGAATGACTTGGTTATTTTCAGCAATACAAAGATCCAAGACAATTCCAAAAGACTTAGGATAAAAAAATGCTATCTATTTCCAGAGAAAGAACTAATAGAGTCTATATATCTATTGCACTTCTTCTTGTAATGTTCTCAAGTATTACCCACAGGAATATAAGATTTAAATCTATAAGAAACCTTTACAGGGAAGGCAAAAGGTAGGAAATAAGCATTTATTAAGTACTTATTATGTGCCATGTAGAAGCAGCTAAATGGCTCAGTGGACAGAGTGCTGGTCCTCAAGTCAGGAAGATTTGAGTTCAAATACAATCTCAAATATTAACTAGCTGTATGACCCTGGGCAAGTCACTTAACCTCTGTTTGCCTTAATCTAATGAAGAAAGAAATGGCAAACCATTCCAGTATCTTTGCCAAGAAAATCCCATGGGGTCACGAAGAGTTGGACACAACTAAACAACAACAATAATGTGCTTTATAATTATCTCATTTGATCCTCATAATAACTCTGTGAGGTAGGTGCTATTATTATCTTCATTTACAACTGGGGAAGCTGAGACTGAGAGGTTAAGTGACTTGCCCAGGATCACACATCTAATAAGTGTCTAAGGCCACTTTTAAACCCAGGGCTTCTTGGCTCCAGGCCCAGTGCTCTTCCCACTGACCCACCTAGCTGCCTCTTTTTATCAAGTCTAACCTCCGAATTTCACACACAACTTCTGCCTCTCATCCCCTGTCATTTTACAGGTTTAAAATTGTGTATGTTAGTGTATGCTAGTTAACTAGGGGTATGCCCACCTAGGCAGAATGACATTCAAAGTCCTTCCTAATCCCCTCCCGTTCTAGCCTTCTTACACCTCACCCCCCCACACTGTCTTTGATCCAGTGACACTGGCCTCCTGACACTCTATCCAGGCATTTTTTCTGACTATCCCCAATGCCTGGAATGCTCTCTCTTTTCATCTCTGCCTACTGGCTTCCTTAGCTACCTTCAAGTCCCAAATGAAGTGTCATCTTCTCCAGGAAGCCCTTCCTAACCCCTTAATTCCAGTGCCTTCCCTCTGTTAATTATTTCCTATTTACCCTGTATATAGCTTGTTTGCATTTATTTGTTTGTTGTCTCCCCAATTAAACTGTGAGCTCCTTGGGGGGAGAGATTGTCTTTTGCCTCTTTTTGTGTTCTCTGCATTCAGCATAGTGACTAACACATAGCAGCTGATTAATAAATGTTGATTGATAGGTGGAATGTACCTTTGAAAAAGATGTCTCCAAGCATAGAGCAGCTTGATCAACTCTCACCCTATTGCTATCTGTCTTTAAGGGTCTCTGATGATAGGCAATAGCTACCATCCTGTAGAAAAATCCAACAGACTTTGCTACAGAACTAGAGAAACAAGAATTTGAGGAGATAAAGTGAGCAAGGCGATACTTAAACAACTGTGGTAGGTGCTCTGGGGCATCCTGTGTCCTGTTTCCCCAGGCAACTACTACAAGGAGACACATCTCAAATATCAACAGCACTCTCCACCAAACACGAATAAACCAAATGTATCCAGTTTCAATTTTAACAGAAGCCTAGAAAGTTGTAGACAGATACTTACCTCCACAGTCCCATGATCCTGCGCTTGCCACAGGTAAGTGTACCTGAGACTGGAGACACTACTGTTGTTGAGTCTT
The DNA here is from genome assembly GCA_028646515.1 of Pseudochirops corinnae. Classification (NCBI taxonomy): domain Eukaryota; kingdom Metazoa; phylum Chordata; class Mammalia; order Diprotodontia; family Pseudocheiridae; genus Pseudochirops; species Pseudochirops corinnae. Next base: position 76,141,805 of record CM053588.1, on the reverse strand, counting down.
TTGAGTTGTGTCTGATTCTTCATAACCCCAAATGATGTTTTGTTGACAAAGATACTAGATGAGGAAACTGGGGCAAACACGGTTAAGTGACTTGCCGAGGGTCACATAGCTAGTAAGTATCTGAGGCTGGATTTTGAAGACACTGACTACAGCCTAAGAAATATTTCTACCTTTGGAACAGACTAGGCCAAGAAATGAAATAGAATGTATAGTATATGCAAGTAATACTTCCACTTTGATTACTTTTTATCTAATCCAAATAAATGTCATATAAACTAATGCCCAAGTTGTTAGTGAGTGACATAGTAGACAGAGTGCTGGGCCTGGAATCAGAAAAACTCATTTTCCAGAGTTCAAATCTAGCCTTGGACACTAACCAGCTGAGTGGACTCTAGACAAGTCACTTAATTCTGGGTTATAAAGGGTTGGACACAACTAAAAAAATGACCAAATAACAAAAGAAAGGACAAACAAGCCAAGGATTTTAACTTGTAAAAACACAAACCCACACCCTTAAACTCAGCTGAAAGAAAATCCTAGAACTAACCACAAAGGGTCAGAAGTAAGAGGCAATTTGGCCCAGCTGCTTGAATTCTAACAAAGAACTAAGAGACCAACTGATACAGTGACACCCCATTCCCTACTTGTGGACTATATTTCATACAGAGAAAGAAAGTGAAGATTGTAGGATTAAGTGATTTGCCTGTGGGTCACAAGGATAGAAGGTGTCTGACGAGAGATATGAAACCAAGTCTTGGCTGAGGGGCACTCTAACTTGTCATAGAATATACAATGTTGTTTGATTCTTTTTACCCTTAAAACTGTATCCTGATACTTAAGATAATCATTAAGCTAACTAGCAAAGAGATGGCTCCTAGCCTGGCTATGAAAAAACTATCAGCAGACACTGAATAGAAGAGTAACAGTAACTGGGAAGGAGTTGCTTTGACACAGACAGAGCCTCCTTCTTCAGATAATGAAATTCTGAGTAACTATAAGTAAAATGTAATGGTTGTAGGGGGATGCTGAAAAACTGGAGAGTACCTACTGCAGGTCTTCATATGACTTTCTGGAGTCTCACTAATATCTAAGAAAAGCTAAGAAATCTAATTTCTCCAAATCTAATTCACAACCTTCATGTCAAAAGACTGACATAAGTAGCTACAGTTTAGGGCTTGAAGATTATTAAGATTCCTTTAAATATAATTTGTTAAACTAAATTTCACCTTTTATATAACTGTGTTCTTTTTTAATCACACCATCAAGAACTACATGTATCAAGTTATTACCGCAAGACCAAGACTGAATTAAAGACAATGATGATATAAAAAGAGGCAAGTACATCTCTCCAAAAGTTGTTATAAGAAAAAAGTGTTTGTAAACTTTAAAGAGCTACATAAATGTGAGTAATTATTATTGCTGTTCTTGTTTTTATGACCCATAAAACGAGGCTGGACTAAATGATCTGTGATATCCAATCTCTGAAATTCCATGTTTCTACAATTCAGTTTTCCTTAATGTGGAAGCAATATAATAATTTTTCTTTAAAAAAAAAAAAACTCTCCTACTTGCAAACACCTCAGCAAAAAGGTCATATTCAGGCATGAAAAATATCAAGACTGAATTGTAGATAACAATGCTGTTGGCCCTAAACTTCACAATATATCATCTGAAAACAAAACCAAAGACTGTGCTAAAGAAAAATTATGAAAGTGTTTTATGTTTTGTCATGTACATGTTATATGGCCTCTGTGATTTAATCTGTTTAGCTACATAACTGTTTCTATGTTGTGCATTAAATATTTTCCTATCTTCTGGGACAGCAGCAAACTCAAATAGAAACCGGGCCATTAAACCATTAGGTAAGGATTCTTGTAAGCATCATGTTGACTTAGAAAACCACAGAGTAACATTATCTATTTTTATTTATTTTGTTAAATATTTCCCTATTACATTTTAAATCTCATTGCAGCCCCACTCGGGAGTGTTGCAGGGCCCCAGTTCTGAAGCTGATCAGTGTTGACACCTCTAAGGTATGATGCATACACATAGGTTCATTATTAGGGGGGGTTAGTCATATTCACTCTCAAAAAACAAAATGTTGTTATTTCTATGTGCATTATTCGTTTTTTGTTCAAATACTTCAAACTGGGAAGTGGAGGAGACGGTAATACAGATTTGACATAATTTTAAGTCTCTATCATCTATTCAGAAATGGAATTCTCTCTACTCATTTTTAAATGCTGTGAAAGTACTGAAAAGCTATTTCCAGATCTAACTGAAAACATTTTAAGAAAAAATATCTGGTGGCAGGGGGTGAGCACAGAACAGCCTTATAATAAGGGGCTTTGATAGTCAAAGTCTTCAGAACCCAAGTAATTAATCTCTTACAGAATTTCAGGCATTGTGACAGGGCAGGAGGAAAGACAATGAGTGATAGGGCATTCCTAGTTCTCTTCACAATATATCCATACTCATATGAAAAGTCCTGGTGATGGGGCGAGAAGCTGCTACCCTTTATAAAGAGCTAAACACTGAAGCATTATGGTCTAATAAAAAAGGTACTGGATTGGACCATGTCTTCTACTTCTAAATTCTGGTTCCATTCACTACTTAGCTCTGTGACCTTAGGGAAGCTGCTTAACCTCTGAACTCAAGATTTCTCATATGTAATCTCTAATATTCCCTGATTCTATTCAAACTCAACAAAGGCAAGGACTGTCCCTCTTCACACACCTGGAGGTCCCATTCAGAAGACCAGGGCATTTCATACAGGATTGTCCCAGACAGGTAAGTGGATTTAGGAAGCAACGTGTTAGTAAGAATGTTATTACCAGTGTGGAGGAGTCAGCCAGGAGGGAAAACTAGGCAGAATGCATTTTGACATTTCCCTTCTCCCAAGCTGCTGAAAAACTCAGACAACAGACACCCAGCAAAGAAGTAATTTAATGAAGGATCGAGAAGTAGACTTAACACTAATGAAATCACAGCCTCAGTAATCGCTTATGCCACCGTGTAAATGAGGAATGACTTTAGATATTTACACTGTCTATCCCCCAGGGACACCAGCTCTAATTGTCCCGTTATATAGAAGAAGGCAAAAATTTCCCAAGTCCATTCATAGAGGCTAACAAAAGTTCTTTGTCTCAAAGAATGATTAAAAAAAAACCAGACCTTTCCTCCTCGGTCATTCTGGAACCCTAGTCAATAGCAATTTGTTAACTCAGGGTTGGTGTTCACCTGAAGAACTGATTTCCAAGGTTCTTTAGAATGGGAAGTGAAAGGGGGGGTCTAGGGAGGAGAGTAATACATACTGAGAGAATGATTAGCTATCCTTCAAGTGCACTGAGAATGAAACAAAAGGAAAAGCAGCAGAAGGAAGAGATCCCAGAAGTCTGAGGAATGAAAAGAATACCTGCACTAACATTTATACCTGCTTTATCTTACTTGTTACTTAACAAATCTGAAGTGAATACGATAGTATTATAATCCTCATTTCACAGACGAAGAAACTGAGATTCAGAGAAGTAAAGCAATTTTATCAGGATCACAGATCTAAGTGTCTGAGGCAAGATTCAAACCTAGTTCTCTCAATTTCAAATGTAGAGGTTTTCCCATTGAACTAGAATGGGCAAGGTTTATAAAGCATTGTTTTAAAAAGTATGCATTGTATTAGTACCTATGTGGGATACTAAAAAATTTAAGATTCAGTTTTATTCTTAAGCTCTTGAAGAGCACAAAGTCTCCTTGCACAGTGGAGAGAACACTGAACTTGGTGTCACAAATAGCTGAGTCCTGGTTATGCCATTTTCTTAGTTTCATAAACTTAGGAAAGTCACTTCTCTCTGAGCTAGACAACGTACTTTCGTCATCTATCTCATAGTATTATTATGAGGAGCAAATGAGACAATGTATATGTAACCCTTGTTGCAAAGCCCACTGGTACGGGACTCTCTCCTTATTGGCAGACATGAAGGCCTGCCCTATTTATAGGGCTGTGAGAGGAAAGAGAGCTCCAGCCTTCACCAGTCTCCTTTGGGATTCAAAATACCAGTAGAGTCACTCTGGGCACTTCTGGCTTCCTGTTTCAAGAGACAAGATGCAAGGGACCAACCCCATTTCATGTTGCTGAAGGAAAGACTCTAGGAAGACATGAGAAGACCCAGCAGTCTCCATCATATATCCTCATGCCCTGTTTGCTACTCTAGAGACTTCAAGAAGTTTTCTTTGGGTGAGATCCAAGACTCTTTCTCTTGGTTTAAATGAATTACCTCACTTCCAATGGGAGAGCTTCTTCATTCTGTATTGTCTAGTATAGATTCTCCTGTGTGTACCTTCTCTGATTTCTGTTTTGCTATGATTTAGATAAATGGGTTTCTTTGCTATTTGCAATGTGTGTTCATTGTGGAATTAGTATTAGGTGGGAAATGAGTCAAGCCCTGGATATAGAGCATTGGGTCCTACTTCCCTCCAATAATAATGAGATAAAGCAATCAGAAGTTAGATTGAACCCAATCATAGCCCCTACTCTAATAATATTTAAGGGAGTAAACAGATACAATTTACCTCCCCCACCCCTCTCTCTCTCTGAGGAGAGCAGAGTGGCCTATGCTCCAACATCCTATTCTTTTCTTGGAAGGAATAAAAGTGTCTTTTAGAGAAGGATAGGGGGAAGAGGTTTTTGATGTCTATGCTGCCTCCATTTAAGCCATACAACACCCCTTCCCTTCTCCCTCTCTCTCTCTCTCTCCTTCCACCACCATGGGGGCATTCTCCCTACATGTAGGATCCTAAACACTTTGCAACAATAAAATACTTTACACTCATCAGTTGTTTTTATAACTAGACACACACATAGGAAAAATACACAATAAAAGATACAAGATAAAATGAAAGCATAGGATACAATAATTTCATAAATCAGAGTACAACCTAACTTAGGAAGTAGAAGAGATCTTAGAATTCACTTAATCCAATCTCATCATTTTATAGATGAGGAAACTGAGGCACTGAAAGATTGAGTGACTTAGCTATAATCACAAACACAGCCAAGTGGTGATTCAAACTAAGGTCCTCTAACCCCAAATGCAGCACTGTTTTCTGTATGTCGTCGTGTTGCTTCTTCATGCTAGGCTTGGAGATAGGAAGACACCTAAGACATCTGACACATACAGGTGTATGACCAGGGGCAAATCAGGAACCTCTCAGTGTCCCAAAGCAAATCTCTAAGACTATAAATTACAGAAGAACTGCTGATGTGCTTAAGTCCTATGAGAGATCAGGAAAAAGGGCCAAACTAGCATAAATAGGGAAAGCTTCACAGAGGAGTTGGACTTGGGTTGGGCCTTGAAGTATAGACCAGATTTAGATTCAATTTCATTCCATTCAAAATATTTACCAACACCTAAGATGAACTAGGTCCTAGGGAAAACACTGACAAAAACAAGAGAGCCCTGGCCTGCAGGAAGGCTGAGTCAAGTCAAGGGAACAAGCAATTACTAAGAGCTTACAATGTGCTAAGTCCTTACTATGTGGTAACAGTCCCTGTTTTAAAGAAAATCACATTGTAATGAAATAGAGAAAAGGCAAATAACTATGTACATACAAGATATATAAGGATAAATTGCAGATGATCTCAGAGGGGAAGCAGTACTGGAATACTGGAAAAAGGCTGATTCTTTAAAGAAACTAGGAAAGCCGGGAAGTAGAGGGCATGGAGAGAAAACATTCTGGGAATGGGCAACAACCATTAAAAATACACTGAGTCTTTAAATGGAATTAACTCATATTTACAAAACTATAAAAAGTTTTTTCAAATGATCAAGAAACAGAGGATTTAAATATCCCAATATCGGAAAAATTGAACTCAAAAATGAACTCACAAAGAAAAAAATCCCAGAAGAGATGAATTTATAAGTGAATTTTTTCAAACATTTAAAGAATAATAAATAACTTTGAGCATATTCTAAAAGATATTTCTATGCCTATATTCTATAGGATTTTTAACATAAACAAAAGTATATTTTATTTAAT
>CM053588.1:76118878-76135272 GCA_028646515.1 Pseudochirops corinnae | reverse complement strand
GAGAATAGACTGGGGGAGGGGGGACACACTGGGATGGCTGTTTTGGGGTGGTGGGGGGGGAAAGAGGGGGAGAAAATATGTAACTCAAAATCTTGTGGAAATGAATGATGCCAACTATAATAAAATTTTAAAAAAAAGAGAAGAAAAAAAAAAGGCTGGTGGGATTCCTCAAACATGACTTTTAGGTCAAAAAGAACTGAGACCTTCTGGTTATTTAGACAAGTCTGTTGCAGATCGAAGGATCAAACCTACAGCTGATGGGACTTAAAATACCTGGGATCTTTTTTCTATCTTCATTAAAAGATTTAACCCTCCTTCTGGTGAGTTTGATACTTAACTGTGTGTCCTCAGGCAAATTACTTTTAACACCACCACCCCCAGCCTTACCCCCATTACTACCACCTCCCCAAAGTAAAGACACAGTTTCTTTCTCTTCAAAAAGGAGGGCTATAATAGGCATTTTATATATCTTACTGGATTATATTTGGAAACTTTTCACCCAGAAGAAAATTCAGAGGTATATGTCTTCAACATCCCTTTGATTTAGGGCGAGTAGGAAGTATGACCATTTTACAGATAAGGCAACTAAATTAGTTAAATTAGACAGATAATTAAAGGAATGAATTAACCCTGGGTATGTGGAATCCGGCAATGAACAATCTTAAATACTCAAGATGAACTCAAGATTTAAACCACACCTTCAGTTTAGAGATCAGCTGGATTAAAAGTACTAATTGAGTACTTGAAATGAGACTTGAAAAGTGACCCTGTAGTGTTTACAATCAATCACTTTGTCTTTTGTGGGAGGCAAACTATGACTACAATAAAAGTGCTATTGCTTCCATCTATATACTGATTTACTTTTCTTTTTTAATATGAATCTGAAAAAGCATCAACAGACTGAAATAGCGAGGAAAAAACTGCAAAAGTGAAGAGTCACATTCAAGAGAGACCAGTAAGCAAGTCAAAAAGCCAGAAATCCATAAAGAGAGCTTAGGCAAGAGAAGGTCAGATTTTCAGAGCAAACCTAAAACCCAGGAGTGCTCTGTACAGAAAAAGGTCACAATGACACAATGAATGGAGAGCAGTGGCCAGTAGTATTAATGTTTTGCTTTGTTAAAAGAATAAACCTTTAAATAGAATTCTTTTCTACCATGCTCCCTTTTTACTCAGTTAATAGCCAACTACAGCTGTGGGTATACAAAGAGACATCTAGTTGTAGATTTTATTTTCCACATTAAGGAATCTAAACTTTTTTTTTTCTGTAGCCATAACAAAATAATTAATTTATGGCAGAGGAATAACCTAAGATCTGTGGGGAAAGGATAAGCAGTCTGGCAGCAGTAGGAAAGATGGATTGAAAGCAGACTAGTCAGGGAAACCTGTTAGGATGGGGCTTTTATAGCAGTTCAGTCAAACAGTAATAGGATGTTGGAAGCAACAGACAAAAGTACTCAAAAGATAACACTCAAATTTAAAGCTTTAGGTCCTATTACCATTAACATAAACAATTAAGTCAGAATCAATCAGTTCCTTTTTGGGGTGGTGGGGGGTAGTAGAAGGAGAATCAATCAATCAGCCAATCAACAAGCCCACTATGAGACAGTTAAGTGGTGAAGTGGATAGAGTGCCAGGCCTAAAGTCACAAAGACCTGAGTTCAAATCCAACTGAAGACATTTACTAGACCTGGGAAAGTCACCTAACCCTGTCTGCCTCAGTTTCCTCATCTGTAAAATAAGCTGGAGAAGGAAATGGCAAACCACTCCAGTATCTTTGCCAAGAAAACCCCAAATTGGGTAAGGAAGAGTCAGATATGACTTAATAACAATAACATGAGACAGTGCTAAGTGTTGGGCATACAAAGACAAAAAGGAAAAAGCCCCTTCCAAATTTGTATGTCTCTATGCATATGTACACACACACACACACACACACACATACGCATATTAAATAAAAGGTAATGGGGGTATTGACTTAAAAAAATCAGAAAGTGGCACTCTAGCTGAATTTTGAAAGAAACAAGGGATCTGAGAGGTGGAAAAGAAGGGAGTACATTCAAAGTATTTGGACAACAGTTTGAGCAACTGGGAGAGTTATAACTGAATGCAGGCATGCATATTATAAGAAAGAATCCAGTCATAAAGGGAACAAAATCAGGAAGGGAACTGAAAGATGAAAGTGGCCAAGAAAGAGGAGAGGGAATATCCTCTAATATTAATGAATGAACACAACATGTGTATTTACACTAAGAAGGGTCAGAGGAAATCCCAGGAGTAAATGCAGTGACTTAAAAGGAAGACATGGGAGAGATGGCATGAGGAAAGAGTAATTAAGTTTTGTCTCTGCTTTTTTGGAAGTGGCTTGATTACTACTGGTTTCTTTGGTGGGACAGCTAATACAGTAGAACTATGAGAAAAGCACACGTGTAGCAGCAAGCACTCTAGCATACCCAGGGTGGCTGCTAGCACAGGCTCTTAGATCTGCTTTTCTAAAGGAAAGCAACTGAAAAAGGGTTAACAATATTGCTTTAATCAATCAAACATATATTATTTACCTAGTTCAGGGGAAAAAAGTCAGCACCCTGAACTTCAGAGAATACAAACAGAAGATACAAGCAGAGAAACAGATCAGTAGACAGGCTTCCAGCCATCTGACCATTACATCCATACCTAGTCAGTTACCAGAGAGGGAAGCACCAACATCTGGGTTTTCAAAGCCCGGGGCTCAACAGCTTCCCAGAGTCTTATCTGGGCAAATCACGCAACTCTTTCCAAAGTCGGCCCCAAAGCAAAAACTCACATCAGGGTATATATAGCCTTCTCCTGGCTCAGAGAGTGTCACAGCCCTCTTGACACACTGCCCAATCACAAAGTAATAATGCGTGGGCATTCCTGAAGAACAAGCCTCCCGCCCGCCACAGGCTCCAAGCGACCACATTCAGACTATTAGGGGGCAAAGTATATTTTCAAATCAGGGAAGGTTCTCAGAGCCACTTAAGCCTATCAAAGGGCCTAGGGGCAGGGAAGATCTTCAGATTCCCATAACAACATGTGAGTTAGTATCTCCTTCTTTCCCCTTCATCCCCTGCATCTAACCAACAATTTCTGTGGATTCTTCATGTGTCACTCAAATGTTTCTTTTCATCAATGCTGCCACCAACCCAGTCTAGGCCTTCAACATCTGTCACTAGATTTCTAAAACATTGTCCTATCTGTTCTCTCTCCAGTTCCTTTTCCTGCATATCCACTGCATGGGCCGCTCCACCCAGCTGCCCCTATGTGTGATCATGAGCAATCAGAAGAGACTGTACTTTGCAAAGTGCTTTAGAAATCTCAAATATCAGCTGTTTCATTAGTATTTAGTAGTATTACAAGTCATTTCCATTCTCTAAGCCTGTTTGTTCATTTGTGAAATAGGGATAATAATGCCTGCCCTGATTACTTCACAACACTGTGGAGGCTCCAGTGAGATAATACATGTAAAGGATAGGAACTGGACCCAGTTTCCCTTTGAGGAATTTCTACAAATATAAGGCACTACTTTTTCTGCCACTTATTGTCTTGGCAAAATGTCACCAGTTAGATGCAGGATTTGAACCAAGGTCTTCTTCAGTCCTGAGGTCAGCTCTATCCATTATGCATAAAGCCCTTCCTAACACACCTAAAATACTTTGTAAACTTTAAAGGACTATATGAATATCAGTTCTCAGCGTAGTTGTTTTAATATTCTTAAGATTAATCTGTGAAAGTATAGAGATAAAACCGAGAATGGGAATCCACTGACACCCAAAGAAACCTTTTCTTCTGGATCAGCTTGGGGGGTCTGGGAGTCTTGACCAACTGCTATCATCTTCAGTTCCTTGTACCCCGCCCCTTACAGATGACAAGGCAGGCCTGGGTTCCAGTCTGGAGCACAGTGTGCTGGTCGTTAACACAAACTTCACGACTCCACACCAGGGAGTTAGCGCTCATCCTGTCCAGATTCAAGATGTCCACTGAGGCCAGGCCCAGGGGCATTGGAACACGACCTAACTGGGGTCGGGGCTGCCCTCTGCCCATCCTGACCTCTCTGGGTTCACCTTCGGGTCAGCCTCCCTCTCTCTGCACAGCCCCTGAGGACTCCTTCCACTTAGCCTCTCCATTCTCCAACGGCTCCTTCCAGTCAGCCTCTCCGTTCTCAGAGGGCGCCTTCCGGTCAGCCTCGCTCTCTGAACAGCCCCTGAGGATGCCTTCCAGTCAGCCTCTCCATTCTCCGACGGCTCCTTCCGGTCAACCTCTCCATGCGGAGGGCCCCTTCCGGTCAGCCTCTCCATTCTCCGACTGCTCCTTCTGGTCAGCCTCTCCATTCTCCGAGGGCACCTTCCAGTCAGCCTCGCTCTCGGCACAGCCCCTGAGGGCACTTCTCCAGTCAGGCTGCCCGGCTGATGGCGCGAGCTCTAGTTTAAGGCCGCTTCCTCTGCTTCTCTCCGCCCCCTGCAGGCCGGGCGGACTCACCCTTGGGTCCTAAACCTGCCAGTCCCAGGCAGTCCCAGCCCCAGAGCGCGTCAGAAACTATCCCTACATTTAAGCACAGCCTGTCTGGTTGGTGGGTGGGTGTATGTGCAGAGGGTACCGTGAAGAAAGGAACTAGTTGTAAATTGAGAGCTGAAAGGGCCGCCCAGGGCCATCTAGTCCAACATCTTTTTACAGATGAGAAAACTGAGGCCCAAAGATTAAATGACTTTCCAAAGGTCATACAGTTAGTGTCTCAAATAAGAGGAACCCAGGGCTCTAAATCTAGCTCTCTTCACCAGACTGTGTTAGACACATCTCATTACACACACTTTCTACCGGTGCTGCGCAGAGTCTCTGTGGATAGGTGGTTTTCAACTGAATTGTAAGCTCCACGAGGGTACGACCTACATTCAGTGTTGTCATTTGCAGTGAAGAGAGTGCTGTCTTGGTGGCCAGCCTCCCCATTCATCTGTAAAAAGTAAGAACCTATAATAAACCTGCTTCACAGGGATGGTTGTGAGAAGCAAAGGCGATAATATATATAAAAAGACCTTTGTAAACCTTAAAAGCCTGTATAAATGTCAGTTTTTATTAATCCCAGGTCTACCTCTTCCTAGCTGTGTGACCTTGTGTAATAACAACCATTCACATTTATATCACATTTTAGGGTTTGCAAAGCACTTTCCTTACAACAACGCAGTAAGGGAGGGCAAATCTCTTGACTGATCCTCAATCAATCAATAAGCATTTATTTATTAAACACCTATTATGGCCAAGTACTGTAGGGATACAAAAGCAAAAATGAAACATAACTTTTCCTCAAAGAAATTACATTCTATCAGGGACAACAACATATATATGCATAATTATATTATGTTACATTATATTATATTATATCATATTATATTACATTAATTATTATATGGAAAGAAACTTACAGATTCTAAAAGGGAATTCTAAAAGGTTCATGGGAGACAGTCAATTATTAAATTATGACAATTAGTTAACAAGGATTTGTTAATTACAATATGCTCAGCACTGTGCTATGCATTAAGGATACAGTGAAAGGCAAAAACAGATCTCGCCTTCAGAGAGCTTACATTCTAATGGAGGAGACAGTTACATGAGACTGAGGCAGACACACACACACACACACACGCATTTAGTTGTTGAGTTGTTTCAGTCTTTTCCATGATCCCATTTGGAGTTTTCTTGGCAAAGACACTGGAGTGGTTTGCTATTTCCTCTTCTAGCTCCTTTTACAGATGAGGAAACTGAGGCAAATAGGATTAAGTGACTTGCCCAGGGTCACACAGCTACTAAGTTCTTGAGGCTGAATTCAAACTCTGGAAGATAAGTGATGAATCTTCCAAATTCCAAGCTCCATCAATAGAGTGCTCCATCAACAGAACCAAACTTCAGAGGAGGAACCAACAGGATTGGGGAAAGGGGAGGGCAGGGGAGGGTGGGGAAGGACAAGAAAAGCCTCCTGCAGAAAGTAGGATTTTAGCTAAGACTTGAAAGCCAAGCATAGTATAAAGTAGAGTTGAGGCAGGAGAGTGGTGGTAAAAAGTTTAATGACTGTATCTCCCCACAAAAACATATGTACATACTACATCCTTTAAAATTTAATCTGCATTATTAACATTTTCTTGGTCATATATATACTTAATATTTGGTAATTTCCGAAGTATAAATGCTCACACTGACCATTTAATTATTGGCTCATGAGTCAGTTTGAGCAAATCTCTATCATTCTGGCATGAGGGATGCTTTACACATACCCTGGTGGAAGGCACTGAGCCAGAAGAGGGCAAATCATGTAAGAAAAGTAAATATAAGCCAATGTAGCTTAATCGTATATGGGAGGCAAAGTATAAGACAGCTGGAAAGGCAGGAATAGGTCCAGGTTATGAAGAGCTTTGAATTTGACCCTGAAAGTAAAAGGGGGCCACTAGTAGGAAAGTATCCCTCACCTAGAGAATAGAGAACCAATACTAATAAAGGTGACAACATTGGGTAAAAACCAAATGAGAAGATCCCTAAAGTGTTTTGTAGCCAGAAATCCTAACTGCTAATATCATCCATTTCAACCACACCTTTGTATCCCCTAGGTACCAGCACATACATACACTGGAGAAGAGTGATCACTTATGAAAAGTCTGCTGTATCAATGTTTACCTTGCATGAGGGAGAGGGTGAGGGGGTTCAGAACTCAGATGCCAGTAATAATTCCCATCTAGCTCACCCTGAGACCATCCACAAAGATTATAAAGAGGCTCTGGGAAAGCAGAGGCATCTTTATTCGCTGTAGGCCACATTGGAAGACCTAATTCATACTTTTCTTAGTTACACTGATGAAGGCAAGATTCTCCAGTGACAAAAGCACTCTTCCTTCACCTGGTGGCCTACTAATTATTCCCAGTTATAATCATGGTATGGGCTTCAGACATCCCTAGAAGTGATGTGAACCATGTCATCAAGTTGCAAGAATACAATGCTGAGAAACAGATGAGCTGAACTAAATCATTCAATTAAACAACAAACATTTATTACCACTAGGGATATAAATATAAAAACTAAACAATCCCTGCAGTTTGCATTCTTGCAATTGGTTGATAAAAGATGACTATTAGGACACGTTTTAGTTTTCAGGGTCACATCTTCCCAACTTGATCAAAAGCTTATAAACTGGACAGCTCCAGATGCCTCCTATCAGCCTTCATGATATCTACAGGGTAGTGGATTCAGCTTTGACAGTTGGTAGTTTCTTAGTACCACTCCTACCTTCCTTAAGTTTTATGGGCCTTAAAAAGTAGCAGAAAATTACCTAGTTAAAATGTGTACTTTTTTTCTTTTTATCACAATATTAACAATTTTGACTTTATGGCTTTATTCCTTTCTTCATTCATTCACTTGTTTTGAGGCTTAGATTGTGATTAAGTTTATAATAAAAATCTTTAAAGAACTTTCTTCATGATAAGTAATTTTAAGAATCTTTCTTAATAAGAACGATGGATTCCCAAAAGAATTATGACTCTTTGAATCCGGTGCTTTGGGGACAGAAAACACATACTCTGTTGGAATTTTACTTAAGTCTGTGAATCTCATCCTCTGTCTATAATCAGATCTGCCAGATGTGAACAACTATACTCCAGGCATCTGAACTGATGTTAATATCATTATACTAAGCATTCTAAATCACACATGTTCAAGTGCCATTTCTGGGGAGGCTTTGGAAAGAAATAAGAGAGGCTAAATACACAGATCAGGAGAGAACAGAAAAAGTCATTTTACAATTCTTAATCCTGGCAGTTGGAGAATTAAAAACGTCCAACAGACTGGATTGGGAAGGCAATGAGACCCTAGCTAATAAGGTCTTGGAATGAGAACTCCAGAGCTCCCCATCCCCTCTCACAGGCAAGAAGATTTCCATTTGTGGAAAAGAAAATGTGTTGAAATAGGATAGCAGAATGAGCAGGACACAAAGAGGCTTGGGAAGACTTGATTTTAACCTGTCCCTCAGCAACCTTTTAGCCAAAGTTCTAAACCCTATCCCATTGCCTGATACCACATACAGTATCCCTAGAGTTCTAGTAACCCCAAAATCTTTCCTTTGCTAGGATGAGAGGCAACATGCAGGTAAAACGAAACAAATCAGAAAACAAAGAATGTCAAATTAGAAGACCCATCTTCAAATCCAGGCTTTTCTGTGATCTTGGACCTCTTGGTCTTTCTGAGTCTCAGATCTCTGAAACAGAGGTAATACTGAAATACCAATATATACAGGGTGTACTTTTTACATCCTTGTAACCTGTAATAAAAACCAACTGGGCAACTAAGTGGTACATTTCATAGAGAGTGCCAGGCATGGAGTCCGAAAGATTCATCTTCTTGAATTTAAATCTGGCCTCAGACACGTATTATCTGGGTGACCCTGGGTAAGACATTTATCCCTGTATGCGTCAGTTTCTTCATTTATAAAAGAAGCTGAAAAAGGAAATGACAAACCAGTCCAGTATCTTTGCCAAGAAAACCCCCAAGAGGGACACAAAGTCAGATATGACTGAACAACAACAAAGGTAGGTTGGCGCTAGATTGTGTAATATACTATGAAAATACATGCCATCATAATGATTATTATTATTATAGGTTACAATCCAGGAAGCATATGGCTTATATTAATAGGAAAAAAAGTGAGATATAGTAGAGAGAATGATAGATTTCACATGAGAGGACCAGAATTTAAATCCCAACTCTGTATCTTTCTATTTCTATGACCTTGGCCAAGTATTTAACGTCTCTGGGCCACAATTTTTTTATCCATAAAGTGATAGGGGCTGAGACCATCATGACCCTTTGGGTTCCTTCCAAAATCTATGCTTCCATCACATGAGGATAGTTGAAAGAATTTGGGATGTTTACCTAGAGATGACTACTCACAGGTTTTGTTTGTCCTTTGTTCTCAAAGAGGACCTTGACATCAGGGAATGATGACATGACTTACATAGTTGACTTGGATTTGGGTGAGGGAGGGCTGTGCAAGGTCACCAGCCTCACTTTCTCCTCCAGAGTACTCTGGGTCAAGTGACCAGATATTCATCAGAACAACTGGAGATGGCCCAGGATGCGATGGGAAACCCTGGCCCTTTTAGACTAAGGTCTTTTCAAGTTCTCATTTTGAGTTAGGTAATGCTCATTTAATGAATAGACCTTTTTAAGAAGTGAATCAAGCGTGACCCCTTTAACAAAAATTTTTTTAAAAAATCAGACTGTGAGGGGAAGACCTTCAGGGTTGCTGGCCAAAAGAGAAACAGTTACTATTTACATTCACTCTGTACTAGGGGAAGTGAGCAAGAATGGGGAGCGAGACTCGAACAGGGACAGCTATAAAATGGTGAAACAGTCTACCTTACTAAGTTGTGAGTTTCTTGTCATTGGAGGTACTAAAGAAGGTACTGGATCTCTATTCATCTATGACATCATAGAGAGAATCTTATTCATTTGTGGCTTAGACTGAATGACCCCTAAGTTCACTTTCCACCTTGGGATCCTGGGATTCTAAAGGGGGAATGAGAGTGTTGAATATTGGTATAGATCTCGTGAGGAGAACAGATACCAATGAGAGGTATATTTTCTAAAGGATCCGATAACCGAATAATGAGGCAATGTAGCTGGGCCACCTCTTTACAAGAGACTAAGGGTCTCTGCTGAAACGATAATTAAGTAGCACCTTCCTATCTCAAGTCTGAATCTTATTCCTTTAGCTTCCTAAAAGTCACACCGTTTTAGAACCTGACATTTGTAAATTCTATAATGACTCGTATGTAGTTGCTTTGATATTTCCTCTATCCCAGCGAGGAGTTAGGAAGAATGGATAATGTATGCCCAGGTAACATTTAAATTAGGATGTCAGGGGACGTTTAAAGGTGAGGATAAAGATGGCACTGGGGACTTAAAGAGCTAGAGAAGTCAATTCAATTCAACAAGTATTTATTATACTGGAGTAGAGGAGGTATCCACAGAAAGGGAAGGAAGATTTTGCCTTCATCTTGGAAAAGGAAGACATTATGAGGAACGGTCTTTGGCCTTTCTTTACATCCCCAGCATTTAGCACGGTGCCTTAGAGATAGTAAGTGTTTAACAAATGCTTATTCACTGAATGACCCCCTGAGCTACTGTAGAACTCTCAAGTCTCATCTTCCCCTTGACTGAGACATAGTGGACCAGATGACTGTATGAAGGCTGGGTTCCCAAGAGCAATGGCAAGATTTTTTTTTTTTTTTGCTTTTGACTACTTTAGGGAACTCCTCTGTGTTGGTAATCCCTGGTGAAGAAACTCTCCTCATCTATGTAAATCAGCAAGGAGTCTTAGAGAGTTGCCTTAGGCAGTTAGAGGTTAAACAATTTGCATACAGCCGACTTACCTCAGGTACCTTACCTCCAGCTCTTCCAAAGCCAGGCTGATAGGAGGCGTCTGGAGCTGCCCAGCTTATAAGGCTTCAATCAAGTTGGGAAGATGTGACTCTTAAAACTAAAATGTGTCCTTGGGTCAAATAATAGTCATCTTTTATCAACCAATAGAATGCAAGCAGCAGGGACTGTTCAGTTTTTATATTCACATCCCTAGTTGGTAATATATGTTTGTTGTTTAATTTAGTTCAGCTCATCTGTTTCTCAGCCCTGTATTGTGTGTGTGTATATGTATATGTATATATATATATATATATGTATGTATATGTATGTATATGTATGTATGTGTATGTATATATGACGCCCTTAGTAGCAAATTTAAAATGGGGGGGGGGGGACAACAACTGCTTGTACCCTTCCATTCCCACTTTAATTCACCAGGATGGAACTCTGGGAACGTGGTAATCCATCACAGAAGTTTCCACATTAGGTACTACTATAAGTGATTCTGAGAAGTTACATAATCTGTTGGATTCTTGCTTTCTTCTTTCTCTTCTGTGTCATTGTCAAAGGCATAGAAAGAAGTGAAGAATACTTTAATTTGAATCTTGCATCGGACATTTACTAGTTATGTGACCCTGGGCAGATCACTTAACTTTTCTCAGTGTCAGTTTCTTCATCTGTAAAATGGGGATAATAAAGATACCTACCGCAAAGAATTTTTGTAAGTATTAAATGAGATAATGTCTATAATGCACTTCACAAAACTTCAAGGCCTATATAAATGTTAGCTAGTTATATAGCTACTGATATTGATTTAGATAGCTATTGATAGTGATAGCTATATTAGCTATGTATCATGAGCGTGAGTTATGTGCTTACCAATTAGGAATTGTTCTTAGCGCACTGGGAGATGCCTCAAATACATTTCTCCAGCTTTCTTGTGTAGCTACTATAAAGCTAAAGAGGAAGGAAATCTTCCAAATTATATTTGGGCCCTTCATGTCATGAGACCATCTTAATATAAGGGGCACACATTTGTATAAACCAAGAGAATAAATTGGCATCCACCAAGTCAGCCTAACACAATGTCCTCTATGGGACAGCATCTACAAACAGAAGTTTATTAGAAGGCTAAATACTGGTCTTGGATAGGTTGACTAGTCTGAGAAGAATAAGATTTTGGGGAGAAACAGTGCTTAGTATCCTCTGAGGAAAAAAGAAAGATTCTCTTCTCTCCATCCCTCCATCCATCTACATATACATACACAAGGACACAAGGGCAGCTAGGTGGTATAGTCGATAGAGTGCCAAGCCTACAGTCAGGAAGACTTATCTTCCTGAGCTAAAATCTGGCTTCAGATACTTCCTAGTTGGGTGACCCTGAGCAAGTCATTTAACTTTCTTTGCCTTAAGCTTCCACATCCATAAAATGAGCTGGAGAACAAAATGACAACCACTCTAGTATCTTTGCCAAGAAAACCCCATCACAAAGACCACAAAGAGTAAGACGTGACTGAAATACCTGAACAACAACAACAAATACATTCATAATATCTCTACCACAAGACTTCCCCTATAGGTCACCAGAGAGCACCCCCTTCCCCCTCACCCCAAATAAAGCCATTCTTGATATTCTTGTTGTACTCTGAATGGAAGGCTACTAGAAACCACCATCTCCTCTTCCACCTCCTCTCTCTCAACTTCCATCTCATCATATATAATCACAGAATACTAGAAATTTGATCAAGTCCAATCTGAAAATCCTCATTTACAAAGAAGAAAGCTGAGGTTTTTGGCCAAGCTTATACTAAGAATCAGATAAATTTACAGGACCAAGACTTAAACCAACTCTTTTAATCACCAGCCTTGGAATCTCTCTTTTCTACAAGACACTGCCTCAACCAATTTCCATGTATCTCTTAAGGAAAACAAAAATGGAAATGAATCCTATAGTCAATAGGTGATGGAATCAATATGCAAATTTTTATGTAAATGAATGTTGTATTTGTTATGTTGCCTGATCAAGTGTGGTTCTTGTCAGCGGTGTGCTGGGGCCCATCCACTTAAATTTCTCATCTATAAAATAAGGCTTTTAAGATCCCTTCCAATTCTGAATCTGTGATTCTATATTTTACCTGATTTCTCAGATTGAAGTCATCCAAGTGAACTAAGTAATTTTCTAGATGTAGTTTTCATCATTTTATGTCATCTGCTATCTGCCACCCCCATCTTCCAGAATAATAACAAATCTTATTTATAGAATGCTTTAAAGTTTGCAAAGCATTTTTCATACATTATCTTATTTGATCTTCACAAGAACCCTGAGAGGTAAGTGCTATCGACCTCATCAGGAAATGACTCCAGACTTCTGTATGTACACACACACATACATACACACACTTTTCTCCAACTCTACCCACTCTTCTTCCTGAGCTTCAATACCTTAGCCCCACCTACCAACTGGGCATTTGTTGTTTGCATGTGGCCTCTCCCATTAGACTGTAAACTCCTCAAGGACAGGAACTGCCTTTTGTCTCCTTTTATATCCCCAGCACTCAGCTGAATGCCTGGCACATGGTAGCCATTTAATAAATGCTGACTAATTGATTGACTGATTGACTGGACGTTTCAAAGTGGATATCCTGTAGGCATCTTAAAGGCAACATGCTCAAAGCATAATTCATCTTTTCTCCCAAACCCACTCCTCTTCTAAATTCCCCTTAGACAACACCAGTCTTCTAGTCATGTAGATTCACAATATTGGCATCACCTTCCCTTTCTCACTTTCCTTTACCCCACCTTTCCAATTAGTTCGCTAATTCTTCTTGATTCTACATACACATCACTCAGATTCATCTCTTTCTCTCCACTCATGTGACCACCTTAGTTCTGCTTCTCATCATCTTTTGCCCAGATTATTGCAATAGCAATTTAATCTTTCTGCTTTCTTCAAGTCCCTCTCTACTCTACTCCACACAGCTACCAATGTGATGTTTCTAAAACACAATTCTGGCCACATCACTCTCCTGTCCAATAAACTCCACTGACTCCCTACTATCTCTAGGATCAAATACAGATGCCTTTGTTTGGAATTTAAAGCCTTCCATCCTATCTTTGTTGTTGTTATTCAGTTGTTTCAGTCCTCTCTGACTCTAGGGACCCCATTTGGGGTTTTCTTGGCAAAGATACTGGAGTGGTTTGCCATTTCCTTCTCATTTTCCTGCTTATTTTACAGATGAGGAAACTGAGGCAAAGAGGGGTAAGTGACTTGCCCATATTCACACAGCTAAGTACATGTCTGAGGGCAGGTTTGAACTCAGGAAGATGAATCTTTCAGACTCCAGATCTGATGCTTTGCACACTATGGTGCCACCTATTTGCCTCCAAGTAATAATAATAGTTGACATTTGTATAACATTATGTTCCAGGCACTATGTAAGTTCCTTATAATTATTATTTCATTTGATTCTTACAGTAACCAGGAAACTGAAACAATGTTAAGTGACTTGGCCAGGGTCACAGGGCTAGTAAGTGTCTGAGGCCAGATTTGAACTAAGGAAGATGAGTCTTTCTGACTTCAAGCCCAGAATTCTATCTACTAGACACCTAGCTGCCCCCACTTTGTTAACAGTTTATCATCTATATTAATCTCTTTCTTACAGCCAAATCAGTCTTATGATCCAGAGGAATACTGGAACCCACTTAAACACACTTGTAAGCATTTACACCTTGGAAATCAGCACACTCTACAAATCAAGGCTTGATTTAATGTTTTGTTGATCATCTAGACTTAATAAAATGATGGAGAAAAGATTAAACAGTGTCACATACATTTGTTTGAGGGAGAAGAGCTGGTTGTTAAAGATTTACTAGTACACAATTGGTCTTAACACTGTTCTTTACATCACCTTCCATCTCCCATCTCCCAGCCCTTGCATAGATTGTCCTTCATGCCTAGTATAAGACAGATAACACTAGCACCCAGGAGGGCTTCTACCACAGGTTCACTCTTGATCAGGTCAAACAGCAAGGACAGGAAGACAGTTTCAGAGCAGTTAATAAACTTAATTTATTCTAGTCTAGTCTTCTCACCAGAGGGCTGCTGATAACAGGAGCACCAACTCCTACAGCATTCCTAATCACCCTTCCTGCAGGGGCCAACAAGAAGGGGGGTAACTACCCCTACATCTTGATGGGGTCAATCAAGACAGGCACAGTTTGTGCATTCCAGTAAATCTTCTCAAGCCTCAGTGGGGGCAAGTTGAAGTAAACACAGATTTCCCCCTTGACAGAGGCCAATAGAGGCATGTACAACATTCCAGCTAGTGCATTCAACCCTAAGGGTTCCCCACTCACTGACCATGCCCACCTGCTTTATAGGGCAACAGACAAAGAAGGCATATTGCCAGAAATAGCCTCATAAGTTTACATAATCTCACTGTTATATCTCACTGCACTGTATCAGTGGATATTTACAATTTAAGCACAAATGTTTATATTATTTATCATTACATAACACTGTGCAAGCATGGTGGAGATGTTTTGAACCATGAGCCTGGGAAATAGAGATTATTATAGCCATGGATCCTGGGAAACTAAACTCTAAGAAAGAATAACAAGGGGGAAGAGCCAAGATGGTGGCATAGAAGCATGAAAACTCCACAGCTCAAATATCTATAAAATATAACTCTGAACAAATTTTAGGGCTCCAGAACTCACAAAATTACAGAAAAACACATCTCCCGCTGAAGGCAGCTTGGCAGGCAGGACAGGAAGGGCTCATCACATTGTGCTGGGAGTCAAAACCAGTCTGGCCTAAAACCACTGCTTGGCCTGAGGGCCGTCAGGATGAGCTGTGGCTGGAGCCTTCAGGAGAGTGGATCAGTGGTGGCTGTGGTGATTTCTAGAATAATCAAGCCATAAGAAATAAGGACTAAGTGAAAGGTTAGTGGAATTCGGCTAAATTTGGGGGAGAGGATCCGGCCAATCTGCCTCCAGGGGAAGGAAGCAGCAGAAGCAGTAGACCTGCAGCCACCTCCATGTGGCTACTTCAGAAGCTCCCAGCCTGCAGATTGCAGGGGGGCCAAGTGATCATTCAGAGGCTAAGTGCTCTTGCCTTAAGCTGCCTGGATCAAGATAGTGGTATTGGGTGGTTGTCCTGGCATGTGTATTCAGTGAGCCAAAGCTGGTGGGGGCTGCAGTGGCCTCCTAATAGCTCCAGCAGCTGCAAAACCCCCAGCAATTTGGGACGGAGAAATTGACTGGCAACATGAGCAGGCAAAGGAAGCAAAGTAAGAACAGTAATCCAATTTTAGATTTCTTCTTTGGGGACAAAAAGGATCAAAGCATAGAATGAGAAGAAGACAACACAGTCAAAACTCCCACACCAAAAGCTTCCAAGAAAAATGCAGACTTGTTACAAGCCATAGAGCAGCTTCAGAAGGATTTTGAAAACCAAATAAGAGAAGTGGAGGAAAAAATGGGAAGAGAAATGAGAATGATGCAAGAAAATCATGAAAAGAGAGTCAACAACCTGACTGAAGAAAATAACACCTTAAAAAATAGATTAACTCAAATGGAAAAAGAGGCAAAAAAGCCAATGAGGAGAAAAATGTCTTAAAAAGTTGAATTTGCCAAATGGAAAAAGAATCTCAAAGCTTTCTGAAGAGAATAACTCCTTCAAAATTAGAGTGGAGCAAATGGAGGCAAATGACTTTATGAGAAATCAAGATACTATTAAACAGATCCAAAAAAAAAAGAAAAAATAGAAGGCAATGTGAAATATCTCATTGGAAAAACCACTGACCTGGAAAATAGATCCAGGAGAGACAATTTAAAAATTATTGGACTACCTAAAAGCCATGATCAAAAAAAGAACCTAGAAAGCATCCTTCAAGAAATTCTCATGGAAAATTGCCCTGATATTTTAGAACCAGAGGGCAAAATAGAACTTGAAAGAATTCACCAATCACCTCTTGAAAAAG
>CM053588.1:76087678-76118378 GCA_028646515.1 Pseudochirops corinnae | reverse complement strand
GAAATTTTTCTTAATATGAGGATAGGTGAAGGGAATGTGTGCATATGTATGTATACATACACATATGTCTATATAGGAGGGTATATATGCATATGAATATATATCTGAGTATGTGTATATATGTGTACATAGAGGGCACAAGATCAATTGAATAGGAAGGGATGATACTTTAAAAGGTGAAATTCTGAGGTGGGAAAGGATTAGAATGAGAAGAGCCAGAGAGAGACAGAATGGGATTAATCCTCTCATATAGAAGAGGCAAGAGATAACTGTTACAATGGAGGGAAAGAACAGGAAGGCAAAAGGGAATCAATCAACCTTACTCTCATTGAATTTGACTTTGGGAAGGAATGTTATAAACTCTAAACTGGGTATCTTGCCACACAGGAGAGTAGGAGGATGGGAATGAGAGGTGGGATGATGGAGGGGAGGGGAGGATGGGGGGGAGGGTTGCTGGAAGCACACACTTCTGTAAAGGGACAGGGATAGGGTAGAAAATAGATCAAGGTGGGGGTGGGATAGAAAGGAGGGACATATAATCAATCTCTCATAATATGTTCATTGTGGAGATGTTCTACATAACTACACACGTATAGCCTGTATTGAATTGCTTGTCTTTCCAGTGGGGATGGGCAATGAGGGAGGAAGGGAAAGAATTTAGAATTTAAAGTTCTATAATTAAATGTTAAAATATATATATGTATATATTATTATTATTATTATTATTAACTACATACAACTGGGAATTAAGATATACAGGCACTGGAGTAGGGAGATCCATCTTGCCCTGCTGGAAAGTCAGAGGGGTGATGGAGGAGGACATTGGAGAGAGCAGATTGGGGGAGGGGTTATACAGTGGGATAGGGCTGTTTTGGGGTGGTGGGTGGGGGAAAGATGGGGAGAAAATTTGTAACTCAAACTCCCATGGAAATGAAGAATGTAAACAAGAAAATAAATAAATTAATTTTTAAAAAAACAAAAAAAAAAAGAGAATAACAAAAATCCATTTTACACACACTAAAATCCACCTTACTTACACCTAGAATGCCTTCTCTCCTTATCTCTGCCTCTTATAATCCCAAATTACTTTGAAACTAAAACACCAACACCTTCTATGCCCTGTTGTTAATGTCTCCCCCACAAAGTTACCCTGTGTTTATTTTACATATGAATGTGCCACGTTAATAGGTGCCAAACAAATACTTGATTTGACTTTTTGTTGTTTTGTAATAGAATGTAAGCTTCAGCGCAGGGATTGTTTCCTATTTGTCTATGTGCTTGTAGTGCCTCGCAGAGTCTGGTTCATTGTAAGCACTTAATGTCTCCTTGATCTTGATATCCATTTTACAGATGAAGAAATCAAGATTCAGAGAGTTTAGGTTACTCATCCAGAGTCACATAGAGCTAGTAATTGTCAGAGGCAGGATTTGGACTCAGATGTTTCAGACCCCAAGCCCAGCCCTCCATGGAATACATATGCTGAAAGGTCTATTATGAGCTCAAAAATCTTGATCACATTTTCATTGATTTCTATATTTAGTGAAATCTCATCAACACACACCTAACCACCCAGGATTAAAAAAAGAAAAAAAGCATCCTAAGAGAAATGTAAAGTCCACCCAAGGAAATTAGACTTATAGCCCAAATGCTTCAGATTTAAATTACAATAGTTTATCCTGACAAGAACCAAGGAACAGCTGTCACATACAATTATTTTTAGAGGTACTGCTAAGCCATTCACACATTATAAGCTGCTGCCAGTCAACAGTAAGGAGTTTGGGGGTTTGGGAGTAGACTACTTTTTATCATGACAAAGCATTTCCAGATTTGGTTATTTTCAACCCATCTCTAGATAATTGATAGAAAGTCTATTGTTAGGTAGGTAGGCCTCATGGACAATTTATTCAAACTGCCAAGTAGATAAAAGAATGTCACCAGCCCACATATGGAAGGTTATACAATCCTCAGGTGGGCTTATGCCACTGCCCCAGGCAATCAATGTAATCTACCTATCCCAAACACGGGCCCTCCTTTCTTGCCCTTAATAGTCCATGAAGGGAGTTGCCCCATCCTACCTAACAACCTCACTTGATAAACTATGATGTCATCATTGTTTTAACCCAACAGGATTTCAGTCTTCGAATGACTTACTGTCATTGGCTAGGAGAGCCTGGTTGGAGGATGATGTCACAATACCCTTTCTACAACCAACAATGGCAACACCATTGAATAGGCCAGGCACAGGCTTCACAGCTCACATACAGAGATATTCACAAGAGGGACAGGACCTCCTGCTTTCATTAAAGTACAGTGAAAAGGCCCTGCCATAAAGGCTTTCAGAGCCAAGTAAAAGATGATCTTTTGAAAACATGGGCAAGGTTCAAGTTAAGCCCAAAGTGAATTTGTCTTCATATGTTCACTTTTTATTAAACTGCAGGAACAAGCACAAGGAACAACAGCCAAATGCTTACATCAACTTCAAAGAGTTCTCCAAAAAATGTTCGGAAAAGTGGAAGACTATCTCTAAGCATGAAAAGTCCAAGTATGAAGCCATAGCCAGACTGGACAAAGCGCGTTATCAGAAAGAAATGAAAAACTACGTTCCCCCAGTGGGAATGAAGAAAAGGAAAAGAAGGAAGAAGGATCCCAAAGCTCCCAAGAGGCCACCCTCATCTTTTTTCCTCTTCAGTCGGGAGCATTATACAAAGATTAAAAGTGACAATCCACAGTGGTCTGTGGTGGAAGTGGCAAAGCTCCTAGGGGAGATGTGGTCCAAAAAGTCAGAGCAAGACAAGCAGCCTTATGAAGAGAAGGCAGCTAGACTGAGAGCCAAGTACCACCAAGAACTCACAGCCTATCGGGTTAATCATGGTCAGGGAAGTGCAAGGAAGAAAGGACCAGGGACCTCTGGCCAGCATCAGAACAGAAAGAAATCCAAGTCAGACAAGAGTGAAGACTACGGTGAATCTGATTCAGAAGGCGAGCTGGATTAGACAAGACAAAGAAAAGACTTGAATGATGAAAGAAAAATAAATGCCATCAAACTGTATGCATTGTCTTCTTTCATTTTTGTCTGTGTTCTTATATGTGATGTGTTGGTTTTGTCATCAACCTTCCTTGATTTAGTAACATTGAGCTTTGAGAAAAATTAGAGTTTAGAGCAGGAGAAGAGGGTCCAAGGGAAGGAAGGAAAGATTTGAAAGAAAGGTGTGTACTTTTTTTTCCCAAAAAAACCTATTATTTTAGAGGGAATTTGGAACTTTAAGAGTAGACATCTACACAGATGTTATGTCTGAACTAAAACAAAGAAGGGTGGGTTTCTTTTGTTACTCCTCTATTTCCCTTTTAACTTTGCTTTTGAAAATATTTTGAACATTTGTTACTAATGAAATCCCAAGATGACCTGCTTCCTCACCCAAACAATGTGTGGTTCTAGGAAAAGGAGGTCTGATCAGGATTCACTGTCTATCTTCAGTATTCAATTCTTCCCATAACAAATTTTTTTGTATGGGTTTTTAGACTCACATTCCACTGTGGACAACTTTCTACTCAAACTCACCTTAACAACTGCTTTAGATTGGAGAAGACTTCAAAAGGAGCCTTTTTGGGAGATTCAACTGGACTCCTTTATCAGCCAGTGTTAAATTCGATACAGGTGCTTTGGAAGGGCCAGGACAAAGCAGAGCACCAATTATCATAGGTTACCTTATTTTAGATTTTTTCTTTTTTAAAAATTGGTTCATTTTCCACTGACCTTATATTTATGTTCTTCAGAATTATACAGTCCACAACATTTTGTATTATTCCTGCCTGTCATGGTTGTTTCCCCTCACTTTAAATGTCCCCCAAAATCTCTTTATATCCAAACTCATTAATCCTTTTCCTCCAAGGCTTACATCAAATTCCCCCCTAAAACTTTGCCTGAGGGACAAACTTTGAGAAGGACAATAGCTAAAATGTAGAAAATGAGAGATTTACGATCTAACTAGTGTTTTACATAGAAGAGACCATAATTCTAGTGGAAGGAGAAGATGGGATAGAGAGGTGAAACTTTGCCCTGTTTTATAAAGAGGCTGAACTGGAATCCAGATTCCCATCTTGAGATCCCTTTCCAGATCCTTTGAACATTCTATGATCCTGTTCAGTTAAGTTCCAAGTATATCAATTGGTCTTCTCAAATAGACCATATTAATGCTCCTTGAGCAGAGGCCATTTTGTGTTTTTAGTTCTAAGTTGCCCTAGTTCCATGCTTGTGGAAATGAATTTGAATTCAGCTTGTATTGGGAGGCCTAAAAAGGTCATGAGACCATGGCAATAAGTATACTTTCATGATGGAAGCTGTACTGAATTGAAAAAAAAAAAACACCCTTGTTTGAATACTTCAAGTGATTAATGGTGAAGGTGTAGGTATTAAAACACAGTTAAAACAACTGTGACTATTCTCTAGAGACTTCTAGGGAAATGGAAACTTCATTAGCATCTGGGCTGCTCCACATTACTTTAACGGAGCAACCCTAAAAAGGGATATGAGTGTACTGGCGACTTCTGGTGATTGTCCATTTTAAGAAAATACAGAGTCAGGGAGAGTGAGATTTAGACCAAGACTAATGGAGAGAATAAAACCACCCAGCTCTAACATGCCTAGTGATTTCCATCTACAGCAGGGGTATAAAGCTTCATTCTGCCAGTTTTTTCAGTTTCCCCAACCTTGCAAAAAAAAAAAAATCCACTAAAATTATATTTGTACTATAATATTTGTGCTATAATAATTCTTTACTTTAAGGTTTACAAAACTGCTTTATGAGGTCATAGGACTTGTGGACTTTTCAGCACTGCTTTATTAAAAAAGCTCCCTTCTTTGCTTTTTGGATTCCTCCTCCATCGATTTAGCTTAGGAAGACACTTGGAGAATAGACCAGAAATGTTAAGTATGGTGACAATCCAAGGTTCTGTGTTGATGAGGTACAGGGCCTGGGAACCTCCTTGAACTCTGATTGAATCTTCTCTATTTGATGAGGCATTTGCCTGAGGCCATAAGCCTTTACTTGTCGCTAGGCCCAAACCTCTTACTAGCTCAGCCCTCCTTAGGCCAGCTAGCTCCCACCCTTGATCTTGATCCTTCCAAACCCTCCATTGTCTCATCTCCAGGTAGCCTGCAGCTATCACTGGAGTCTGACCTCATTTGACTCCTCCTGAAGACCCTTGCCAAACTCCTCCCCTAGACCACCCCTAGATTCCTCCCACAACCTTTCTGTATATAAGACCCATCTTACCTCCATGAGGTGTGAGAGTGCCAGAGAATGACCTATCACGGACTTGTTCTGTGTCAGATTATTCTGGCCCAAGTGTTTGTCCAGTACAAGACTCCTTAAGATCTACCCAATATGGTGAATTTTTAATAAACTTTGCTTTATGGCTGAGAAGAAGGCTTTTGAGTTGGTATTTTGCGTGTTGGTATTTTGGGGTCTCGAGCACCCCTAACCCCTATACCTAAACATTTTATAGTTTTATATTTTTTATATAGTTTTATATTTTTATAGTTCTCTGACCTCTTCAGTGTGTCCTCCTATTTTGGAATTTGCTCTGAAATAAGATGTAGATGTCTTTGAAGGGGAGTTATTTTGATTTTGTTATTTTGTGTACTAGGAGTTATTTTGTGTACTAGGAAGCTATTTCCCTTTGTTTCTAGAGCTTGGCCAAGAAAAGGTTCAAAATTGCTTGTTTGGGGGATGGAGGAGGTCCGGGAAGGCTGGCTGTATATCTCAAATGAAAAAAAAAATCAGGGTTTGAAGAATAATAATTCTAAATTTGGGGGTAGAGTGGAGTGAAAGGAAAGAGACCAGGTTTACTCCCTAAACTGAACTGGAAAGAGGGTATTATGTCCCCTAAATAGTAAAAAAAGATTCTTTTGAAGAACCTTATATTTGATGAACTAGATAGAGCAGTTTACAGATACACAGGGCTTTATCATCTGTTCCCCAACTCAGTTAAGGGGTAAAGTAAAAGTGTGTTAAGTCCTCATTTTATAGTTGAGAAAAACTAAGTAACTTGGTGAAATGCAATAGTTTCTTGCATCAATGGGTTTGAATTAGGGAGACTAAGACTGACTCTGTGAGTTGGCCCCAGAGGGCAATTAGAAGCAATAAGCAATCTGTAGATTGCAAAAGGTTAACGGTTTTGTTTGCATTGTGCTTTTTTTTTGTTGTTTGTTTGTTTTGTTTTTAAGGCTCAAAATAGGATCATAAAGCTAGAAAGTGACCTGATTTAAAAGGTCATCTTCCAATCTCATTTTACAGATGAGGAAACTGAGTCAGCATGTTTACATACTTGTAAAACTATGCTAGATTTGAACTAAAATCATCTAATTTCAAATTATTGTAATATTCTTGCCATATGGGGGGAAATGTTCTTATTATATAACAGAATATAATTAAAAAATAAAAATAATGCTTACAATAAAATAAAAGGATACTTTGCTCATATTAATCCCTTTCAAATGAGTTAGCAGAAGTGGATTGAGTCACTCCTGCCTGTCATGAAAAGGTTATATGATCTGTGTTTTGTTATACCATATACATTCATTTGGGGGTTGTTGCAGGCCTGAGGGGCAGCAGCCTGGACTGTTCATTCTCTTGTCTTTGCATTCATAGAGCTGGGTACTTCTAGCATTGTGGTTCAGTATTCCACTCTTGGTGACCCCATTTGGAGTTTTCTTGGCGTAGACACTAGCATGGTTGCCAATTCTCTTCTTACAAACCACTGTATCTAATTCCCCCTCTCACTTCTCCTGGCTACAGACAGACAATCCCTTTTACTTTTAGTATTAGTTAATTTTTAAAAAATGAAACAAAACTGGTCCTCCTATACATAGTACTCCCCATTATGCAACCTGTTTCCTCAGCTGTCCCAGAGTTCTCATTCTTGCCTTAGATAGGATAGGATATTTCATCTTTTGGTGTTCCTCTCACTTGGATGTTCTATTCTTTTCTGGTCAAAATATATCCTCCCCAAAACGTGCTCTCCATAATTCCCGCTCCTCTGAAGTCCCTAGCACTTACTTTTAGTTTATAATTACTTAATCATATTCTATCTATTTAAAACTCTCCTCCCATCAAAGACCAGAAATAAAGATCCCTATATATAGCAAACTACTCAGAGCAACACTTTTTTGTGTGTGTGGTAGTAAAGAAATGGAAACAGTGGGAGTATACCCATTAATAAGGAAATCCAATATTGCTAAGGAAATAAATTGTAATATATACATGCAAAATATGAGTAATTTGGTGAAACATGGGAAAGCTTATATGAACTGATGCAGAGTGATGTAAGCAGAGAGTGAGGAAATGAAATTTATGTTCAATGACTACAATTATATGAGGGGAAAAACAAATGAAATTGATTGTAGTGGTAATACTTAATGAACAGTGTTAGCGCTGGAGGGAAGAAATGAAGAAATGCGGCTGACATCTTTCACTGCAGAAGTGAAGGAATATGTATATGGAATGTGGAATTTGTTGTCAGACTCTGTCAATGTGTCACTTGGCTGTCAAGTGCTATATATGATACTGGCTTAAAAAAATTCTGTGTGTGTGTGTGTGTGTGTGTGTGTGTGTGTCTTCCTTCCCCCCCCTTCACTCCCCAGGTGCTGAGGAGAGAATGGCAAAAATGAGGAATATATTTATCATGAAAAAATTTAAGGGTGCAGAACTAGGTAAGGTCTGACATTCTATGACTCTCAGAGGCACCGTTATTCATTCATCTTTCCCCGTGTACCAATTCTTCCTACCTATGTCACAATCTCTTTGAGGACAGGGACTTGTTTTTTCATCTTTTCATGTACATCTCTTCCCAGAGTCTATCTTGCTTAATTCTTCACACATAGTAGGTGTTTACTAATTATTCTTGTTGAAATAATTTAATATCTTATGCTCCCTTCCCTCCAAGACCTAGGATATGGACCACATGCAGAAGGTTACTTGTTAAAGACTTGGTAGAATGCATGCATGAATGAATATTAAAATCATTGATTAATGATGAGGATGTTGGAAATACTTCACAATTACACTGCCTTGGTCAAAATGAACTTCATGACCATTTGGAGCAATTCCCAAATATTATTTTAGCAGAACAATACTGAAATGTGTTGGTTTTTAATGATTGTCCCTTCAAGAAAATTAAAAGGGTCCAGGGAGTAATTTAGAAGACTGAGAAAAGGAAGAAAAGACACTCAGCCACACTTATGCCTAATGATTTTGCTCTATTGCAGAATGTTGCTCTAACTCATTCTTGACTTTTCTCCTAGGCTTTTCCCCTCTGCCCAATAATTACAACAACTGTTGAGGCAGTATGGAGTAGTAGATAGGGTGCTGAGCCTAGAGTCAGGAAGACCCCGGGTTTGAGGCTGACATCTGACAATACTATGTGACCTTGGGCACCTAACCTTCCTGGATGCAACTCCTTAGATCTTATCTACTAAATCATATAGGTTCCAATCCGTGTGGAGGAGGTCTGACCTAATCTCTCTGCTGACAGACAGATAGACAGAGATTAGATAGATGGATAGATTCCCCTGCCTGGAATGGTCTCCCTCCTTATCTCTGTCTATGGAAGGTATATCCATAGTTTCCTTTAAATCCCAACTAAAATCTCTTCCTTTACTGGAAGTCTTCTCCAACTCCTGTTTTACTTCCTATTTCTCCTGTAGATAGCCTGCTCTGTATATAATGTTTGTTTATCTATGCTTCCCCATTATGTAAGCTGCTTGAGGGCAGGAAATGTATTTTGTCCCTTTTTGTATGTTGGACGGGGTGCCTTTTTTGTTGGATTGTAATTCCAGTTCTGGAACCAAGGCAAGAGAGCTTGAAAGGACAATGGGCTGCTTATTGAAAACAAAATAAAACAAAACAAACTTGACCATTACATCTGATCACTACACATTATCCTATTAAAGCAAACCCCAAACACGCTCTTGGAAAATCCAGCAGAGGCTTACCTTCATCTTACTAAACTGCCCCCAGTGCTTACCAGAAATGTATTCCAGTGCTTAACATAATGCTTAACACTTAGTAGGTGCTTTAAAAAAGTCTGATTGACTGATGGACAGTAGACAGATGGGTAGACCACTGTAAAGTGCTACTATGTACACTGTGCAAAAGTACTGGGGATAAAGGGGAAATAAGCAAAGCAGTCTGCCCTATTCCTCCAAGGGCTTATATTCTAAAGGGGGAAGGCAACCCAGAAAAGGAAGCTGGAGAGGAGGGCAGGGCATGGATCCTTTCTGTATTAGCATAGTAATACTACTCACATTATATATAGTGCACATTGCACATAAAGCATTATGAGGTCAGGGGGCCAAAAGCCTTGTTTGTGGACACTTTCAGTCCTGCTTCTTTACCTTACTTGCATTGCAAAAAAGTCCTTTCTTTGATCACTGGCTTCCTCTTGGACCATCTAGTGTCACCTAAGAGGTTTCCTATTTCTAAAGTCAATTAACCCAGCTCTGGGGGCAGCTCAGTAAGGTGAAGTGTCAGGTGGGAAAGTGCCAGCCTCTGCTGGGATTTCCAATAGCGTGTTGGGATTTGCTTTAATAGGATAATGTGTAGCTATTAAGATGTAATGATCAGATTTGTGTGTGTGTGTGTGTGTGTGTGTTTTCCCAACAATCAGCCCACTGTCCTTTCAAATTGTCTTACCTGGGCTCCAATACTAGATCTCCAATCCAACCCCTTCCCTTGGGCCAGGAGGCTAGCAATAGTGTGTAGAGTTGAACTAAATGCATTTCTTTCTATTCTTTGTTTGGGGGAAGGTGGCAACTTTTTCCTTTCTTTTTTAGTAAAAATTCCTTCAGGAAAACTAACGTTATGACCCATGAACTAATTATAATGTTTACATTTCTATACCAGTTTATGATTATAAAGGGGTTTAATAGAATTTTTTTTTTTTTGGTCTTTGTATTCCCATTGCATATTAAGTACCTGGCAGCACTTAACACTTGAATGATTTGAGTGAACTTCTTTTAACCTACCTGGTAACCTAGGTAATATACGTATTATTGTCCTCATTCATTTAAGAGAGGAGGAACACTGAGGAACAGTGTGGTGTGTAACGGGGAGATTTCAGGTTTTGACGTCAGGAAACATTCAAGATTAGATTTATGCTTGGCAGCTGAAAACAGAATTAAAAGCAATGGATAGAAGGTATAGAGAAGAAAATAGAGGCTAGAAAAATTAAGAGCTATTCCAAAATAGAATGGGCAGCAGCTTTATAGGGGAATAAAGATCATTGCTCTCTCTGGAGGTGTTCAGTTAAAAGCCAAGATGATAACCACTTGTGTGTTTATTATGGGAGTATTCCTGTTCAGGTACAGGTTGGACTAGAGCAGCAGTTCTCAACCTGTGGGTTGCAACCCCTTTGGGGGTCGAATGACCCTTTCACAGGGGTCGCCTAGAACTATGGGAAAACACATATATTTCTGATGGTCTTAGGAACCAGGACACAGCTCCTCTATCCATCTCCCGGCGGGTCCGCCCACATGCAGATATGCCCACATATGAGTATTAAAGGGTTGTGGCATTCAGAAGGTTGAAAACCACTGGACTAGAGGATCTCTTAGATTCCTTGGAATGCTGAGGTTTCTATTTTGTGATTCTGGCTAAAATTTTAATCCTACCTCAACATTTATTGTAGGTGACTTAAAACAAGTCACTTTACCCCTCCCAGTCTTGGTTTCCCCAAATGTGAAATGAAAGGTTGGATTAAGTGAGTCTATAAAGTTCTTCCCATTTCTGACAGTCTATAAATTTATATCCTGGGTATGATCTAGTTCTGACAGTGACAGCTGTGTCAGTCAACAAACACTGACCATGAACTTTCTATGTGCCAGGTACTGTACTAAGTCAGGGGAGGATACAAAGAAAGGTAGAAACTTGTCCTCAAGGTGTTTACATTTTAAAAGATGAAATGAGCATGAAAATACAGGCATATATGCAAAATATATACAGAGTAAGGTTGGAAGGGGATGTCAGAGGGGAAGGCACTGTGCTGGGTACTGGTGGGGGAAAACACCAGAAGGTGAAATTTGAAGTGAGCATTGAAGGAATCCAGGGAAACTAAGAGATGGAGGTGAGGTGAGGTGCCAGAGCTTTCCAGCCTGAGCAAAATAAGGGAGAGGGGAGATGGAATGTTGTGTTCAAGGAGTAGAGAACATGTGACTGGAGTATAGAATGTGCCAAGGGGAGTAAGTTGTATCAAAGACTGTGACTATGGCATTTCCACTAAAACATTCTGAACCTATTTCCTTATCTATAAAATGGGTAAGGGTATAAGTATTAAGATGGATAGACTCTGGTCCCATGATTTTATTGGTAGAGTGAATTCTACCAAAGCAAGTCTATATCTTCTCAGCAACTCATAGTCTTAGCAAGTTGCTTGAGGATAACGGGAGGTTGAATGATTTGCCTAGCTAAGAGTTCTTCAATCAGTATGTGTCCCAGGCAGGACATGAACCCAGTTCTTTGAAGCTTCCAGGGAGTTCAGCTTTCTATCTACTACACTTTGCTGATTCTCTCCTTAGTATCATCATCATCATCATCATCATCATCATTCCTAACATGCATGCATATATACATGCATACATATACACACATCTATATTGTTACTTTAAGATTTACAGAGTGTATTTTCTCATTTGATCTTAACAATAAACCTGCACCATCTACCTCCCAGTGTAGTTAAGTACAGCAAAGCATTTTAAAAAGGGGAACGACTCTGATGGCCCCAGGCCCTAGTATGATGATGTTGGAATGAGACAGAATCAAGATGTTCAGATGCCAAGCCTAATGTTCTCTTTCTACTCTATTACCTCAAAAGGTTTAATGAGGAAAATACCCTTAAAACCTTGGATCTAACAAATCCAAGTCAATGAACAAATAATTAAGGCCTATCCCTCCTGGGGTTCTGTAGTAAATGATGAAGATCCAGAGACAAGACATGGTTTTAAGATTATGTGACTCCAAATGGGGACTCAGTTTTTCTCTTCTGTTAAATGGTCTCCATTTTTATCTCAATCTATAAGTCTATGAAAAAACTAGAAAGGGAAGAGGAAAAAACCATTCCTTCTCCCTACCTCTACTCCCATATTCACATATCTTATTTTACAGATACAGAAGATGACAATTAGGGAGGTTAAGGTCACCCAGTTGGAAGCCAGGTGCTCCAAATCTAGTACTCTTCCCTCTGAGTTACACTCCTACCCTTTTTCAGTTCAGATAGAAAAGGGAAATGTGTGTGTGTGTGTGTGTGTGTGTGTAGTGGGATGGGGAGAAAAAAAGCAGGGACATTTTTTAATCTCCTTATCATTCTCTAGTTTCAGGAATCACATGGCCAATCCAATTAATCATATTGTGGTCAATTATCCTGAGCCTTTCCACAAGGAAAATTTATAGGGAAACATGGACAAAAACTACACAGGGTTTGAAAGGGTGGATGGGTTGCTATCTGCTCCAGTGGAAGGAGTCCCCACATAAGTGACATCACAATGCTATTTAACTAACTTTTCATAGCATCTGAAGTGTTCATAGGGCTGCTAGCACCATCTGCTGCCAAATATGGAGAACAGCAGGGCTAACTTGCCAGGAGAGGAGAAAAGCTTTCAACTCCACCCAGGCAGCCTGCCCTTATAAATTTACAATTTAAGCTTAAAAAGTTAAGCAGGAGTTTTTCAACCTTTATTGTGTCATGAACCTCTTAGGCAATCTGATGAATCCAAGTGAACTGACCTTTTCTCAGAATAATTCTTTAAAATTATTTAAGGAAATACTAAATTTGGGATAGAAGTTATGAAAATAAAGCTATATTTTTGTTTCCATCCAAGTTCATGGACTCTCTGAAATCTATTCCTTGGATCACAGGTTAAGGACCCCTGCTTATGGGCACCTCTTCCTGG
This sequence comes from Pseudochirops corinnae, assembly GCA_028646515.1. Taxonomy (NCBI): domain Eukaryota; kingdom Metazoa; phylum Chordata; class Mammalia; order Diprotodontia; family Pseudocheiridae; genus Pseudochirops; species Pseudochirops corinnae. Next base: position 76,105,435 of record CM053588.1, on the reverse strand, counting down.
TAAGAAACTCACAGATATTCCTCATAAATGATCTCAGAGTATCAGGAAACCGCAACTAGATTTGCCATTTCATTGGTACTGAAAACTTTCACTGAATTTTACTAGTTGCATGCTAGCACCTTCTAGTCTTAGAGACTTGCCTAGAAGAAAAGTTAAATGATTTATCCGTGGTTATACAACTAATAAATAGACAAAGTAAGACTTGAGCCCTTGGTCGTTCTGGCAGGAATACCAATTCTCTTCAACCTCTCCTTGTCTATTGGGTGCTTCTCTATTGTCTACAAAGCTATGTCCCCTCCCCTCTCCATCCTCAAAAACCCCTCACTGGATCCATGTATTCCCACTATGCTCTATCTCTCCTCCCTTTCTCTTTCATGGCTAAATTCTTGCTGCCCATAGCTGGTGCTCATGCCTTCTCATTCTTTTGGTAACTGAAGTTTGGTTATTGGAATAGTTCAGGTATGAGGTGATGAGGAAGTGGAGGTGATGTCAGAGGAGAGAAGGGGGGCTTATATGAGAGATATATTCATAGGACTTGCTGGTGAGAGTGCATGAGAACACTTGGGTTGTAAGCCTGGGTAACTGGGAGGATGGTGGTACCCTAGACAGTAACAGGAAAGTTGAGAAAGAAGGCAATTTTGGGGGGAAAGAAAATGCACGCAGTTTCGAACATGTTGAATTTGAGGTGTCTTTGGGACATCCAGTTTGAGCTATCTAATAGGTAATTGGAGACATAAGAATGGAACTCATCAGAGGAGTTAGAGTTGGGTCAGTAGACTTGAGAATCAATGGAAACCATCAAGAGAGAAAAGTGAAAAGGGTCCAGTTCAGAGCCTCCAAGGACACAACAGACTTTTCTCAATCCTCATCCTTATTGACCTCTCTGCATCCTTTGCCATTGTTGATCACCATCTTCTCTTTGAAATCTATCCTCTTGTCTTGAGGTGTTTTTGTGATACCGTTTTCTCCTGGTTCTCCTCCTACCTGTCTGATTGCTTCTTCTTAGAATCCTTTTTTGGATCTTCATCAAATAATGCTTTCTAACAATCAGTGTTGCTCCAACTATCAGAGCTCAGTCTAAAGCCGAGCTCTTTTTCTTTCTCCCCTCCCCAAAGTACCTTCTTTGAAACTCTTCCTGCTACTGTCTAGGGCATCAACATCCTCCCTGGCTTGCAACTGAGATGTCCTTGATTCCTCAAACACTCCCACCAACCACGTGTCCTTTGAATTCGACTTTTGAAATATCTCTCACATATGTCCCTGTCTCTCTGCTGACACTCTCCTCATATCTGGACTATACAGTAGCCTTCTGGTCGGTCTTCCTGCCTCAAGTCTCTTGCCCACTCATTCCAGTCCATTCACCAATTGGCTTTCAAAGTGATAATCCTAAAGCATAGACCTGACCATAATGACCATCTCGGTCACTCCTTTCCCCAATTCAATAAATTCCAGTGGTTCCCTATTACCTCCAAAATCAAACATAAAAATCCGTTTGGTGTTCAAAGCCTTTCATAAACTGGTCCCCTCCTACCTTTCCATTTTACTTACACTTTACTCCCCCACCTACTCTGTGATTCAGTGACACTGATCTTTGCCATTCCTCAAACAAGACACTCCATCTCCCATCTCTGGGCATTTTCACTGTCCCCCCCATATATAGAGAGTTCCTTAGCTTCTTTCAAGTCTCATCAAAGATCTCACCTTTTTTACGTAGCCTTTTCTAATCCCTCATTTAATGCTAGTGCCTTCCTCCTAAAATTATTTCCAATTTATCATATATATATGTAGATATATATATATATATATATATATTTACACTCAATTATTTACATGATGTCTCATTAGAATGTGAGCTCCTTGAGAGCATGGATTTTTTTTATACCATTTTTTGTATTTGCAGTGCTCAGCACAGTGCCTAGCATATAGTAGGCATTTAATAATTGCTTGTTGATTTGCTTGACTCTCCTATCCACTTCATCATGCAACTTCCTGTTGGAATCCCTCTAAGACTTTAAGGCAGCGGTTCTCAACCTGTGGGTTATGTTCAATTTAAATACATCCTACACACAGATATTTATATTACGATTCATAACAGTAGCAAAATTATAGTTATGAAGTAGCAATGAAAATAATTTTATGGTTGGGGGTCACCACAACATGAGGAACTGTATTAAAGGGTCATGGCATTAGGAAGGTTGAGAATCACTGCTTTAAGGTGAGAAAGGCAGGAATTTTTATTTCCATTTCCAATATTAAATGATTTGTTGCAGGTCACACAGCAAGTCACAAGGTGGAGCTCAGGTCTTCTTTCAACCCAGATTTTGGCTATAGAATAAATAAGAGACTTTGGAAAGCCTGTCACATTTCATATGGACCTTGGCCTGTCTCTAATGCTGGAGGGAGATCAAACCATGCCTTTGCTTCAATGAAGTGCCAGGATTTACTGTCCCATCTGTATGAGAGAGAGAGTCCAGCACCATTTCAGGGCACTATGACTGGTCCAGGAACAGCTTGGCTGGCCCCATCAGCTCAGCTGTGTTTGCAGTCACACTGGCAAGGGGAGCCCCAGTGTGGCCATTCGGTTCTTTGGTGACTATTTCTGGTAATTACAGATAATAAAAATGTAAAGTACCAAGAAGCCTCCACTTACTGAAGTGTTTACACCAGGGCCACTCAAGTGCCCATAGGCTTCTGATGATTTGGGTTGTTCATGGAGGGAAATTAAGGCCCTGCTGCTAGAGCCTAGAGGGAAGGTGCTAAGTGCAGGGCCTTCTGAAGATAAAGTTGCTGACGCCTGGGATATGTGAAATAGTAGTGATCATAGATTTAGCATTGGAAAAGACCTCAGAAGCCATTTAGGCTAATCCCCTTATTCTTCACATGAAGAAATTAAGGGCTAGGAAGCTTAATGATTGGCCCAAGATCACACAACTCTAGGAAGTAGGGAGCTCCACCAAGAAGTGGACACTCCCCAACTTGCTAGTGGTTGGGGTAGGTCTGAGCCACTTCAGGTTAGCTCTTTTATTTTTAGTGTTACATTTTTTTATCTTTGAATTTAATTTTTTCAATAAAAATATTTTCTTTCTCTTCCAATCCACATTAGAAAAAGAAAACCCTGTATCAAATAAGTATAGTCAAACAAAAAAATTCCCACATTAGTCATGTCTAAAAAATATATGTCTGCATCCTGAATCTATTATTTCTTTGTCAGGAGGTGAGTAACATGTTTGTTTGATCATCAGTCCTCTAGAATTAGAGGCAGCTCTTTTATAGTGTCAAGCAAGTCAACAAAATATATGTAGATAGAAGGCCTTAGAGATAAGGACCAGCACGAAGTCTATTTTCCCAAACTTCTGCCATTTTGAAAACAAATGTCCTCCTGGAGGGGAGAATAGTCATTACCCCTTTCCAAGGAGATTATCTGTAGAAAGGAGAATTCCCATTTTGTGAATTTCTACTTTTTCCTTGGTATTGGGTAAAGTGTGTGACCAAGAGGAAGAATAACACTGTCCCAGGGGACACTATCCCTCCCACTGGCCTTTCTAGTTACCTGCACCCCAACTCCTATATTCTGTGGCAGTTCTATGGGTTTTACTCCAAACTCTTGTGATCTTTTTAGGCTTCTTCTCACCCTGGGAAAAACCTTCCTCTACCTATTTATCATACTGCCTTATTCCTTTGTACTTTTAAATATGTTTGAGGTTTACATCCTCCAGGACATATGGCTTCATGGTGATGCTGAAGAGGAAGAGGATGATAGTGGTTACGGATCAGCATTCTCCTCCTCCTCTTCTACCGCTTGCCATCTTTTATCAATAGCTACTCTTGGGGCAGGTACCATTTACTATCCTATAATGTAAAATACTTTAAATTAATTCCATCTATCAATCACCTTAGTTGATAACTATGGTTCTATGTCATGGCCAAAAACCTTTACTGCCTGGTAAGCTCATTTTTTGTGATGTCTTACCAAATTTAGCTAGGCTGATCATATAAAAGCCCATGCAATTGGGGGACTGATCAATGAGGCCTCCGTCCTTAGAACATGAATGGTGTACTTGGCCTGGTAGTAACTCACATGGAGGCTTGGGGCCCAGCTCTCCACTTTAGACCACATACAGGGATATTCTCATAGTTCTTCAGTTTACTGCATGATGATACCTTTTAATTAGCTGTTAATCCAGAATTATAATCCAAAAAGGTTTAAGTGGAAGATTCTCTTTCTCTCAATCTCTCTGTCTGTCTGTCTGTCTCTCTCCTTTTCTATTCCCTAGTAGTTTTTTGAGTTGAGGAGGAGAAAGGAATACTATTGACTGCTTGGGTGGGAAGTAGTGGTGGTGATAGCCACAGCATCAGCATCAGCAGTCTCTCACCAGTAACTTCCCTTCCCCCTAGCTGCTGGGTGGCCAGGAATGTATGATGTTTCTTTCTTTGCATTGATTCTTTCTTGATCTTAGATGAATGAGTATGCAAGTTGGAACAGCCCAGATTACCATCAAAAGTTCCCTCAGCAACCAGATCTAATAGCAACAAGTCTGGTAAGGAGCCATCCCTCTGGAATGATCTGCCCAGCAGTGAATTGACCAACAGTGAAGACTCTGCCCAACAATGAATTGACCTAGCAGTTGAAACACCATGTCCTGTGAGCAAGGGAGTGCCTTGTCCATCAAGCTCTGCCATACCTAAAAGTGAATTTGATGGGAAATCCTTGAAGAGAACAAAAGACTCCCAAGGCCAAGAACTAGAAAGTGACCTCCACACAAATTTTAGGGAGAGGGCAAAGTTTATAGCAATCATTTTGAGTCCACTCTTCATTCACAGATGGAACAGTGCACCTTCATGTTTGGAGGAATGTTGTTGGTCCTTACTATGCCCTCTTAATAGATAATTCTTTGTAAAAGCTAATTTAAGTTCATTGGTTCACTGATATTGGGTAGTTTTCATTTGTTAAGTGATATTAGGGTATGCCAGATAAGCGCTCATAAACAATAGTAATAGAATTATTACTCCCTCAGCATTACTCCCAGAATTCTGAGAATAGAAGTGGTCAATGGTTCAAAAGACACCTAATCTGATAGTCCAAGTATATATTGGGGAAGTCAGCTTGGAGTATATGCTACAATAATCAAGAACTCTCTGATGATCTTTCATTGTATTATGGAGGTAATCCTAGATTTGTTGGTGGAGTACAAGTTCTAGACATTTGTATCAGACTGGGAAGACTTTGTATATGGGCCTGATAATGGTCTCATTTGAGGACCATATGACTGGGTTTGGAGAAGAGACTTGGCGTATTGCTAGGTAATGATTTTGTGTGTGTGTGATTGTCATGGTCAGAAGCATAGCAACTCATAAAATCGTAAGAGGCAGCTATGGTCTGTCTTGATAGAAAAATATCTACATGGTAGACTGAGGAAGTTCCTTAAGGACAAAGATTGTTACATCTTTCTCTTCATATCACTATGACCTAGTTACAGTGCCCAGCACATCGTAGTGCCAAATATATGGTGGTTGTACTAAACTGAATCATAATTGACAGTCAGTATACATTACCACTTTTAGAATCCTAAGTTCAGGGCTGGGAACTAAAAAATGTATATGGCATGAATATTCTGAGCTCTTAAGGGCTTAGTGTCTATCTGAGGATATAAGACATGCTTATAAATAAATAATACAAGGAAAAGCAAAAGGAAAAGTGGACTAAATGTTGAAAGAGAGGCATCAACATTAAGAGTTAGTGTGTGGTGTGGTGTTGTATGGTATGGTGTGGTAGAAAAACAGCTTACCAGAAGCCCACAGAGAATGTGAATCTTGTCTCTAACACTTATCGATCATATGAATGTGAACCACGGCACTTCTCAGTTGAGACTCACTCTTCTTTCTTGTCTGTAAAATAGGGATAATCATGCCTATACTACACCTACTTCCCAGAGGTTGCTTTTCTTGGATCAAATGAGAAAATATATGTAAAGCGCTTTGGAAACTTTGAAATGCTGTATTATACATGGATAATCATATTCGAACTACCTGCCTCACAGAATTTTGAGGAATATACTGTACAAAGGTAAGCCTTAAAACTCTGTCAAAGCATATATATAAGAGTTAGTATTTTAGGTGCTAGAGGAGTTAGGAGGGAGAGACAAGATTTGGAAGTGACATTTGGGAAGGATATAGGATTGGAGCAGGACCCCTGAAGATGAGCAAGATTTATATTTGTGAGTATGTATTGGGGGCCGAGTTGGGTTCCAGAAGGGCATGAGCAAAGGTGGTCAGCTTGGAAGAGGCAGGATTTATTTAAGGAACAATCTTCAGAAGCTATGTATACTACCAGATGTGCTAATGACATCTGTCTCGTCCTCTCCTTCCTCTCTCACCATTAGATTGGATGTTCTGTGAGGGAAGAAATTTCACTTACTCATTTATTTAAGAAATATTTGTCTTATATGGATCAAAACATCACTGCCTACAAAAAGCTTTAATTAAATGCCACCATGACCTGGACACCCTGTGTCCCACTATAACATTCTGAGTATTTTCAGTGGACATGGAGAGGAGAATTGTGAAGTTGTGAGATATATTGTGGAAGTAGCCATTACACGACTACTGATCTGACATATGGAATAAGGGAGAAAGAAGAATTGAAAGTAACAACAGTATCTAACTAACCTGGGAGACTGGGAGAATGTTCACACTATTAACAGAAATAGGGATGGGACAGGTTTTGAGGGTATGGTGTAGTAAGTAGGTTCAAATACTAGCTCTGTCAATTATGAACTGGTGTGATCTTGGGCAAGTTACCCCATCACTGGGCCTCATTTCTTCATCTGTAAAAGGAAAGGGTTGAACTACATGACCTAAAAATTTCCTTCCTAAATCTCTGATCCTGTGATGTAAACAGAGCCTATCCTTTGTGAGTACCCAGTATCAATTATACACCCATTATACATCTGGCTAGCCAACAGAGGACTACAGGCTTTGCTAGTATTTAAGGAAAGGGTGAGGACAAAATACTAAGTACTTTTAGGGTATGTTTTTCTATAACAATCCATATTCCTCATCCTTCTTCGTGGGCCTTACAGAAAAGCTGGGGAAAGGTAATTGTTAAATTTTTAGCATGAGCATTCATACCTTGGAAACTGGCAAATGCTACAAATCAGGTTTTGATTTAATGTTTTCTTGATTGCTTGAATTTAAGAAAATGATGGAGAACATGTGAATAATGCAGATTAAATTCAATTTAGTTTCTAAATTTTCTCCCTTTCAGGAGAGTTGGTTGTTAAACATTTATCAGCATACCACTGACTCAGTGGTTCCCCTCAAGAACCTCAGAACCAACCAGATTTATCTCCTACTCATCCCAAGGCATGAACCCTCTGTCCCAGTAGCACTGATCTCATTCTCACTGTACCTTGAATATGCCTTGACTTTCTAGCCTCACTAGTATATCCTGTCAAAATCTAAAGTAAAGAAAGACTTGCCTATGTACAGCAAGGTTATCCAAGTGTTCTATTCTCAGGTGACACTATGCAATGCAATAGAGGGTTGCTGGATTTGGGGTTAGTTCAGACCCAAGTTCAAATCTCTCATTGGGCATTTACTAACTCCTCAGTTCTGCAGGCAACTCTTTAAGGCAACAATCTACAGAAGAAATGAACTGAATGGGAAGAGGAGCCCCTCACTGGAACTCCCTAAACCCAAGAAATCATAATTCTGGTTAAAAAAAGGGGGAGAGGGAGGAAATGATAAACACTCTTAATAAGTATCTCCTAGGACTGTGAGAATTAAATGAGAAAATATTTGTCAAGTGTTTTATAGTCCTTAAAGTACTATATAAATGGCAACTATTTGTATTATTCATTACATAAAGCCCAAGATGCTGCTGAAAAGCCTCCTTACTGAAATATACAATGAAAGGAAATCAATCTACCATTCACATAACTGAACAAGGTGGATGAAAAAATGCATATTTTCCACATGATAGCATTCCTTGTTTATCTTTTCATTGTCCATCAGTATGTACAACTTGGAGGCAGCTAGGTGGCTCAGTATTGGTCTGGAATCAGGAAGAATTCAGTTCAAATCTCAGCTCAGACACTTACTAGTTGTGTGATCCTGGGCAAGTCAATTAACCTGGTTAGCCTCAGTTTCTCATCTGTAAAATGAGCTGAAGAAGGAAATGGCAAACCACTCCCCATCTTTGTCAAGAAAACTCTCATGGACAGTATGGTCCCCAGAGTCACAAAGAGTCAAACATGACTGAATAATTGAACAACAATAAATGTATACCACAAACAGTCACTATAGAGGGTCAATGAGTTGGACCCATAATTGATAGGAGGCAGACTCTTGGTTGGACTGCATCTGGAAAATCTGTAGTGATTTCATTGATCCCCAGATGCTCCTAACTGTTTAATATCAAAATTCACACAGTGATCCTGTGTGGTTGTGAATCAGAAAACAATGGACCTGGGAAGAATTAAAATTACAGATGGCCCTAAAGACAACGAAAATAAACAGTTGAGTGCAAAAAGGCTACGTTGGCCTATGTTCCTCGAGCAACTGCAGGGATGCTTAAGACATTATTGAAGATATATGTAACTGATAAAGTGCATTGTGTGGTCATGCCGCAGGAATTTTAGGAGCCAGATGGATAGCCCAGTACACTGCTGGGACCACCATATCAGGTCTGTCTGCCCACCCAGAATTTGTGAGAAAATATGGGCAAGGAAAAAAAATGTACAAGATGAGAAAAATACCAAAACCAGGGTGATAGAAAAGAACAAGGTCATTACAACCAAATGTTTCCAAGGGTCCTTATTTTATATGTTCAAGTGAGCCCTAAGCTTTAGTTCTTAAATGGAGGCCTCAGGAGGCCCTGATCATCATCTAGTCTCTCCAGAGAAATGTAAAGTCCATGAGTAAGAGAAACTCAGGCACTGTCAGCATTTATGATCAGGACAAATCACCAGGTTTCAATTCAGTTCATTAAAGAAAAATACTAATTAAGCTTACAGATGCTTCAAAGGTAGGAAATCTTAGTTTACACTAACAAGTTACTAGACACAACAACAAAAGTATAAAGAAGACCCTAATGAATGCATTTGCTAATCTTTCTCTCTGGGCTGATGAATGCTAACCAATACAAGAAGATTTATTAAAAGTCTTACTAAATCTGCCAGTCATTGTACTAGGCACTGGCAAGATAAATCTCTCTCTCTCTCCCTCCCTTCTGCCCTCCATCCCTCCCTCCCCCTCTCCCCACTTTGTCTCCACTTTTTCTCCCTCTTTTTCTCCTCTACTGTCTATCCATCCATCTACCATCTATCCAACTATGTCTGTCTGTCTGTCTGTCTCTCTCTCTCTCATACAAACTCTACTCTCAGGGAGCTTAGGATAGGAGCCCTTTATATAAATTTCAAAGTTTGCCAAGTACTTTACATACAATATCTCACTTGATCTTCACAGCAAACCTGTGAAATACAGGAATTATTCTCCCCATTTCACTTATTAGGACACTGAGACTTAGATTAAGTGATATACCTAGTCATAAAAACTGTATTGAAGCTCTTGTCTTTTCTTGCAGCATGGTCCCTCCCCTTTGGCAGTCTAGTGAAACCTATGGACCCTTCTCAGAGTGATGTTTTTAAATGCATAAAATTAACCAATAGAATTACAAAGAAAACTAATTATATTATAGTTATCAAAATGTCAAAACAATACAAGCTTACAGGTCCTAGCTAAGAACCCCTTAGTGAGCATTAAAGGTGGTATTTAGACCCAGGTTTCACCTGGCTCCAAGCTGAGCACTCTACTAGAATACTCTGTTCCTCAGCATATGCATAACACACATTTGTGACTGTTCTGATACTATGGAAAGATTGGACAAAACAAAAGCGGAAAGGATTATCATTCAAAGACTAAAATTTAAAACATTGGTGATGTTTTCATTACCATTTTCAAGCAGCATTTGCTCTTTATTAATGAAAGAATATTTATGTGGGACTAGTTACTGCTCATAAATCTACCTGCTATCTATCAGATCAAATCTTCATTCCTCAACTTAGCATTCAAGGCCCTCCATCACTGTATTTTTTGGCTGTCTCTCCAGTCTCATATCCTTCTGCTCTCCAACATGGTCTTTCTGTTCCTCATTGTGCCCCACATAATTCAATTAGACAATTCAGGAAATAATCCTTAAGCCCAACTAATAATGCAAGGAATAACACAGCCTCCATGAAGGGAGGAATGGGAATAAGCATTTATGAAGCACCTACCATGGGCCAAGTACTTTATTTGATCCTCCCAACAACCCTGTAGAGTAGGTATTATTATTCCCATTTCACAATTGAGGAAACTGAGGCAGAGGTTAAGTGACATATCCAGGTTCAGATTTATTATTAATAATGGCCTTCAGGTCCCCACAGAAGGATTTTTAAAATAGAAGACGGTGACTAATTTTTCTCTACTTTCATGTACACCAAATAAAAGCAGATGCCCTTACGATGATGAAAAAAGGAAGCATGTCCTGACTCATGACTAGAAGACCTAGAAATGAATGGCAAAATAGGAGGTAAAATTTCCTTCCCTAGAGATCCCACAGAATGTCAGCCTCCCAGATGTGGGAGATGGTTTAGGTGCATTCCTGCTGGTTGAAATGATCTTTATAGATCCCTACCAGTTCAATATTTCTCCTTGCCTGTATATGGCACATACTCAGGAATATTAGGGTGGGTAGAATCTGAGGGGGTGGGTGGGATTAATGAGGATAGATATTTGAGTACCTGGCTGGGGATCCCCTATGGATGGCATCTGTCCTGGTCCAGAGGTGCATGTATAAGGATGGGGGAAGGGTGAGGTCATGACTACATTAATTTAAGTCAACCAGTCCCAGTTTAGACCTGGCACCCCATCAAGCCCCTTTCCATGCTAGGTCCCGACTGGGATTCTGCAAAGAGGTGGCATAATCTATCACAGTTCTCTCCACCTGCTCCCTGAAATGGTTTGGCATTTATTTTGTATATGTATTTTGCATTTATTTATCTATTGCATGTTTCGTGGTGCCTCCAGGGTAGAGACTGTCTTATCTTTTTATCAACAGTATCTAACATCGTGCCCAACTCATAGTAGGTACTTATTCCATTGCACTGAATTGTATTCACTCTAGACAATTTCAAGGTAATATCCCTTTTCCTCCTTTCTTCCCATGTCACCCCTTGCCTCATACCCCATACCTTGACTATCCTCTTTCACAATCAAGTTATTTTATCCAGCTCTGCAAAGCCATTGATGCTCCAAGATCCCTGTCACATGAGTCTAATGTCTCATATGGTGATTTAATGCTCTGAAACTCACAGGGCCCAGACTTTCTGATTGTTGATGAATGTGAGTTGGCTTCCCAGGGTATGGTTCCGAGAGCACTCATCTTTGTGAAGGTCAAAACATTCCTGGCATGACACAGAATAGATTGAGGTCCCTGTGGTCGATTTATCAAATAGAGCAAATTATTAGCCTTATTGGTATTTCAACATATTATAGTAAGTACTAAAGCAGGGGAGAAGATTCAACCCTGGGAAGATTAAAAAATTATATATAACTGGTCCAAAAAGAAGCAAAAAAATTCGACAACACGGAGACTCAAATCATTTTTGGCAAGATGGATTGTACAGGGCTACAGTAGACGCATTTGACCAAAATGGGGTCATTTTCTGTTGCATTTTCTGAGACTCCTTCCTGAGCAAGCATTTAGAAGAACATCAATTCAATTTAATTTATGAGCATTTACGTGGCAGGTACCTGAAAGTTTCTGAGGATTTTGTATACCCAGACAAAAGCAAAACTGCTGTCCCTGCTGTCAAGGAGCTTACATTCTTATACTTGGGAGAAACACCACACATACAGATAAGCAAAATCCAGACAAATAGAAAATAAACACAAAGTAATCTTTTCCTTTTTTGGGAGAAACACTAACAAGTTAAGGATTCCAATAGACAGAATAGAGGAAGGAAAGCATTCCAAGCATGGGAGGCAGTGGACAATAGTGTGTAGTACAGTTTGGTTGGAATGTAGAGTGTATGAGGCAGAATAAGGTTAGATCCCATTATTCACATTATTAAGGAAATAGTTCAAGTTGGTATTTTACTTTCTAAACCTGCTAGGTACGTGGATAACAATTAATCTCTTAAATATTTGGTAATTTGTCAATCACTTACTATGTGCCAGAAACTGTGTTCAAAGCACAAACACACAGATGGAAAACGATTCTTTATCATCAAGGTACTCACAATTGAAGCAGAGCATTCCACAAAAATAAGTACAACAAGTGATAAAATGGGAAACAACAAAAGAAAGATACAGGAAAAATATGCTCTAAGAAAATTTGAGGGTGATTAAGAAATCACCTTCAGCTGAGATCAGGGAAGGCTTCATGGAGGAGGTGGCACTTGAGATGGAACTTAAAGAAAGAGAAGGAATTCAGAAGGAAGAGTTATAGAGAGATGAATTCTAGGCCCAGACATTTTGAAATGGAATCCACAAATTCACGGAAGTGAGAGAGGGCAGAATGAGATCAAGGAATAGAATGTAAGTTTGGCTGAAACTTCAAGTACCTAGAGGGGAATAAAATAACTCAGGCAAGTAAAGAATGAAAACTGACTAGGGTCATGCTGAAAAGCTGGTATTATATTCTCTCGGACAGTGGTTCTCAACCTTCCTAATGCTACGACCCTTTAATACAGTTCCTCATGTTGTGGTGACCTCCAACCATAAAATTATTTTTGTTGACACTTCATAACTGTAATTTTGCTACTGTTATGAATCGTAATGTAAATATCTGATAAGCAGGATGTATTTAAATTGAAGGTAACCCACAGGTTGAGAACCACTACTCTAGGACTATGTCTCAAGGCAATAGGGGACCCAAGATTTGTAAGCTAAGGAGTGACATGGTCAGATCTGTGCATTAGAAAGATTATTTTGGCAGCTGTAAAGGATCAATTTGAGGGAAGAAAGACTGGAAGCAAGGAAATAACTTAGGAGATTCCTTACAATTGTCTAGGGAATAGTGGTGGCTGTGTCATCCTTGGAGAGGAAGGAACAAATTCAAGATGTATGGAGGGAGAACCAATAGGGTGTTGCAATTGATTGTGTATAGCTGATGAGAGAGAGAGAAAAGTCAAGCATGATTACAAAGTTACCAGTTCAGGTGACTGAAATCTCATATGATGATGTCATTAACAAAAATAGAACCTTGGGAGGAAAATTCTAAGTTTGGTTTAGAAGTCTGAGAAGCCAGTGGAACATCCAGGTAGACCATGTTGAGTAGGCAGTAGAAAATGTAGAAATGGAGTTCTGAGGAGAGGATGGGTCTGAAGAGATAGATGTGGGAGTCACCAACACAATGATCATTAAAGTAAATGAGATCATCAAGAGACAAAGCATGGAGAAAGAAGAGAGTCCAAGATGGAGTGTAAGGGGCTACCCATATTTTGCAGGAGGGAGGGTAAATGAATCATCAAGAGAGACCAAAAAGGCAAACAGTTAAGAGGAAAACCAGAAGAAAGCTATCTTCTGGAGACAGGAGTGTCAACAGCATCAAATGAGAGAAAGATCCAGAGGGATGAGGAATGATAAAAGGCCATTGGATTTTGGAAATTAAAAAATCACTAGCCAGATTGAAGGGTACTGAAGAGTGACTGGTAGGAAAGTGGGCATAGTAGGGAAAGCAACTGCAGGAGATTCTTTCTAGGAGTTTAGTACAGGTTGTTATGCTTTGAACCCAAAGAGGTCCAAAATGACATCACTATGTTTGGGTCAAGGTACACTGTTTCTGACTGTGGCTGATCAGACCAATATGAGCTTGGCAGGATCTGCCCCAGGTTGGGCACAACTAGTTCATATGTACATTTGGAGTAGAGATGTCTCTAAAATTATACGTCTCATGTTTCTTTTGAGCTACTGCATGGAGAATAGAGGAACTTAGTATAGTGAAAAGAGTATAGAGAGAAAGGCCAGTAGCCTGAAGGATAGCAGAGTGATGTGAAAATTTTTATTTATTATGGAGACTTGAACACTTTTATAGGCAGAGAAGAAGGAGCCAATAGAGAGAGAGGAAGAGATTGAAGATGAGAGAGAATGAAAGGAAAAGATTGCTAGATGGACCTTAACCATGTTCTGGAAGATAAGGGAAGAAGTGGGATTGAAGATACAAGATAAAGGTCACTTCGTCCTCTGAGAACAGAAAGAAGATGAAGATCTAAAGGGGCTTTAAGGTATAGAGTAGGGGAGAGGAAAGAGTACCTCACAAACGACTTCAATATTTTCAATAAAATAGGAACAGGATCAAAATGAGCAAAAGAGACGCTGTACAGTGAGTACAGGTCCAGATGAAGTTAGATTGCATGAATTTTTAGTGATCCCATTAACACTATTACATAACCTTTCATAGTAACATTCAGTGGTTCAGAAGCTGGAGAAGAGATAGCGGCCAGTGGGATTCACCAAGGGATGAACAAAATGAAAAAGTATTAGGAGCTGAGCTTAGGGACAGAGGAGAGTGTTTTATTGAAGTGGTTGATCATAGGATCCAGTTTATGAATGGAGGAATGAAACCAGAATAGGCATGATAGAGAGGGACAACAAAGAGGAATCTGAAATCCTGCTCAGGGCAAGGGGCAGATTTGGGAGGATTTAGGCAGTGGGAGAGGTAGAAGGAAGACTGGTCAGAGAAAGGAATCTCAGAAATTTGGAACTGTCCTGGATGCTGGTGGGCTCTGTAGCTGTCACTATGGGTGACCTGGTAGAGTGAAGGTGGGGGCCATCTAAGTTGTGAAGGTTGATGAACTGATATGATAGGGAATAGAAACATCAATGAGAATATCAAAATAACCAGGGATGATGGCAGGGACTGGAATGGAGAAGACTATGAGGTAGGTGTTGAAGTCACTGAGGAAGCATCTCAGGATTACAGGATAATAGGACTTAAAATTGGAAGGAACTTCCAAAAGATCACCTTGGCATTTAGCCCTTAAAAAAAGATGAGGAATTCTGGGCTCATGGAAGTTAAATGAATTGTCTGAGATCACACAAGTGATCACTTCATTTCTGCTTACTCTTGGAGGTCAGCAGATGGCAAGGACAGGGATCTGAACTTGGAAGGAACAACAAAAAATAACTATTTGCATTTATATAATGCCTTAAGGTTTGCAAAGCACTTTGGGTCTGTCTTATCAGCTTTGAGACAAAGAAACTGGGTAGTCAAGAATTCTAGGTTCAGCCCCTAGTGTTAAGAAGTGAAACAAAATAAGAGTCCTTCTATGGATTCTCCTTGGGTCTTTTTCATGGATACAGCCCTACAACATGGATCTAACATGAAAATTCTCAGCTGCTCTATGTAATGGCATGCTAGTATTATGCAAATTGAACTTTTTGAGGCTCATCTGCCAATAATTATATCTGCAAATCCCTTAGGCATTAAAATGGTGGGACTCTAGAGGATTGTATAGCTTAAAGGATTCCTAATAATCATAGCAATTCCTTGTATTTACATGACCTCCTCTATGCTGAGTACAAAGTGCTTTTGAGATATTATTATAACAGCAATAATATCTTGTATTACACTCTGTGTATTCTCTCCAAAGAACTCAAAGGTCTTTATAGGTGTCATTTCATTTGGCCCTGGGAGCTAAATTGGAAAACTGGTCCTTTCTACCACCTCTAAAAGGAAAGCAAGGTATAGGGAGGTTAAATAATTTCTTCAAGGTCATGCCACATGACTGCATTCCCATGTGAAGCCCTGTCCTGGGAACTGCTGCTGTCATTGGCAGAAAGTAAGGAACTAGGTACATCCTGCCCATGTAGGCTTTGACTAGGCATAACTCTCCTGCACTTAGGCTCTGGTAGGAGGCAGATATGGCTGCAAGGTTCTGCCAGCTTGGTATATACTTCAAATGTCCAAGCAGGAGAATTGCATTTATTCTTTGGCAGGGCCAGACAGTTCTGGATATGAGAGAGAGGCTGGTAATTGGGAACTGGCATCTTCCAGAACCCATGGGCTCCTCTGGACTACACCAGGGACCCCTGTTCACCTTCATCAAAGCCAACATGACCATTCCCCCCAGTCACAAAGGTACAGGACATCTGTCAACCTCTCCCCTCCTCAGACTGCAGACCAATACAGGGATAGATGTATCTTTGGGAGGGAGTAATTGTCACCTCACCAAGCTGCCATCTGCTCACCCCTTCCACCTGACAATAGCAACAGCACCACCAAAAACGGCAGGTGTGGAGGTGTGCAAAGGGTAATTAGATGAGCAGTTTTAACTGATCAGCTTTCCCTTCCAACACGTTTCTCAGCATCACCACTCAGATGGTTTGAAATAAATATTTGGTCCCAGTGCTCCCCATCTCAATGAAGCAGGTTGTGCAGAAGGGCTCACTGTGCAGCCGTTACTGACTAACAGAGGGAGAGGGGGCGGATTTTGTGTGTTTTGTTGGTGTCATTGGGTCTCCCAAAGAGAGGAAAGCCAGAAGAATATATATTTAGCAATAGCCTTTAAGGCTGTACCATATAGTCTTTTCCATAGAAAGGAAAAAACAACAACATTAACACTAAGAATCGACATGCTTAAAAGAAAAGACTGGGATGAATTCAAACTCTTACACATAGGCAGTCAGTGTCTATGTAGGACAGAGGCCAATGCAGTCTAATTGGTTTTTGTTTGCTTGTTTTTGCAGGGTAACTGGAAAGAGTAGTGAGGTAGCACAGTGGATAGAGTACTGAGTCTAGAGTCAGGAAGCCCTGAGTTCAAATCTGACCTCAGACACTAGCTCTTTGGTCAAGTCACTTAACTTCTGTTTGTCTTTGTTTTCTCATCTGTAATTTGGGATGATAGCACTTACTTCCCAGGGTTGATATTAGGATCAAATGAGATAATCTTGGTAAAGCTCTTTGCAAACCTTAAAATGAAATATGTAGATGTATAATTCATTATTGTTATTCTGTTACTTATATATTACATATAAATGAGGTATACTACTATTATATATATATGTACATATCTATGAATAAAATTGTTGGCTATTATTATGTTTAAGAATGTGGTGTCCATATGGATTTGGGCAAATTGCTTAACCTCTTGGGTCTCAATTTCCTCATCTATAAAGTGAGGGGGTTGGACTAGGTGGCCTTTGAGGTTCCTTCCCGTTCTAACTCTGTGGGTTCTCTGTTGCCTGGCCATAGGATAGTTCTGAAGAAGAGAAACAATTTAGAAATTTAATCAAGATTCATTACAAACTTACCCAACAAGCTGTACATCCACAGAGGGGTGCAGCAAATAGGAGAATGAGGCCAGACACACAGTATATCCCACAGGGACTAGCCTCCCAACACAGAGGGAGCCTAATCACCAGCCCAGATAAGACCAGCCTGCCACTGTGAGGTCAGAGAAACTTTTCTTTAGTGTTCCCAGACTTCCCTTTCTATACCACTTTGTCACTCCAACTTTATTTTCCAGAGTTTCCATGCTTGCTTTTCATGCTGCCTTAGGGACATCATAGTGTTGTGGAATGAGTGCTGAATCTGGAGTTGGGTGCATCTTGGTGTTATGGGAATCTGAAGATCTTCCCTGCCCCTAGGCCCTTTGCTAAAGTGGCTACATGACTCTGAGGACCCTTGGATATTTGAAAGTATACTCTGTTCCCGAATAGGCTGACTGTGGTCACGTGGAGCCTGTGGCGCCAGGCTTGTTTTCCAGGAATGCC
>CM053588.1:75971432-76087178 GCA_028646515.1 Pseudochirops corinnae | reverse complement strand
TTCCTTTAGAAAAGCAGATCTAAGAACCTGTGCTAGTAGCCGCCCTGGGTATGCTAGGGTGCTTGTTGTTACACTTGGCTATGTCATTTGCTGTCATAGCTTGGCTGACTCATGTCACCTCTTCACGTCTCAGGTTAAACTTTGTGACCAAGAATAAGGTCCTTTCTTGCTCTGATCTAAAGCTGTGACCCACTGCTCCTCCCACACTAACTCTTGGGGAGGAATCTGATGGATTCATTCACATTGACAATATTAATAATTAATAATAACATTAATGGCTAAGAGCGAAACAAAACTAGAGAAATGAAACAGATGGTAGCATCCTCAGCATCAGTGAGCTGAGGTGTTTTAATAGACAGGAATAGCTCAACTGACTGATGAATGCTTATAAGTGTAGCCTCTGACTCCAAAGGAATTCTACCAACCTCTGCGTTTAGCCTTACCCATTTTAACTTAAGACTGCACATTTGTCAAAGGCTCTAGTCTAGCTCCTTTTGCCTCACTTACCATAAAATCATGTAGTCCCCCCTCCCCACAAAACCTGTGGTTCATCCAATGGCAGCCAGGCTATTGCTTGAGTAGAGCTAACTTCTGAGAACTGCACTAAGAGCAGCCTGTTTCTTCAGATATGTAGAAATGTGCACCACCAGGTGGCAGTGAGGGGGACCGAACGTGGAGGCCTCTGTACTTTTATATATCATTGAGTATCTCCTGGTGATTTATAAATTATTCAGTAAGAAAAAAAAACTACAATAACCCGTTACAGTAACTACAGCTACAATCAGTAGTTACTGTAACAGGAAGTGATGAGAGGATGTCCCCACACTCGTATCTGGACTGGGGCATCCCTGCCCCCTCCCATGGAGCTGGGCATGTGTTCTCTGGTTCCATGGGAATGGCCACGTGCTCTGCTTCAGCACTGAAGGCCTTGTGCTTCTAGATGATGAAACAGTCCCTTATTGGTCCCTGTGACGGGGGTCTGTGGCAAAGATGACTGTCGATTGAGCCAGAAATTGCTGCCCACTCAGCAGGCTATAAAAGCTATAGAAAAAAAAAATCTGCTGCCCTCTCTGCTTTTGAATGTGTACTGTGGAAGGTGAGGAGAAATCCTTCCCCCTCCCCCAGGCACAATAGTAGTCCAGGAGAGAGATTGTCTGAGTCCCAAACAACACACACACACACACACACACACACACACACACACACACACGGAAGGGAAGCGGCACTTTTCTACAGTTCTCATTGCCAATAAGGGGAGGCTCCCCTAATCACCATGATTACAGTCACTCAAGACAATTGTGCTTGTGTCTCTTTTCCTTGAGATTCTGGACTGGCATAAGCTGTAAGGTCCTGGTAATAGGTGGTCCAACTAGGTCTTGAATCCAGATTTTCTGATTTCCAATCAATTCTTCTTTCCACAACACATGGCACCTCTAGATGAAGACCACCATATTCCTTCATTATGCAATTGTTAGTTATGTCAATTGACCCTTTCTCCTTCTATTTGCAAGTCGGCAAGTAGCCTTACACCAATTAGCCATAATAAAGGGCACAGAGGGGGTGCTACATAGGAGCATTCTGGCTTTATTTGTGGAGTGACAACAGCTTTTAATAGGTTTATTGAAATTGCCACCAATAAATCATTTTAAGCTTTAATCCTTGCTTACTGCCATAATACAGTGAAATTGGGAAGAAAATGGTTCAAATTAGATATCACACTGATGAACTTTTTTTCTCTTTCTTCAATCAATAAAAAGCTATTAAAATCTTCTCTGCTCTTTCATTTAGACTTGGTATATAAAATATAACATGAACACATGATATTTCCCAGAGCATATAAATGATAGACCTGACCCAATTGCATTAACCAGTAAAAAGTCAGAAGATACACACTGAATAGAAACAAGGATTGAGTAATGGGATGGAAGATTTGGGTATAGGTTAAATAAACAGATGTGACATCATGGAGGGAGTATATTATAGACCACTAGGGCAGATGGAAAAAAATGGACAATGAGTTCTTGGCACAGATCACAAAGTTATCATAGAGGCAGGATATACCAGCAATAAACAAATTCAGTTCTCCAGAATATTTCTATATGTTTCATTTCACTAAAAGTAAAGCATTTGGTATGTTACTGATAACAATTTCATTCCTCAGAAAACTCTGGAAATAAAATGGCAAACAACTATTCAACTTTAATCTAAATAAGGAAAACCTGTCTGGTGAATTAGCTTTGCAGGGAACTTTGGTAGAAAGGGACCGCACATCATTTTTGAATTAATGATAGATAAGGAGGGGCACACTGGGCATTGTGTGATCCTATGACTGAAGACTCTGAAAGGAAAGACAATTCCGTGTGTTAGGGGATTCTTTCAAACACTTGAACAAAAAGGTCATGTCTCTCCTTAAGAGATCAGATAACAGGTTTCAAATATTTGTATGTGGAAGAGGGATTAGGTTTGTTCTTTTTGGCCTTCAAGTGAAGAATTAGCAGTGGCAGTTATTTAAAGAAAAGGCAAACTGGCGTTTAATAACAGGCAAACTGTCTAATAATTAGAACTATGCAAAAGTGGACTGTGCTTCCTTAGGAGATAATGGGTTCTCCATTATATCCTGTCTGGGATGTTATATTGGGGGCTCCTTTTAAAGAGCATGGAAGACTACAAGGCTGTTGAAGTCTCTGATCATTCTAAAATACTGTGAAATTATGGAAACCAATTCTGCAGGTATAATCTATTGGGGCCCCGGTGAGAAAAAAAAAATTGTGGTTGGTAGAACTAGATTAACTGGTGTGGCTGCCCAGGGAACTCTCTTTCAAGGCTATATTTTAAAAGGACACATTGAATATAGCCAGATTTCAAGGAAAGTCAATGCTGGAAAAGCTTTGGGGACCCAAGCATGCTGATACTATTGGTGTACTCTATATTTGTAAAAGAGTCACAAGGCCAATTACATTCTCTAATTTAGTAATTCCAGAAATGGGACAAAATCTCATAAACATTATTTAAAAGAAAAAAAGACCTATTAGAAAAATATTCCTAGATGTTTTATTGGCCATACTGAAAAACTTAAAATTGCCTATCTGCTCAACAATTGGGGGATAGCTGAATAAATTTCAGTATATATATTTGTGGTGGCATAATACTGTTCCACCAGAGGCAAAAGCTTTGAAAAATTAAAAAGAAATATAATTATAATAGAAAAAAGACTTTTATGAAGTGACACAAATCGAGGTCAGCAGAGTTAGAGCAACAATATGCAATTGACTAGGGTTATTAAAAAAACACCACCAAGAGCAACAAATCCTCATATGGAAAAGATACTGGAAGGAAAAACAGAACAAATAAATTGTTATTGTTAAAATTTATATTGTTATTAGTATATTTTAAAATTAAAATGTAAACAGTTCCAATTTTATAGCTTTACTTGGAGTTCAACTATATATTCTATTTGTAGTTGTTGAGGATGCTATTACTTTTACACTAAAATTATTTTAAAAAATAAATTAACTAAATAAAAAAGGACATGCAGAAATGAGGGAAGCAGGGACAAAGAGCTGAGAACCAATAAAAAAGAGTAGCGTGAATCTCTAAGAATACTGTCAGGAAGGATAAAGCCCAAGTAATGAGTTTCTCGTCTCTGGAAGTCTTCAAACAGGGGATAGACCACTTGATGGGGACAGAATAGATGGGATTCCTACTCTGGGTAGCCGTTGGACTATCTGACCTCTGAGGTCCCTTTCATCTGTGAGATTCCATGATTCTGTGAAAACACTATAGGCAAAAGGAGGCTTTTAAAAAGTTATCTTTGAAGCAAGAAAAAGAAAAGGAAGAGAGAGGTCACTGCTTAGAAAACATAGTGTGCTATGTCCAGATGACATAGAAAAAGCAGGTCTACTCTACCTTTGTCTTCTTTGACAAGGAGAATGATTTTCAAAGCTGAAAAGATAGAACATACATCCAAGATGAGTAAGGAGATAAGAAGTGAATTCCTAGCCACTTCAAATGAGCTCAAATGTTCAGGCTAAAGGAGCTTTCAGATATTACTTCAGAAACAAAACCTGAAATCTTGGCACATCACAGGGAACAGGAGAGGTAGAAATAACCAGAAACTGCCAACCTTCTTATTTTCAAAAAAAGGGAAAAGGTATGATCTGAAATCAGTCAGCTTAATACCAATTCCTGGCAAAATTCTTGACCTGTCTATTAAATAGTTCATGAGAACATAGAAAACAAGGTAGTTATCATGTAGGACTTCATGTAGGATCACTAAGGTTATGACTAACCTCATTTCCTTTCTTGGTAGAATTACAAGACTGATAGATCAGGGTAATAGCAAAAATATAACATATCTAGAGTTTGGCAAGGCATTTGGCAAAGCTTCTTGAGGGGTCCTTGTGGAGAAGATGGAGAAATATGGGCTGGACAACACAACTTTTAGCCAGAGTCGATTCCCGTCTGACCAAACAGCATATGCTCAAAGTACTGATGAATGGATCACTGTAAATCTAGAAGTCTCTGGTGGTATGTCACAGGTCTCTATAACTGCAAAAAATCATTCCCATTCATGTAATACTAAAAGGTTTAAAAAAGCTTTCTTCATAACAACTTTGTGAGTAGCTAGTCTTAATTATGATTATCCAGTCTTATTATTATTATAATTAGGCTACTAGGTAGTGCAGTAGCTAGAGCACTGACCCTGTTGTCAAGAAGACCTAAGTTCAAATCTGACCTCAGACACTAACTGTGTGACCCTAGGCAAGTCACTTAACCTCTGTTTGACTCAGTTTCCTCCTCTATAAGATGAGGATAAAAATTGCTCCTACCTCTCAGGATTGTTGTGAGGATCAATTGGGATAATCATTGTAAAGGTTATGATTATCCAGTTTCACAGATATGCTCAAAGAGATAAGATGGTTTGCTACACAATTATGTAGTAAGTCTCAGAGGTATAATTCAAAGTCAGATTTCTCCTGCCTCTAAGTCTTAAATTTAGACTTATTCCTTCTTTCCCAATGCTGGTGGGCTACATTCATGGCACTGATGACCAATTGCATTCCAAAGACTTTTGGGCCTTGCTGTTGGTCCTATGGCTGCCTTCTTAGAACCTCTATGCTTTTCCAGTCATTTTAGAGCTGAAGTCTCTCATGTGAATCATAATTCTTCTATTAGAATGTGAGCTACTTGAGCAGGACCTATTTTATTTTTCTCTTTACAGCCCTTTGTGAGTAGGGATTGCGTCATTCTTTGTACTTGTCATTCCAGAACCTAACACAGTGTCTGGCATATAGTAGGTACTTAATAAATGTTTGTTAATTCACTGAGAAATGCTAAATTTTTTTTCAATCATTTCTTCACGTTGTGAAGAGCAGATTCCAACCCTGGGTAGTGGAATTAGACCTTGAAGCTTCTAGGGTTCCTTTTTAACTCTAGGATTCTGCATCACTGGCTAGACTCAAGGGCATGATGGCCTGTCAAATAACCTGTGTTTCCAGGTAAGCCATTATCCTTCAGGTCAGGAAAGGAACAACAGAGCTCTGGAAGCAGGTTAATGTTTGACCAGGCAGATAGATACTCAAGACTTGTAAGATAGATGGGGCCTGGGCACAATCTATGTATATTCTTCCTAAGGAATGATGAAAATGGCCAAATATCCAAGAAGTAGGGACAACAAGCCTATATGAAAAGATAGCAACTATTAGGCACCACACTAGCAAAACTGTGTTCACTAGGCCAGAAACAAGGAGCATGCCCAAGTATGTGGTAGGAGGTCAGAGTGTGTCAGATTAGGTAATGCTATCCACAGGACAGAAATTAATATTGAGATCAAAACCGCAAGGAAGCAGCTAGGAGATTTTTTTTTTAAAAAAGATGTACAACAGGGCTATGGAGCAACATCAAAAAATCACGAAGTACACTTTACTTTGTCCATCCTCTCTTCATCTCCACCTCCTGGCTTCCCTGGATTCCTTCAAGTGTCATCTTCTGCAAGAAGCTTTTCCCAGTCCTTCCTCCTAAGATTACCTCAAAATTGTCTCAGGCCTATCTTGGTTGTACATAGTTATTTAATGTTTTCTCACCCATTGGAATGTGAACTCCTTGGGGACAAGGACTATTTTTACCTTTCTTAATAGTTCTAGCACTTAGCACAATTCCTAACACATGGTAAATACTTAATAAATGCTTACTGACTGACACAAGCCCATTGGAAAAATGAATATGTCAGCATTTTTATAGGATGGGTTGAATGTTCATCATGGTGGCTACATGAGACCAATATTAAGCTAAGCCAGTAATGATTTTGAATGAAATTTCTCCCTCTTTCTGGAGTGGTCAAATGGGGAATACAAATTCCTGAGTTACCATATGATATTTTGAACATGGGCCATGACTATCAGAAGTTTGAGGGCCAACAAAATGAAATCATGAATATGGAATTCTAAAAAAAAGTCATTAGATAATTTTCTTTGTTCAAATGGCCAAAGAATCTACTGCCTTTTAAGCCAGGGAGCTTGTCCCACCACTCTACTATGCTTGATGAAACTCTCTACATTACTACCCTGCCAGTCCCACCTACCCATCATGCTTCATAGAACAAACCCTCTTACATTATTACCCTGCTAGTCCTGCCTCCTCATTATGCTTAGTAGAACACACTTATATTACTACCCTGATAGCCTGCCTTCCCCATCGTGATTGGTAGAATATTCTTATATTACTACCATTCTAGTTCTTCCTCCCCATTCTGCTGGATGAACTGCTACTGTACACTATGGTAACACAGTCTCTCCTCCTGATTATCACAAATGAGAGGCAGCTGTGTTAGTGCTGGTGGCAGATAATCACAGGGTTTTAGCTGTTATCATTTTCTATCCTTTTTTGAGTCTGAAATAATGTATGTAGATGTATACATTTCAGTGACTTTCCCCTATGGTCATAATATGTGAGAGATGTCAAAAGGAATACATTGCTTCACTGGAATGACTTGAGACCAGAGACCAACTGAGGCCCAGAGAGTCCAAGTTACTTGTCTGATTTCACAAAGGAGAGCAATGACAGACCTGGGATATGGACCGAGTATCCTTACCTGTAGTCCAGTACATTCCCACCAATCCCAGTTGTCTGTTTGAAGTTACTATCCAAGATCTACATTTTAAGCATTTTTTATATATGCATATAAATAAATATTTGTATATCTATGTATACATACACATACTTATAGTCTCATACATGAAATATCTCCCATTTTTGCTTGGAGCCTCTGACTCTTTGGCATTCACCAGTCTACATGAAGAGAAGAGCCTGCTATAAAAATTTTATGATTATGTGAAAAATCCTGCTCAAATGTGGTATTTAGTCATGCCTTCCCAAAGGGACCTATTTCTAAGGCAGCTTACTGAAAACATACCCATTTAGTTTAAAAGGAGAAGGTGAAGCCTACATTTTTGGTGCGATTTTTGTGCTTGGTTAAGTGCTGAATATTTTAGGAGGTCCCCAATATTCCTGCCAGCTGACTGATGAGGGAATTAAAAACAGATGGGCAGAGTTTGCTTTCTCTTTCAAGGCAATGACTTTCTCTGTAGTGAGATATTTCCATTTCAAGTGTGGACTCTGTTCCACAATGTACTTTTATGTTTTAATGGAATTCTCTTCCTAACACCACAAGGAACAGTGGGAGGAACTGAGTAAGTGTGGGAGGGAGGAGGGGGGAAAAGACTCCTGGACAATGGACTGTGTAGGGGAATATGTGAGTAACATAAGGGAGAAAAGGTTCTAGTCTTTCTTTAAGCATAGACTCTTCTGGATTTAAGTGGTGCTTTCCTCATCTTGTTGTATGCCAAAGAAATAGACAGATAGATAGATAGACAGAGAGAGAGAGAAAGAGAGAGAGAGAGAGAGAGAGAGAGAGAGAGAGAGAGAGAGAGAGAGAGAGAGAGAGAGAGAGAGAGAGAGAGAGGAGACTAGACTTGAGATTTCACTGGCATTTGGAACTCCAGCAAGAGCAAACTCCATTTAGCAATTCAAGCCCACACCTGATAAGCAATTTAAAGTCTTGCAGGGTTGTTTGGGATGCAGACTTGCCCAGGGTATTACAATCAGTATATATCAGAGGCAAGAATAGGACTCAAATGTTCTTAGCTGGGAAGTCATTTCTCAGTTAATCCTACTGCCCCAAGTCTTAGAAAGTTATTGTGGAACAGGCAGTTTTCAGAGGAAGAAATTAAAGATATCTATAAGTATATGAAAAAAATGCTCTAAATCACTATTGAGGAGAGAAATGCAAATCAAAACGACTCTGAGGTACATCTCACCAGCCAGACTCGCTAAGATGATAGAACAGGAAAATGATAAATTCTGGAGAGGATGTGGAAAAACTGGAACACTAATGCATTGTTGATGGAGTTGTGAAATGATTCAACCATTCTGGAGAGCAATCTGAAACTATGCCCAAAGGGCTATAAAGAAGTGCATTCCCTTTGACCTAGCAATACCACTTCTAGGGTTGTATCCCAAAGAGATCATAGAAGTGGGAAGAAGACCCACATATACAAAAATATTTATAGCAGCTCTTTTTGTGGTGGCGAAGAATTGGAAATCAAAGAGATGCCCATCAATTGGGGAAATAACTGAACAAGTTATGGTATATGAATGTACTGGAATACAATATTGTGCTGTAAGAAATGAGGAGCAGACAGACTTCATAATAACCTCAAGAGACTTATATAAACTGATGTTGAATGAGAAGAGCAAAACCAGGAGAAATTTGTACAAAATTACAGACACAACATATGTGTGATGACTAACTTTGATAGACTGGGCTCCTCTCAGCAATGTAAGATTATAAGACAACTCCAAAAGACTCATGATGAAAAGAGATGTCCACATCCAGAGAAAGAACTACAGAGTCTGAATGCAGATTGAAGCAAACTACTTATTCTCTTTCTTTTTCTTGTTTTGTTTTGTTTCCTCTTTCCCATTTGTAATGGCAGGCACAAAAATAGTTCACTTTGTTTCAGCTATTGAATTAACACCTTGTTTCAGTTCAAGTTTCTTTTTGAGCCTTGCATCAAGTCTTAAGAAATAGAACATGTTAACCCCACAACTTGTGAACCTTAGAACTCATGAACTCCTGCAACAGGAAGGGGAGGAGCTATACCATATATAAAGAAGAGCACAAGCTGCACAGTCAGAACTTGCAGAACTTCTTGCAGAACTTCTTGGGATAAGCATCATGCAGGCAAGACAGCTGCTGCTGGACTGAAGACTGAACTGAGAACTGAGAAGAACTAAAAAGAGGACTCTTGTGGTGGCAGAGTCAAGAAGTAGAAAACTTGCAATATCTGGCACTCTGTTTGTTCTGTCTGTGTTGATGTTTGTGATACTTTGTACAGAAGCCCTGGGACCTTACTAGAAGCCCTGAAAGAGGATTTTCTGGTTGTATGTTTACAGAAGTCCTGGAGGAGGGTTTTGGAGGTCCTGGGACTTTACTGATGATTTGTGCTGACCTCTGAGACCTTGTTTGGGGTCTATGTTGATTTCTATGTGGATGATTTCTGCTGACCTCTTGGACCTTCTTTGTGGGTCTTTGTTGATTTCTATGTTGATGATTTGTGTTGAATTCTCAGACCTTGTTGGTGAGTCTGAGTTGATTTCACAGGTAGATAGTGAATTGATGATGGTGCCAGCAATGTGTATGAATATTATTGTGGCTCCTTCAAGCTTTGTCTTTTCAGAAACAGGAACTGTGAAGGACTTGAGGTGGACTGGACACTGTGAACTTCAATATGGAATGGGATCTGGACAAAGAACTGGACAAGGAGCTGGACAAGGAAGTGGAAGCTGCCTGCCTTTGAATCCAGGTGACAGTTGGAGCTGGGACCATGGAAGAGGAACCATGGAAAGTGAGAGCCAGCCTTGAGTCAAGCTGAAAGAAGACTTTACTTGGATACTGTGTACTGACTGAGAAGATCATGATTTACTGTGACCTAGGAGTGGAGAACTTTGACTTTTGTACTTTGTGATTGAATTAAGGATTTTGTGATTGACTAAATGAATGTACTTTGGTAAAAACTATGTAGCCATTTTAGTGATAAGTTGTTGAGTTGTGACATGGTGAATGCTATATTTTGATTTTCTGTGAATGTTTTGCTCTGATTTGTTATTGAATAAATAGAGAGTTCACTATACTATGTAATCAGAACATTGAAAGCTGTTCACAGCATTAGTCCTCTGGAAAGCTGCTCGGGCGTGGCTTTACACCATTATTCTTTCCATTGGTTATAATCCTTCTTTACAACCCGACTAATGTTTAATGTGAAGGTTATCTGTAGATCCTATATTTGATTGCATGCCGCCATGGTAGGGAGGGAGGGAAAGGGAGAGGGAAAAAATTTGAAACTCAAAGGATTATAGAACTGAATGTGGTAAACTAAAAGTAAATACATAAATTAATTTTAAAAAATAAAAAAATAGAAATTTCACTTTAAACAATAGAACCATTTAAAGTTATATTTACAACCATTTAAACTTAAAAAAAATTACCTTTAGCAAAAAAAAAAAAAAAAAAAAAAAGAAAGAAAGAAAGTCATTGTAGAAAGTTAAAAGTGGTAAATGCCCCAGAACCTCATTCTACAAGGGTCCCAGAGGCTTTGAAACAGATCATGTCAGGGTTCAGAAGGTCTTTTCAAGGATGTACCTATACAGACCTTGGAAGGGAAACAAAGTAATTAGTATTTGGCCCGTAGGTAAGGAGTTCTTACTCTAGAGTCTGTGTAATACCACCTTCTTTTCCTTCTTCTCCATCTTCTCTTTTTTCCTCTACTCCTCTTCCTTTTCTTCCTCCTCTTCCTTCCTCTTCTCCTTTCCCTTCTCCTCTTACTCCCTCTTCTCCTCATTTTCTTTCTCCTTCTCCTTTCCCTCTTCTCCTTTTTTTGAAAACTACTTCAGTATCTCTGGTTTCCTTTGTAAATGTACATATTTTAGTTTATGTATTTAAAAGCATTCTTTTGAGGAAAGACCATAGGACTCACCGAACTAAGAAAGGAGTCTATGACACAAAAATAGGTTAAGAAGCCTTATCCTTAGGTGTTGTTCTCTGTATCTAAGGGATATACACAGCATAGGAGAACACAGAGACACATGGGGAAAGCTTCCTAGGGAGAGCAGTGGCTCCTAGTCATAGACCTCTGGCATGAAATATCTTGCCTAGCTCTCTCTCTCTTTTTTGCTTGCTTTCCCCCCTTCTAAGACAACTATCTTTGCCCTTAAATTTTAATGAACCAATTGATAAAATAAGCCAAGAGTCTCGGGCTCTACTTGCTTTTTATCTGTTGATAATAAACAAGCCCAGAGTAGAACAGAAGATGGTGCTGCCAGTTGGGCTACTAGCAGCAGCTGCTGCTCTCCTAGCTTCATAACTCAACTCTCTGACTCTGTAATAACAAAAGGCCTAAGTCTGGTTTGTAGCCTCAACACTTATTACCCTTGTGCCTAGGAACAAGTCACTTTTGATTATTGAGGTTTAATTTTCTTTTCTGCAAAACGGAAATAATACTTGCATTCCTTGTCTCACAGGTTGGTTGTAAAGATCAAAGGAAATTATGCTTGTAAAAGGTCTCTGTATAGACAAAATGCTTTATGTATGTAACCTAGGTTTCAGCCCTGGAGCATTTTGCATAAGACTCTCCCTTTTAGTGGAAAGAAAGAGGATATGAACCTGTGTGACTTCATGAGGGGTGGAATTATTGTGAAAATTTTGGAGGAGAAAGACATTCTTTACTCCTGCTTTGAGAAAGATGTACATTTGTTCTATATTCTCTTTAGGATTGATTCCAGGGAATAGAAAGAAAAATTCTTCTGCAGATATCTAGGGAAAGTTGGATTTTCAACATGTCCCTGATTTCTAGCTTGCCTCCTAGAGACTATGGGAAATTTCCCATTGGGTAAGAAAAGGGCCTCTCTCAGTTGAGTGAGTTCAAAGCTTGCTCCCATCTAAAGAACTCATTCATACTCATGAATTTCTTCATATATTCTACACTGTAGAATTCTAATTTCCATTTACTATCTGCTTGAATAAATAGGTTTATTCCTTATTTACTATTTATGATGTTCTTTTAGGTAATTAAGGGATAGAGTCAGGCTTATAGGTGTTAGCTTGGTTAACCCTCTCCGTTTAAGAAATAACTACTTGCTTCTTTGCTTTTGGACCTAAAAATCACTACCCTAGACCAGATATACGTGGGGTGAGGGGTCGAGGGAGGGGGAATGGAGAGATATAATTTTAGCCTAGTACTTTCCACTAGAGGAGAACAGAATAGCCAACTTTGTGGCCTTTTCTCCCATTCTCCTCCAGGCAAGAATCAAAATCTTCCTTGGCAAGGGATGGACAAGATTCCATATATATATGTATCCATGCCTCCCCATAAGCCAAAGTTAGACAACCCAAGTAGCCATGCATGTAAGCTATTATTATATTTGAATCAGAAACCCTTTGTCTTGGAAGAGACCTCAGAGTTCATCCAGCCCAACCTATACATGAAGAGGAATTTATCAAGGGTGTGCTGGTAAAATTTTAACAACTGGTTCTCTGGGAAAAAAAAAAAAGTAAGTATGACACACCTCTAAGTTCAATCTGTATTATTAACATTTCCTCCATTTTTGTAAGCCTAGAAATCAACAAAGCAATCAATCAAACCCTGATTTTTAGTGTTTTCTTATTATCGAGGTGTAAATGAGGTTAGAAGAGACAACATGAACTTAGATATATAAAGAAAATAATAGATATATGAGATCTATCTGTCTGTCTAGTCAGTCAATTGTTTTATATTGAATTTGACAAACCCTAAATAAAATGAGCAATTCTATATACACAATAGAAGAGAAAAAGAGAATTGTATAGGAAACTGCAGCTCTCCATTATATAAAACTTACTTTTTCTTTTGAGTTTATGGTAAGTTCAACCTGCAGTTTTCAAAGCTGATCTGTGGTTCTTTCTGAACTTCCTTCTGTTGTGTCATCTCTGCATTTTTTAAAAAAGATGCCTTCACAGCCGCCTCTTCTTCTTCTTCTTCTTCTTCTTCTTCTTCTTCTTCTTCTTCTTCTTCTTCTTCTTCTTCTTCCTCTTCTTCTTCCTCTTCTTCCTCTTCTTCCTCTTCTTCCTCTTCTTCTTCCTCTTCTTCCTCTTCTTCTTCTTCTTCTCCTTCTCCTTCTCTTCTTCTCCTCCTCCTCTTCTTTCTCCTCCTCCTTCTCCTCCTTCTCCTCCTCTTCCTTCTCCTTCCTCTTCTTTGGTTTCTCCTCCTCCTCCTCCTCCTCCTCTACTATGTCCCTATCCATCCCCCCATTGAATAAAAAAGAGAGAAAAGCCAAGTCCTTGTAACAAATATGCATAGTCAAGTAAAACTTATTCTTTCACTGGCTACATATCAAAATATTGATCTTCTTCTGGATCTTGAGTCTCTTGGCCTCTCTTTAAGACTTTAGAGTGTATAGATTACAGTGGTTCTCAACCTTCCTAATGCTGCAACCCTTTAATACTCGCATGTGGGTGTATTTGCATGTGGGCGGACCCGCCTGGAGATGGATGGAGGAGCGGTGTCTCAGTTCATAAGACCTACATTGGTAGGAGTATCCTCACCTGGGAGTATCCTATATCAATGCAATCTCAGGTCTAGTCTCTAAAAAGTAGATACAAAACAGACACAAAGTGACATTAGAGAGAGAACATAGCAGCTGGGGGATCTGGAAAGTTTCACGTAGAAAGTGGTGCTTGATATGGGAACCTTCAAGGAAAATAGGCATTCTGAGATATGAAAGTGAAGGGAGAGGCCATTCCAGACATAGAGGACAACCAGCACAAAGGCATGGGGGCTGGACATGAAGCATCATGTTTGAAAAACAGAAAGGACAGCTTGACGGGATTGTGGTGTAAATGACTGGAGTCATGGGCATTGACTGAAAAAGTAAGTTTTGGCAAATTTGGATTTATTCCTCTCTGGAAATCAGTGAAACAGACAGCTCTGGGAGCACAAAGGGGAAATAGGAAAACAACATCACAATATGCTTGGCTCATGCAAAAGTCATGTTTACTGAATCTGGCCACATTTCACTGAGAACAGGAAGGGAGCTCCTGGAGCTCCCCAGCTTACTTTTTTTTTTAAGAAAAAAAAAATAAAATGCAGTCAGGTCATTTGAGGAAAATGGAGAAACTTGCCCCAACGAACAAGCCAAAAATTAATTGGTGGCTGGCAAGCACTACAGGACCCTGAGCCCATGAACAATCAATCACCCTATCCCTTCGGACTCCATTAGCCCACATTTACCGGGAGCAGCAGCAGTGATTGCAGACATCACGCAGGATCAGATCTCTGATGAACTCACTTGAAGAGCAAGTCTAATTATGAACCTCTGTCTCTTCCATGGATTCCCGACTCAGTTTAATGAGAGAACTTCTTCTGCTTTACAGCACTAGCCTCCCCAACTCTCCCCTCCCTTACCCTCTCCACAACTAAGTGAAAGACAGACCTGCATTTCAGGGGTGAATTACTCCTGGTTCAAACCTAAGAATAAAGAAAGAGGAGGAAGGAATGCCTGCTGGGATGGCGCATGGGCTTGCCCCAGAGCTGGAACAGGTTAGTGTGAATAGAAGAGGGTGTCGAGAATTTTCTGATTAAAACTCATGTGGTTCAGGCAATTAGGGAAGGAGAACACCTAAAGGGACTTCTGGGAAATCAGTATTTCTAATTAAGATGAGCAATGGACTATTTCCATTCCAGTTGTGAGCTTTCTTGCAGCATGTCACCATCCCATACTGCTCTTCCATCTCCTATTCTTCAGGCTGGACATTGCCAAAGGTCACAGGATTACAACTCTAAATTATATTCAGAGCTGGAAGAGACCTTAGAAGTCATGGAGCCCGAACTTCTCGTTGCACCACTGACGTACCCTATGCTGGAAAAGGGGTCCAGGGTTTGCTTTGGTGCTTCCCACTCAAATTGCAGAGGTTACATCAGACCAACCAAGTGGGTAAAGATATTGTGATCATGGCCCCTGCTCAAGGCTAAGAGAATAATTGCCTCAGCTTGAGCGCTATCTCATTCTAAAAAACCTTCACTAACTGTTCCAGTTCTCTGTGACCTCTCCCTTCTCAGCCGTTGGTGGCTCCAATCCACAGCAATTTTTTACACAGCTAGGTGAGGACACGCCTAGGTCTCTGTTTGGGGCCATGCTGAAGAGTCACTGGTTATGGAATCAGAAGAGCTAAGGTCAATCCCCTCTCTGTTACTAACATGGTGGATATGGAGTGCTTGACTGGGACTCAGGAAGACTGAGGGTTGAATTTCAATTCTAACATGTCCTAGCTGTGTGATCATGGGTAAATTGACTTTTCTGAGCCTCGGTTTCCTCACCTATAAAATGGGGATCATAATACTTGGTGTACCTGTTTCCTAATATGGTTGAGAGGCTTAAATGAGGTTATAACATATGCAAAGTAATTGGCAAATAGGAAATGATCACATCTATGTCAGTTATTATTACTATTGAATCACTGTATGACCTTGGGAAAGTAACATTTAACCTCTTTGGGCCTCGGTTTCCTATTCTACAAAAAGAGGGGGTTGAACAAGATGACTTCTGAGATGTCTTTTAGCTCAAAGTCCTGTACCTTCCAATGTTGCCACTATGAGCTTTGAGCTTGAGACAGCTCCTTCTCTCTCTCTCTCTCTCTCTCTCTCTCTCTTCTCTCTGTCTGTGTCTCTTTGTCTCTTTCTCTCTGTGTGTCTGTCCTTGTCTGTCTCTCTGTCTCTGTCTCTCTGTTTTTGTCTTTGTCTCTCTGTTTTTGTCTCTGTCTCTCTCACTGTCATACCAATTAATCTGGTCTGTAGTCTTTCTTGGCAGAATTGCAGTTGGCCAATCTATTCAGCAGCAGCTTCTTCCTGCTGAATGTCCCCTTATAAATCTTGTGTATAATTATTGTACCCTCTAGGTGTCACACCCACACAGGGGCACTTACTATCTGCCAGGTTCCTTGCACCTGTCTGCTGTTCTCTAGGCAGTGCCAAGCAGGATGTGACTGCTCACAGGACTGTCACAGTTGTTTTTCAGTCATGTCCAACTCTTCATGACTCCTTTTGGGGTTTTCTTGGTAAAGATACTAGAGTGGTTTGCCATTTCCTTCTCCAGCTCATTTTACAGATGAGGAAACTGAGGCAAAGAGGGTTAAGTGACTTGCCCAGGATCGCACAGCTGGTAAATGTCTGAGGCTAGATTTGAACTCAGGAAGATGAGTTTTCCTCACTCTAGGCCTGGCACTCTATCCACTGTGCCACCTACCTGCCCCCTCACAATACTACTCACACTTAAAAACTTGGTATACACCCAGACCAAAGGATCTGGAACACAGGAAGCAGCCAATAAATTCAATTCAATCCGATAAACATTTAGTAAGCACCTATTACATGCAAGGTGCTGTACTAGCTAGGCATTAAGGACACAAAGACAAATAAATGAAAGTTCCTGCCTGCAAGGAGTTTACATTCTACCGTTGAATTGAATTAAATGGAACTGAACAGAACTGCACATTTATTTCTTGGGTAGGTATGACCCAATGTAAATGGTAAAAAGCTCAGAGGGGCCAACATAGGGCAAAGACTCTGTCTACGCTGTGACCCCAAGAGAAAGGAGAAAGGAAAGCCTGCTGCTCTCCTCAGTGATGGAGAACATGCTGGGTCAGGGAGGGGAGACGCTACAATGCAGGTGGAATTTTATGAATAGTCCAGAATAGCAGATAATCTAAAAAGTAGTCTCCTTTTTGTTCCAAATGCTTTCATTTGCTCCCTGTTTATGCTCCCCATAGGATAAAATTCAGGGGACTTTACATCTCCTACTCATATACCAGGAGGCAGCTTGGCACAGTGGAAAGAGTTGGCCTCAAAGTCAGATAGATTTGGGTTCAAGTCCTGACTCTCATATATATTGGTTCTCAGTGCTCGTGCCAACTCTCCAAGACCAAGTTGTAGAAAAGCTACTGATCTTCCTACATGAAGTTCCTCACCAGGAGTTACACTTCCCCCCCTCTCCCCCCAGCCAAATGCTGGTGCTGAAGGAGGGGCAGAGTGGGTTGAAAGGTAGGAAAGGGCAGAGATCTACAATGGGACATTTGCTGAGAAAAAAGCATAAAGCCAATCCAACTTTGTGGCTAATTGCCCACCGTGTATCCCAAGGAGCCCACAGCTCTTGAAGATTTCCATCTGAATCTTGGCTTTCACACTTACTAGTTGTGTGACTATGGGCAAATCATTCAACCTCCTGGTCCTTGTTTTCTCATCTATAAAAGGAAGGAACTGAATGAGAGGGTCCCTGAGGTCCCTTCCAAGTTTTCACATTCTGTAATTCCACTTTGGTCCAGGGTCTTTAATACCCCATTGAATAAGTCAGGACCTCAGCAGCCTTTCCCAAACAACACACCCACAATGTTGCAGTGAGATTTTGCACAGCTTTTGAAGTCACAGTCCCAAATGGGATGTTTTGCCAGGGAAAAAGAAACAAATTTAAAGGCTGATGCAAGCATTGGTGCATTATGGTAATTAATACAATTAATTTTGTCTGTGACTATTTATATTTTCTTTTCTCAGGAACCTCAGATGAAGCTTTCAGGGCAGAGAAACTCAATCAGATTATTTTATCACAGGAAAAAATGAAGCCTGCCAGGCAGGGAAAGGAGATAGCAGTGGAGAAGGGGCTAGGATACAAGGGAGCCCCCAGAGAGCTGGCAACTCTTTCCTGGGCTCTGTCTGGCCAGAGTACTTAGACAATGAAGGAAGTGAATAAATTTGAGATGTTTGTTCTTACCACACAGGCTACTACTATGTTTTTTCCCTGTTGAATTATTTACACACTCCAGCAAACACAACTTATGCCTTTAACAGAGTTTAATGAAGGTAAACAGTCTCCTACAAACCATAGCTCTGGCCTCCCACTCCTGGCTGCCTCACGTTGGGGATGGAACATGGGACTGTCCTAGTGGGAGGAGTTGCTCCTGGAGGGATATCTGGCCTCTGATTTGAGGCAGGACCACGGAGCTGATGTGAGTGATGTGTATGGAGTCAGAGGGCCTGGGGTTGACTCTGACAGTGACTCTCTGTGGGACTTGGGGCTAGTCACCAAACCTCTCTAGGCTCTAATTTCCTCATCTGTAAAACAAAGAGGCAGTTAGATGACATAGTCACTACAGAGAGCTGAACCTGTAATGAGGAAGACTTGAATTCAAATCTAGCCTTAGATGTTTACTAACTGTGTGGCCCTGAGCAAATCACTTAACTACTGTCTGCCTCAGTTTCCCTAATTGTAAAATGGGGTAATAATAGCACCTATTTCGCAGGGTTGTGGTTAGGATAAAATAAGATAATCTTTGTAAAACTCTACAAACTTTAAAGTGCTATTTAAATACTAGCTATTATTATTCTCATAGTTAGATCAATCAATCACGTACCATTTATTAAGTCCTTATCATGTGCCTAGCAGTATGCTAAGTATACAGGATAGAGAGCAATGCTCAAACATAGTCCCTGCCTTCAAGGATCTCACATTCTAATAAGGCAGATAACACGTACATAGAAGATATATACAGAAGACATGAAAGAAATCTGAAAAAGGATGGTATTAGGAGCTAGAGGGTGGGGGTGGGGGTGGGGAGACCATAAAAATCTTCCTGCAGAAGGTAGATTTTGAGCTGGGTCTTGAAAGAAGCCAAGGAAGCTAAGAGGGAGAAATAAGGGGGCAGAGCAGACCACGAAAGCCTCTTCAGCACTAGCCCTATGGTCCCATGTCATAACCTTGTAATGACTGGGCTCATGGACGTTTAGCCTCATTTTCTTTTACAACTCTAATTCTAATTGAATGGTTGAAGGAAGCTCCATCTCTTCTCCTTCCCCTTTCTCTATTCTACAATGGCACCTTTCTTACTTTCAAACTCACAGCCTCCAAACTCCATGCATTTCTTCTCAATGCATCCCTATCTCGATCATGGAGGCTTGGATGCTTAAGCATGTGTTATATAAAATGGTCCATGACATCCTTTGGCTGGACAAGGATTGTCAGTTTAAACCACCTAGGATCAATCAAACAACTGGTTATCTATGTTGTGGCACTTAGTTGGCTGAGGTGTTGGCAGCCTAAAGACATTTATTTAAAAATCATGGGACAGAGCCTGTAATAATACTATTTACCAAGTCTTTCTATCAGGACTTTGACAATCTGGAATACATCCAGAGGAGGAAGGACAACTGGGATGGTGCGGGTACTAGAAAACATGCCATACAAGCATCTGGAGGTGAGAAGACTTAGAAAGCTCATGATAATGATAACTCACATTTATAAAGCATACTAAGATTTTCAAAATGCTTTGTTAACTTATTTGAAAAACTTTTTAGCAATTGGTGCTGTCCAAAGGTGGAATGAGTTGCCTGGGGAGATAGTTCCCTGTGTAGTGGGTGTTCAGGAAGACAGCACCTCTGGTGTGAGGGCTTGCTGAGTCCTTTTCAGGGCTGCCCATCCAACTTTGGTCTCTATCTTCACTCAGCTGTCATCTATGGTTCCATGAAGTTGTAGCATGTGCAGCAGCCACACCCCAGTAAACCTTCTCAGCAGATTGGCTAAGCCAGGTTGAGGGTGACCCAACAGGCCTCAAACCCATCTGGTGAGTTAGGGGGATGTTTGCCCCAAGCATGTGAAGACTTCCCGCCCATCCCCCTGCCCCAGCAGAATCAGAAGATGAGAACAGTTTGTTCTAAAGGCTGTGAAGGTAGCTGAGGCAGGTGCTGTGGAGTGACTAGAGACTGGTCAGACATGGAAGACACCAAGGTCATCCGCTGCACTCTGGGCCATCACCAGTTTTCTTGACTTTTGTCCTGCCACTGGACTTCTACAACTGAAAGAAAGAGTGAGACTGATGACTTTGTGCAACTCTGCCTCACTTAAATCCAATTCACGTGCAATTTAAGATGTCACCCTTGATGTCACTGGTTCTCTTGGGAAATGAAGGATGAACAAGAAGTCTTCAAGTAAAGACAGGATGGCCATTTACTGGGGATGTTGTAAAGGCAACTCATTCTCAGGGGCGGATGGATAGAAGGCCCCTAAGATCCCATCCTGTGCTGAGATTCTGTGTCTGTCACATACCATATGAACTTATGTGTCCTAAGGAACACATTCTCAGCTATTCATTCATGTGTCTCTGTGAATTCATTTGTCAGACTGCCACCACTCTGCCTCTGTGACACTCTCGATCCTTCTCTGTACCTATCTTTCTTCTTAGGCCACATAAGAATCTGTAGGGCCTTTCCTTTTTCCTTTCCCTTCACCTCTTTCCCTTCTCTCCTGGGTCAGTCAGTCACCATCTTGACCAGGCTGGTCAAGAAGGACAGATGCTAGCAGGTGCCCTTCCCCCCCTCTTCTCTTTCCATCTACCCTGACCTCCAAGTTTCTATTAAGTTATTCATTCATTTATTTATTTATTCATTTATTCATTCATTCATTCATTCATTTGTTTGTTTGTTTATTTGCTTGTTTATTTATTTACCTATTCATTGATTCATTTATCTATTTACCTATTAAGTGACTTGCCCACAGTCACACGGCTAGTAAGTGTTAAGTGTCTGAGGCCAAATTTGAACTCAGATCCTCCTGACTCAAGGGCCAGTGCTCTGTTCACTGTGCCACCTAGCTGCCCCAGACCTCTAAGTTTCTAATACCCCATGGGGATACTAATGGGATGAGTGACATGGGTTGCTCATACCCCTCAGTGAGCTAGGATTTACCAAATATAATACCTCCTATGGAATGGAGGACCACCAGAT
The DNA here is from genome assembly GCA_028646515.1 of Pseudochirops corinnae. Lineage (NCBI taxonomy): Eukaryota > Metazoa > Chordata > Mammalia > Diprotodontia > Pseudocheiridae > Pseudochirops > Pseudochirops corinnae. Next base: position 76,066,323 of record CM053588.1, on the reverse strand, counting down.
CCTGAATCCTAAGATCCTCTAGACTTTACCATCTGCCTTTCTATTACACCCTTTCAGACCCCTAGGGCACTTATTATTGGGCCCCAAGGACCTTAGCTTTGCCAGTCTCTTCTGTTAGATCTTTAGGATTTCAGGGATTTTCTATCCAGCTGAATTCTCTTCTCTGTGCTATCTCTTCCAATTAGAGTGATAGCTTCTTGAGGGTAGAAACTACCTTGATTTTCCCATCTGTTTCTCAAGGGCTGAGAATAGTTCTTGGCATAAAATTATGCTTTTTAATTCATGGACCACCAGCAATGTCTTTCCTGCCAAACTCTAGTACAGGAGTTTGGAGGAGCCCACGGACCCTGACAGCTTCACTTATTTAAAGAGTATAAGGGGGGCGTCTACATGTGCACCAGCCCTTGACTTTTGATCTTTATTTGGTACCAACAAAATGCGCAGCCTAACTTAGTATGATAAATAAGCAAAAATGCCTTCTGTAGATTGAATAAATAATCTCAACCCTCTGTATATCATTTTTCAAATATATGTAGATGTTGTTGTGATTAATAAAAACACAGATTCATTTTAAAGCTCAACTGAATTCATAATACCCTGTTGTTAGCATACACTTTCTCTAGCAATGAATCTTAATAGTACATCTGCTCATGTGAGGGAATGTTTCATGTTAAAAGGGGTCCCTGGCCTCAAAAAGGCTGGTCTACTGCCCTGGCACTCTGCGCTCACTTGTCTCCACTCGTTTCTGCCATACCGTGTCATTTCTCCTCCTTCCTGAGACCCCTAAATACCACTGCAGAATTGTGACCAATCACTCCTCTCCCCAACTGTTCTGCAGTGGTGAGAGCTGAGAAGAAAATCTCCCCATGATGATGATGATGATGCCGATGATGCCGATGACCATGCCTGGGCGCTTCTGCCTCCCCATGAGAGCCTCATGTATCCCAGTCTTTCGACAACAATACAGTGTCTTTACCTCAATGGAGTTTGCAGTTCAGTTGAGAGAGACAAGACCTAGTTGTATGAAAAGATAACTGAGGATATGAAGCCGGGTATAATATAGGTGCTAAATTTTACAGCATAAAACAGAAGTACTTCAGAAATTCATTGGAAAGGACGTCTGTAAATCTGCAATAGTCACAGAAGGCTTCATGGAGGAGGTAGAATTTGAGGAGGACTTTGTGTAGGAGATGGATAAAAGGTGTGTGTGTGTGTGTGTGTGTGTGTGTGTGTGTGTATGTGAAAGAGAGAGAGAGAGAGAGAGAGAGAGAGAGAGAGAGAGAGAGAGAGCATGAGAAAAGGTCTGGGGGAAATAATTAGTCCTTTGGGTACATGCAACAGTGAGGAAGCTCTACATCTGTCTTCATACATTTTAGTTCCTTGACTGAGAATGGTTTCATTGCCCTAAACTTATCCAAACAAATCCATCTTTTTTCTTCTTCTTTTTTTGAGGCAATCAGGGTTAAGTGACTTGCCCAGGGTCTCACAGTTAGTAAGTGTCTGAGGTTGGATTTGAACTCAGGTCCTCCTGCTTCCAGGGCTGATGCCCTATCCACTGTGTCACCTAGATGCCCTAAATCTACTTTTTAATGGTCAGATCTAGTACCTTTTCAAACTTTATGGCATTTTCCTGACCACTCCATCCTCCACTCAGTTCCCTGTCTGGTGTCTTCAAAGGAACACAGTATGGAAGTGCCTGACTATGGGCTCTATTCAGTCATATTACAAATGGGCTGGCAATCAGAGGGAACTCATAGCCAAACACTACCAATGCAAGATTCCACATTAACACCTGTGTGTTGTGCTGATCCAACATGATGAAACTAAGGACTCACTTTAATCAACATTGTGAGTGAAGATGCAAAGGAAACTGGAAATTCCCACCCCTTGGGAGACATATCACATCTTCTCGATAGTCACGTCATTAATAAGTGAGTCACGGACTAGTAAAGGGGATTGAAGTTTAGAATCTAAGGGTCATTTTCATGCTCTATTTGGCTGCTTTCTTGAGAAAGAAAGCCCCTTCAGACTCCTCTGCTTGGTGAGGAGGGATCTCATCCATCCCTCTGCCTCTGGGCAGGCTTACAGCTAAGCCAACTCAGAAGCATGTTGCTTCCAATTTTCAATGTCCTCTGGGCTTTTGCTTTACAACTTTCTTTGAGTGCCTGTTCTAGTATCCCACAGCACATATATATCCACTCATATGGTCTGATAGAAGGAACACTGGCTCTGGAATAAAAAAGCACCTCAGTTAAAATTCTGATTCTGCTACTGAGGCAGCTAGGAGGTAGAGTGGATAAAGCTGAGCCTAGAGCCAGAAAGATCTGAGGTCAAATCTTCAAACATTTGCTAGCTCTGCGATGCCGGGCAAGTCACTTGAGCTCTGTTTGTCTCAGTTTCTTTATCTGTAAAATGGAGATAATAATGGCATTTACCTCTCAGGGTTACTGAGAGGATAAAATGAGATGTTTGTAAAGTGCTTAGAACAGTGCCCGGCACATAGCAGACACTGTATAAATGTCAACCCTAATAATGATGAAGAGGAAGAAGAAGGAGAAGAAGAAGAAGAAGAAGAAGAAGAAGAAGAAGAAGAAGAAGAAGCAGAAGGAGGAGGATAGAAGGAGGAGGAGGAGCAGAGGAGGAGGAAGAAAAGGTAGAGGAGGAGGAGAAGGAGGAGGAGAAGGAGAAGAAGAAGAAGGCAGTTTTTGCACTGAAAAAACTCCCTTTCCTCTACTTCATTTCTCCAATTTAAATACCTGGGAGGAAATGAAGGGCTACTGTTTTGCTTTCCCACTAACTTCTCAGTACAACACCAGCATCATTGAGATTTTTCTGTTCTTTTTCTAAGGTAGGCAGGATGATACGTGGTTAAAGTGCTGCATTTGGAGTCTGGATGAATTGGTTTCAAGTCCTCCACCTAAAATTTGCTAGCAGTGTGGCCACTCTGACCTTCAGTTTCTTCATCTGTCCCAGAGGATTAATAACATCTATAGCACCTCCCTCTTGCAGGGTTGTTACAGGGCTCAGTTGAGATAAAATATGGAAAATGCTTCACAGACTTTAAAGGGCTCTGGAGATATCAGTTACTATTCTAGTCTGACCAGAGTCACTAAACAGTATGAGGCAGCCTAGCCCAGGGGCTTGGCCAGAGATCAGAAACATCAAAGAGATGAGTTTGGTGCAGACTTTTCCATCAGAACACTATGAAACCATGAGGAAATCAGTAAGATGGCTATCCTGCTACCAAAGCAGACAGGAATCCTCTTCTCATCCCTGCCCTAGACACTTAAAAAAAACGACTACGCGACCCACACAGTCTCTAATCCAAAGTCAGACAATGTTTTTGTCTCTCTGTTCTGTTGTGACACTCTCCTCTCCAGCAGTGACATTTTTCAGAGCTCAGCACTTGCCTGCATACCCATGGGAAAAAAATGAAAATCATCCAGGCTCTAGGAAAGGCAAAAAGACTGAAAGCCACTGCTTTGTCCCCCGGCTGACAGCAGGAATTTTGCATAAACACTTGGCCTATCTGAGCTCCCCAATCCAAAATTACACTAAAAATTACACTAAACCAAACCCAGGGGCTATATAACACAATTCATCACAGAATCGTAAATTTAGAGTTGCAAGGAACGTCAAGGGTCGTCTCGTCCAATCCCCTCAATTTTATAGCTGAAGAGTGTGAGGCCTAAACAGGTTAAAGGACTAGTCCAAGATCACACAGATCTGGGATACCAAACCAGGTCCTCTGACTCCAAATTTGACCTCTTTCTACTTTCTCGTGCTTTGCTTCAGGAAGGTGCGACCAGCTTTTGGAAAGCATACCACTAGTTAAATCTGGTTCTGTGGCAACCCTAGTTATTAACAAGAGGCAAAAGATCAGTGGCAGAATTGTTGTGCTATTTCTTCTTTTCCTTTCTGCGTCTTATTGTCACTACCTGTGTGACCTTGGGCTAGTCTCTTCATCTCTCTATCCTCTAATTTCTCCCATCTGCAAAATAAAGAGGTAGAACTAGATCAGTCAGTCAGTCAACAAGCATTTATCAAAGTGTTTCCTATATATGCCAGACACTGTGCACTTTGTATGCTGGGCTTACAAAGAAAGTAAAAAACATGGTGCCCATCTTCAAAGATCTTCTGTCAGAGTGGGGAAGACAACATGGAAATAATCATGTCGATAATAAGAGATAGACCACGGAAGGTCATTTCAGAAGGAAAGCACTGATGGTGGCAGGAGGGAGTTACTAGGAAGGGCCTCCTGCAGAAGATGGACTGGCCACTCAGACAAGTCCAAGGCTCCTGTGGCAGAGGCTGGGACTGATGGATGTTATGAGAACTCAGAGGCTGAGAGATTTGGCCCCTGCAACCCATGCTGCCATGATGAGAGGGACCTGTGTAATCAGGTAGCACTTTAAGGTCTGTGGAGCACTTTACAAGTATTACATCACTTTATTCTCACAACAACCCTGGGACCTGGGGCTATTATTATCTCCATTTTTACAGATGAGGAAACTGAGACACAAAGACATTATATACAGCTCATGTCTGAGGCAGGGTCTGAACTCAAGTCTTTTTCATTCAGAATATAGTGCTCCATCTATTGTGCTATGTAAGGGCTCCAATTTGCCAGGAAAGTACTTCTTAATTCCCTCAAGATGGTGTTTCCCAAAATCTTTTTTTTTTTGTTTGATTGTTTTGCTTTTTGGAGGGCAATTGGGGTTAAGTGACTTGCCCAAGGTCACATGGCTAGTTTTAATGTTAAGTGTCTGAGGCTGGATTTGAACTCAGGTACTCCTGACTCCAGGGCCAGTGCTGTATTCACTGTGCCACCTAGCCGACCCTGTTTCCCAAAATCTTATCCTTGGTTCTTGTTCTCCCCAAAGATGGTTCTAAAAGTTGCCACTTCAGCCCCCACTGCTGTCCCAAGCTCCTGCTGCCTTACAGATCACCCCTTCAGGGTGTCCTATCACATGCTTCCACATGTGATTCCCACTGGCCTCTCCCATGTGGTCCTTGCTACCAGCAAAGGAAGACTCTAGGTTGTGCAAAGCCAGATAAAAGAGAGAATCTAGTGACAGATTAGGGCCTGGTCCTTCAGGAACCTCGAGGAGTGGGGAACCTGCAACCTCAAGGTCACATGTGGCCCTCTAGGTCCTCAAGTGCTCAGCGTGAGGCTACAGGTTACCCACCCCTGTGTCTAGCAGCTTCCCTTGAAGGGCTTCAAAGGCATGATCTGTTTCATCTTCAACCTTGGGCTTTTTTCCCCACCTTCTTCCATTTTTGCTATTTCCCCTACGGGAGGGGAGAGGGAAGGAGAGGAGTTCCCACCATGATTCACCAGCTCCCCAAGCCATTGCTCAGAGCTGTACAGTGTTGGATAGACCCTAATAGGAAGCTCTTTATTACAATTTATTCCTTTTAAAGAAATAATAGCTCAGATCTGGAATAAGTCAACAGCAGCTGTTGAGGAATTTTTCATTTCAGCTGAAAGGTTTTTGCTCAAGGATAGAAATGCTCAGGCTCTCTTAATTTGCAGACTATTTGTCAGGGGAAGTCTCCTTCCCTGGGCAGAGAAACACCAACCTTTTCAAAAAGCTAGAAATGAAGAGACTGAACCCCAGGCATTACCTCATCTTTATGCTTAAATGACTCCGCCCCTCCCCATCTAAAAATGCTCTCTCTAAGGTCACTGGGCACTCCCAATCACCAAATCCGATGGCCTTTTTCAGGCCTCATACTTCTTGAATTGCCACTGACCACCGGCCTCCTTCATGGCCTTCTTGTCCTCTCTTAACTCCCTCATACTGGTGTTTCTCAAGGTTTATCCTTCGTTTTCTTTCTCTCTTTCTGCCACTATATTTTTCTTACCTCTGAGGCAGTGGTTCTCAACCTTCCTAATGCCACGACCCTTTAATACAGTTCCTCATGTTGTGGTGGCCCCCAAACATAAAATTATTTTTGTTGCTACTTCATAACTGTAATTTTGCTACTGTTATGAATCGTAATGTAAATATCTGATATGCAGGATGTATTTTCATTGTTACGAACTGAACATAATCCACAGGTTGAGAAACACTGCTCTGAGATATGATCCAAATGCTGCCTCGGTCCTCCTGAGTGCTGCCTGAGAGATGATCTTTCTGTTCTGGTCATTCTGTGATCTCAGGAGGATTTAATGGGAAATGCTTGCTTGTCACAGTGTGAGAGTTCCTCCTCTTCCAGTCCTCTGGGCTGGGTCAGAAACTGTTCATGGAAAAAGAAGAATTGAAAGGACTAGGAGAAGGAGTCTGGTGAGGTTTCTGGAGGCCCAAGATGTAGACACGTTGTTCAAGGGGACTTGTTTTAAAAGGCATGTCCAGAAAACTGAATTGAGATGGGGCTCTGTATAGTTGGTATCTCCCCCTCACAGTCTCCAGCACCCAAAAGCTCAAGCACCGCTTGACACTGATGAGACAGAGAAGGAGGGGGAAGTTACCATGGATTCCAAGGACCTTGCTTGGCTAGAGGGGTTTTCCTTTTAAAATACAATGGTGATCCTTGAACAGATGATATAAAAAGCTTCCATTATCCATATGCACCAGAAGCCCTTCATAATACAGGTACTGAAGGACAGATCTGAGATCCAACTGAAGTGTCACTTCCTTGAAGTCGCCTTTCCTGACTTCTCCAGTCACTAGTGACCTCCCCCCCCCCCCCGCCCCCCACGCCAAAATCATTTTGAGTGTATTTTGGCTATATCCTGGATTGATTTATCTGTGAACATTTCTCAATAGATTTTAAGTGCCTTGAGGGAAGGAATCACCCTTCTTTTATATTGGTATTCATAGTACCTGGCTCACAGTAGGCACTTAATAAATAAGTAGTAACAGCTAGCATTTGTATTGCTTAAAGGCTTACAAAGTACTTTTCAAATATAATCTCATTTTATCCTTACAAGAACCCTTCCGGGTAAGTGCTATTACCCCTTTCTTTCTTTTTTTTTTTTAATGACTTGTTTATTTACTTTTAGTTTACAAGATTCATTTCCATAATCACTTGAGTTTCAGATTTTTCTCCCCTCCCTTCCCCTCCTCCCCCCCCCCCCCATGGTGGCATGCAATCATGTATCGGATCTGCAAATACTTTCACATTGTACAATAGTTTGGTTATATAGAAGGGTTGTAACCAATGAGTGATCACTGGGGAAAAAAGCAAAACCAGACATGAAAAAGAATGATAGCATGATTTGCTTCAGTCTCCATTTAAACTCTAGTTTTTCTATATCTTTCTCTGAGTTTAGATATCTCCTTCCATCCTAAGGCTTGTAGGGTTGTCTTTAGCTGTGTGTTGTTGAGGATAGTCCAGTTTATCAAGGTTGGTCATCATATGTACTATGTGTCTGTGATTGTGTATGAGTTTTTCCTGGTTCTGCTCTTCTCACTTAGCATCAATTTGTATAAGCCTCTCCAGATAATTATGAAATCCATCTCCTTCCCTATTCTTATAGCATAATAGTATTCCATTACATTAATATACCCCTTTCTTACAAATGAGGAAACTGAGGCAGACAAAGGTTAAGTGACTTACCCAGGGTCACATAGCTAGTAAGTGTTTGAGGTCATATTTGAACCCAAGTCTTCCTGACTCCAGGTCCAGAGGATATCCACTGTGCCACCTAGCTGCCGATAATTTTTGATAGATGGATTGAGCCAGAAATGGCTTTCTCAAGAAATCTTTCCTGTCCGTCTGTAAGAATAGGACCACCACCCATCTCCCTTGGGTGTTCAGCAAGAGATAGAGGGCTGAACGAGAGAGTCTCTAGAGGTCCCATTTAGGCTGAAGAGCTTGGGTATTATTCACAAGTACAATTTTCCCTTCCATGTGATAACTTTCCCCATAAGAGTTTTGTTATATCACAGCAGGTTGGCATAAGAAATTAAATGGGAATTTTTTTAGGAGTTTTGCTGAAGTCACAGATGACATACAAAGGCCAACAGATGACAGACAGCCCGTGATCAAATACTTGCTCCAGATTTTATAATAAGTTACCCTAAATGCCCCATAACAGAAAAAGAAAAAAAAATTCAGACCTTCTCTGGTACGAAGGGAAGGTCAAAAAATTTTACTCAGATTTTCCAGATTGTGGGGGCAATGGGCCCCTAAACCTCATGAAGTAGGAAGGATTTAATTGTATTCACTGTCTGGCCAAATGCTTTCTAGCTGTGCCTCCATGTTTTCCCAGCCAGGAAATATCATTCCTTAGGTTGGTCTCCTCAGAGAGAAAAACTTGATCAACCAGGCACCATTGCTAGGGGTAGTGCCAGCCATCCTAGGGCCTGTTCCCACAATCCCAGCTGGCCCTGGCTGCTACAGCCCTCTCCCCATCCATGAATTAACTATTGCTATTTGGATAGGAAAGGCATCTGTGCTTCAGGAAGGCCTCAAGGCCATCACTGACTCTCCTTTTGCAGACCAGTAGTCAAAAAGCATAAAAATGATCCAGAAATGAACCCTCAGGTTAGGTCTGGCAAACCCAAAGTGGTGAGCAAACTTGTGAGGGAAGGGATATCAGTGATTCACAACATCACACAATGTTAGAAATGGCGGGGCCAAAACCCTTCAAGTTACAGGTGGATTAACTGAGAATCCCTTGCCAAGGCCACACAACAGAGCCAAGATGCAAATATATGTCTTTTGACTCCAAGACCAATACTCTTTCCACAGTGCTATAGTGCCTCTCCCAGCTTTCCCATGAAAACTAGGTCCTACAATTATTTTATGAGGAAGAACTCTGTCTATTCCCTCATGAGACTGGATTCTTTTCCTGGTTGTGCTGTTTGATCTTGAAAAACCACTTTTCTCTGAGTCTGTTTCCTCACCTGTAAATTAATGGGGAGGACTAAGTATTCTGATATTCTCAGCCCCATTCTCCACCTGAAATTAATTTCCCTTTCTTCTCCCTCAACATAGTCTCTGTCCTGCTTTGGGCTCTAGTTCAGGTGGCAAGAAATAGAGGGGAATTCAATTTAATTCAAGTCATCTCCTCTTCCCAGTGTTTCTCTTACCATCAAAAGCATCTCCATCCTCCCAGTGACCCAGACTCAAAACCTCATTGTCTCCCTTGACGTCTCTTCACACTCACCCTACATATGCAATATGGCACCAGGTCCTGTATCTCCCTTCCCAACATTTCTTCTATACACCCCCTTTTCCCCACTCTTGGTGCAGTCCCTCATCACCTCATGCCTGAGCTATCACAAGAGCCTGCTAGTGGTTCTGCTTGTGACAAGTCTCTCTGCACTCTAATCCAACATTCCATCATCTGCCAAAGTGATTTTACTAAAACACATTTCCAACCATGTTGTCCCTTGCCTCAAGAAGTTCCCATGGCTCCCTACAATCTCCAGAATCAAGTATGTGTAAAATCTTCTGTTTGATATTCATGAAACTACATAACCTGGCCTCTTCCTATGTTTCTAGTCTCTTTACACCTTACATTCCCCTCACTTCCCCAACATACTCTTTAATCTGGTGACACTCTTTGCTGTTCCTCAAACAAGACACTCTATGTCCTGACTCCCAAGGTTTCCTTGGCTATTCCCCATGCCTGGAACTACCTCTGTCCTCATCTCTGTCACCTGGTTTCCCTGGTTTCTTTCAAGATTTAGTTCAAATATCATCTTCTGCAAGGGGCCTTTCTGGACCCTCCCACCCAAAAACCTTTCCTCTAAGATTACCTCTCATTTATATTGTACATGTCTTGTATAGACTTGACTGTTTGCATGTTTTCGCTTTCATTAGAATATAAAGTTCTTGAAGGCAGGGACCTCTTTTTTTTTTTTTTTTTTTTTTGCCTTTCTTTGTATACCCAACGTTTGGCAAAGTGCTTGGTGCATTTTAAGCACTTCATAGATATTTGTTGACTGAATTACTTATTGACTAAATACATACTGGTGCTAAGGCCATAAAGATGAAAAATAACACAGGCCCAGGCCTCAAGGAGCTTACAAGCTAGTGAGGAGAGGCCAACTAAAGGAATGTGCATTGCCTGGCATCACCAGTATCTTTTCTGCTCTGTTAGAGACTACCACAACCTTGGCCAGCCAGAGAGCATCTCTTCTTGGTTTCCTCAGCTCCATATAGGACCCTCTACATCTCAGCAGGTTTAGAATTGATTCTTCAATTCAGCATTTGGATTTTGGAGCTTTGGAAGACTACTCATGAGAACAACCGCCTGGGTACTTGCATCCTTTCTGCTCTGCACCCCAGCCGAGAAGGCAGACAGGGAGCTGCTGAGCAGCCCTCCTGTTGGGGAGGCCCCAAATGGTGTCCTTCTGTCCTGTGCTGGGTCAACCCTCCTCTCTACTCCCCACATTGAGAGAGGCCCTGTTGTCATTGGGTTGGATTATCTCTTCTTGGGATAAACCTGAGAGGCTAGGAGAGGAGGGGAGTCACCAAGGCAAGAAAGAAAAAGAGACAGGGCACAGTAGGATAAAGAGATGATTTTTTAAAAAATGATGACTGCATCCCCCGAGCCAAGGGAGAATACTCAAGCCTTAAAATACCTTGAATATTCATGAAAATGCCCTCAATCAACTAGCAAATAGAATTAATCATATTAATGTGGAAAATCAGATTAGTGAGGAAATAGCATATGAAATCTAATCATGTTTCATTGAATAAAACCAAGGAGGGGAGGTTAAGGGCCCCTCATACTGCTCTTTGTTTCAAAATCCGCTGTTAATAGCTTCTCCATTAGCCATAGTCATCCAGGCTGTAGGAGCCTCCAACCAGACTGGTCTCCTCACTCTTCCCTAATGCAGCTTGCATGTTCAGCTGCCTCCCTGTCTTTGTTTATGAATTCATCCTGCTAAAAATGCCATCCCCGTTCTTTCCTGCCTCGGTGAATTCTATCCATCCTTCAAGACCTGGATGATGCCCCACTCCACCATGATGCTTTTCATGATGGCCCCAACCCAAGGGAATCTCCCCTTCCTCATATGTTTTAGGGTTGAAGCATCATCATCATCATCAGAGATTTAGAGCTGACAAGGACTTGAGGATGATGCACATTTAGTACAATGCCTTCACTCTACAAATTAGGAAACTGAGGCCCAGAGAGATTAAGTGACTTTCCCAAGTCAGACAGCAAGTATCAGAGGCAGGATTCTAACCAAAAGTCAAAATTCCATTCATCACATCTTTGTCTTTCTCATAATCTGATATGCATAACCTTGTAGTTTTTTTTACAGGTATATATATATATATATATTCTAGAATGGGAGCCAGAAAATGTGAAGTAGTGAAAAGAAAAAAGAAAAAAAAATTCTGGAGCTAGAATTACAGGAGGTAGGTTCAAGTATTGCCTCTGCTCTACCACAGGTATAAGAGCTTATGATTAATATGAAAATGATCGATACGGAAATATAGGGAAACATGAAAAGTTCGTGGGAACTGAGGCAAAATGAAGAAGGCATACAGCAGGAAGGAAAACAGTTGACATGATGACTTTGACCATGTTAATAGAAAGAAGCACAAATTGAGTGCTGTGAAGTTAGTATGACCAATGTCACCTGTGTGAAGTTGGGTAGCTCTCTGAGGGTCTCAGGTGTAAATGAATGGATTGGTTTAAATAAGCCCTACAGCCTCTTCCAGCCTCAAATCTATGACACTATAGAACAAACTATTGGGAACTACAGCTTTATTTGAAAATTGTTCCTCTACCCATATCTACTCCCATCCCTCATGAAAGTGTGACTCTAAATGGATAGAGCACTAAATTTGGAGTCAGAAAGACCTGGATTCATATCCCGCCTTAGAAATTTATTAGCTGTGTGACCCTCAGCAAGTCACCTAAACTCAGTTTCCTTCTCTGTAAAATGAAGGCAATGACAGCACCCACCTGCCAGGGTTGTTGGGGGAATCAAATGAGACAATACTTGTAAAGGACTTTGCAAACTTTAAAGCACTATGCAAATGTTAGTTATTATTTTATTGTTGTCATTGTTAAGTCATTTTCAGTTGAGTCCAACTCTTCCTGACCCCTTTTGGGATTTACCTGGCAAAGACACTGGAGAGGTTCGCCATTTCCTTCTCCAGCTCATTTAATAGAGGAGGGAGTGAGGGAAACAGGGTTAAATGACCTGCCCAGGGTCACAGAGCTAGAAAGGTTGGATTTGCATTCAGGTCTTCGTGACTCCAAGACCTGGCCTTGGACCACATACCTATGCCCCGCCCCTCCTCTCCCCCCTTATGTTATTTTTCAGTTGTCCAGTTGTGTCCACTCTTCATGATGCCATGGACCATATCATTCCATATCCACAGGGTTTTCTTGGCAAAGATACTGGAATGGTTTGTCATTTCCTTTTCCAGTGGATTAAGGCAAACTGAGGTTAAGTGACTTGTCCAGGGTCATATTGCTAGTAAGTATCTGAGGTCACATTTGAACTCAGGTCTTCCTGACTCTAGGCCCAGCAATCTGTTTACTGAGCCACCAAGATACCTCCTGCTATTATTATTATTATCCCTTAAAAAAAAAAAAAAGGATCTTGGGGCAGTTAGGTGGCACAGTGAATAGAGCACCAGACCTAGAGTCAGGAGGTCTGAAGTTCAAATCCAGCCTCAGACACTTAACACTTAATATGTGTGACCTTGGGCAAATCACTTAATGCCAATTGCCCTGCCTTCCCTCCTCCAAAAAAGACCAAAAAATAAAATTGGATCTTTAGACATTCAGCAGCAATGCTAAGTTCCTTATTAATAAGTATAGCATAATATCTAGGTAATCAGGGCGCATCCTATCTTGCTTTACTGACTGCCAAGTCACATTAATAACATTGCCACAATCCGAGTGCTTTGGGGCATTTTAGTGATGATGGAATCTGAGCTCAGTATCTTCCTCATGAGCTCTATTTGGAAGTACTCTCCAGTGGAAGACAGAGCTGTCCTTTTTGGCCTCACAGGTCACAACTAGGAGCTGTGAGTGGCATCCAGAGGGGAAAATTTAGACCTCACATTAGGAAAAATACTCCATAAAAACAAAAACGAAAAACCTCTTAATATTTTTTTCCCTAACATCAGGCTTTGGAACATTAGAAGCATCCAAAAGTGGACCAGACTACCTCTGGGGGTAGGAGCTTCTTACTCTCACTGGGGGGGATAGGAGGTGGTGGGAGGTGGGGGGAAATGAGCGATGAGTGGGGGAGGTCTTTAAACTAAGCTCCACGGAAGTCCGCTTATCTGTGAGGTGGGGGAGAGGGCTATCTGGAGTAGACAAGATGCCCCCCTCCTCTTCCTCAGGACCCTCCCAATTCTGAGATTCTACAATTCCGGGGCCTATTTGGTGTGCAGAAAGAGAGAGAGAGAGAACCCCCCCCCCCTAAAAACAAACTGTGAAAGTAGCATTTACAGAAGCAGGCAGATGGCTTCATTTGTATGGGCTGCTCAATAGGCAAAGAATTCTCTGTCAAGCTTATTTCCCTTCTCTGATAGATTCCCTGGCAGAGAGCCTTTGCTGTAACATGTCACTTAACAAAAAAAAAAAAAATACTCAGGGGCCACGGGGAGCTAGAGATTTCGGCATTAAGAATCTGTGCATTTATAAAATGCCATATTAAAAGGTGAACCTCAGGGCGCTCCGCACAGCAGGGCTGTGAGGCACCCCAGGGGGCTACTACCTGCCTCCCTCTAGAAACAAGTCTGATGGGGATTTGGTCTCCAGAGTGTATCTCTCTTGCATAAACAAAGCACTAAACCCAGAGCCCCAGGCTGGGTACACGAGCATTGACTAGCTCAGTAAATATTTGCTGACTGGCACCCCGGAGGTTCCCACTCAGAGGTCCTCACTCCCTTCTCAGTTCAGGTTTCCGCGTAGGTGACTTTGGGCAAACTTACTTAACTATTCAATCCCAGTTCTCCCAAAGAGGGGGCCGCTATTGTCGTTCTCCGTCTCTTCCCTGCCAAGCCTGAAGAGCTCAGTGATTTTTATTGTTAAGTTACCTGATCAGAAGGATTTGCATATTAATCACGTTAGAAATCCAGGGATTGAAATATGTAGATTCTAGTGATAAAGTCAGTCTCATCAGCAAAACTGGCGAATGTCTAACTTCATTATAAAGAAAGATCCGGATAGAGCAGATCACCTGGAATGATTTCCTTTTTCTTAGCAGAAACCGCCCCCACGCCCCACCCCCCATTTCAGAATGAATTTTTGTTTTTTTTTTAAATCAGTTTTAACCTCAAACCTTTTGCTCTTATATCACTGTCATCACCAGTTATGCCCCACCCTTTCTCCCATCCAACAAAAAATACCGCCAACCCCCTGTAATAAAGAAAAAGCCTTAAACAAAACAATCTGCTGTAACTAACACTGCCTGTTGGACAACTTCTGTTTGACAGGCTGTAAGATTCTATACTCAAATTCCCTATTTCTCTACAAGATACTTTCATCCTGTTTTCTAAGGCCAAAATTGGCCAAACAGTTTTTCTTGAAGGACAATTTGTGTGCATGATAGAAAAGGCTTTTTTCTGTTGTTGTTTAGGCATTTCAGTTTGTGACCCCATTTGGGGTTTTCTTGGCAAAGATGCTGGAGTATTTTGCCATTGTCTTCTCCAGCCCATTTTACAGATGAGGAAACTGAAGGAAACAGGGTTAAATCACTTGCCCAGGGTGACACAGCTAGTAAGTGTCTGAGGCTGGATTTGAACTCAGGAAGATGAGTCTTCTTGTCACCAGGCCCAGCACTCTATCCACTGTACTTCCTAGCTGTCCAGAAAAGGCTTTATCTAATCTCTATTCTAATCTAGGAACCTAGAGCAGAGGGGTGTTGTGCATGGTGCATAGAACACTGAAGGATGGTACCAGAAAGTGGAGAAACATCTCTGTTTCCTTAGGACAGGTCTAGCCAGCCCATACATGACATTCATCTCCCACCTTATTGCAGGAAATGAAGTTCTTTCATGGTGTTGTGATGTTCATTTTTGTCACTGGATGCTCATGGACAAGCATGGCGCCTCAAACTGTAAGCACTCAAACTGAACACAGTAGCTTGCTCACAGTCCCACAGCTAGTATGTCAGAGGTGGTATTTAAAGTTTGGTCTTGAGGCAGCAAGGTGGCACAGTGAATAGAGGATCTGAGATCAAATCCAACCTCAGATAACTTAGCACTTACTAGCTGTGTGACTTGGGCAAGTCACTTAACCCCAATTGCCCTGCCTTCCCCCATCCAAAAAGCAATAAAATAAAATAAAGCTTGGTCTTCCTGCCTCTCAGAGCAGTACTCTCTCCAATGTGCTATCGTGTTTCCCCACATCCACCTGGCCTATAGACATATCCTCCTGACTTCTCCTCCTGGTAGAATTTCTACCTTACTTGAGGACCTTGGGTAATTCCATAGTTTATCGGCCCTCACTCTTCCTTTCTGTCAATCAGGAATAAAAGCTTTCCCCTGCTCTCCTGCCTGCTGATTGCATTCAGATATCCAGCAGGTTAATGAGCTTCATCACTGAGGGCTTTGGGATCCTGAGAATGATGAACTCTGGACACAGCTGGAAACAGGCTTCTGTGACAAACTGCAACCACTATATTTTCTGTCTTAAATGGGCCAGTGCTAAGAACCCTTCTCCATCGCCCCTTGAAATTTGTTGGGATTTTTACCTTTCAAATGGCATCACAGGGTGGGTTCATTAGCAACAGTTTTTGCAAGTTTGTTTTTAGTTTATGGGACAGGACATCTGCTGAAGGTAAATCAATGAACTTCAGGTCATCTTCCAAAAGTTCCTAGGCCTTTCTTGCCACAGCTATCTGCTCAGGCTTGGAGACAACTCGTTCAACAAAAAGTCAACTCTGCTTCCAGGAATGGGCATCTCTCAGAGAAGGGCTGGAGGTGTGACAGCTAAGACTTAGGCATGCTCCGTCCTGCCCAAGCACAACCAGATCACAGCCACTGGTCCACTGGGAATATATTGCAGGGGGGGAGAAGCCCCTCACCAGCTACATAGGTGATCCAAACATCCATCCTCTGAATGGCCAGTGGAGACAGCCCACCTGGGTCTGCCAGGTGGTTATCTTCCTGATAGCAGGTATTGTGATGTCCTGCTAATCCAGCCCATCTCTACCCTGGGACTGACAACAAGGTTATAGGTAAATGGAGGCAATAAGTCCATAGAGAGCCTATTTCCAACTGTGTCCTGCTTAGCACAGTGGGAAAGCGTTGGCCATGTGAATCAGAGGTCTTGGGTGTGGATCCTGATTTTGCTGCTTTGTAGTTTAGAACTGGAAGGGACACTAGTGATCATCTAGATGTATCTCCTTATTTTATGCAGGAGAAAACTGAGGCCTGAGACTTGTCCAAAGCCACGCAGACACCAACTGTCAGAGACAGGATTCAAACCCCAAACCTGTGGGTCTCGAGGCAGGGATCTTTCCATTTTCACCTCTGTGGTCCTCAGTTGCCTCATCTGCAAGATGAAGGGGCTTGGAAATGACGATCTCTAAAGCCCTTTACAGTTTGAAATCTCTGATCCTATTATCTAGAGTATCTCCCAAATGCCTTTGGATGAGACCATGACACATCACTGAAATATTCTATGCAGATGGCATGGATACAACCAGAGGAAAAGGAAATGGCTAAGAAACTCTGACCTCAAGGGCCATGGACAGACCTCTTATCTTGCACCACTAACATGAATGTGCATTGCTCGTGGGCATCCATTGTGCATATTACAGAGTCAGGATCCAAAAAGATTTTGACAGGCTAGGACACTGAGCCACATTGAATGAGTTAAAAAGAGTAAAGATATACATAAAGTCTTCTATATGGGTTCAGAAAGCCAACTTTGTTATTATATTGGGACATATAGAGCAGTTCATCTGAAAAAGATCTGGGGGTTTTAGTGGACTGCAAGCTCAATATAAGTCCACTCTGTGTTTGGTAACTAAAGTGATTTAAGCTGGCTACGTTGAAAGGCATTGTGTCCAGGACTAGGGAAGTGAAGACATTGTAGAGAGGCTAATTTAGGCTTGCTGGAAAGAAAACCTTCTCAAGAATTACAACTGCCCCCAAGGGGAATGGATTGCCTTGGGGGAGGGGGTGGCCTTCCCATCCCTGTTGGCCTTCAGGCCTTCAGGCCCAGACTGGATGATCACCTATCAGGTAACATGGCAAGGGGATTCTTGATCAGCTACAGGTTAGCCTGAGTGGTCTCTGAGATCCCTTCCCACTCTGAGAGAATCTGCAAGCCCGAGGTCCAGGCAGCAGACATCTCGCCTTACTGGCCACTGTCCCCAGGAGGAAATGAGCAGGACTTGAGAAGAAAGGAAACAAATATTCAGTGAATGTCCGCTACTATGTGCCAGGCACTGCCCTAAACCGGTGTCGTGAGCGTTGTATCGTCTGATCCTCACCGCCATCCTAGGTGCTGCTATCCCCACTTCCCAGGTGAGGGAGCTGAGGGAGACAGAGATTAAGTGGTTAAACCCCGGGTCACACAGTCATTAAGTATCTGAGGTCAAATTTGAACTCAGCTCTTCCTGACTCCAGGCCCAGTGCTGTCTCTACTGCTCTGCCTAGATGCCTTTCGAACACCAACAAGAACACACTTGGAACTCTAAATCACCACAATCACGTTGTTCCTCCTCCTCCTCCTCCTCCTCCTCCTCCTCCTCCTCCTCCTCCTCCTCCTCCTCTTCTTCTCCTCCTCCTCCTCCTCCTTCTCCTCCTCCTCCTCCCCCTCCTCCTCTTCTTTCTCCTCCTTCTTCTCCTCCCCCTCCTCTTCCTCCTCCTCCTCCTCCTTTCCCCCCAAATCTTCCCCTCTTCCTAACTTCCCTATTACTGTCAAGGACACCACCAACCTCCCAGTTACCCAGCCTGCCAACCTTGGTGTTACCTTTGAATCTTCTCTTGCCCTCACCTCACATATATCCAATCTGTTGCCTGATCTTACCATTTCTACTTTCACAACCTCTGCTCATAGGTCTTTTCCCTCCTCTCCCACAGCTGTCACCCTGGTACAAGTTCTCTTTACTTTATGCCTTGGCCTTCTGGTTCGTCTCCCTGCCTCAAATCTCTCTTTATTCCAATATATCCTTCACTCCAAAGTCATTTTCCTAAAGCACAGATCAGACAATACCATTGTCCCCGTCTCACCCTACTCAGCAAACTCTGGTGTCTCCCTATTACCTCCAGAAATAATTATAAAGCATTTGTTGGCCTTGTAAAGTTCTTCACTCCCACTGCCTGCCTACTATTATGATCTTATGGTTTATATTCCTCTACTTTCCACATATTCTATGATCCTGCAACCCCAGGCATCACACTGTTTCTCACATTTAACCCTCCATCTCCTAACTCAGTGTCTCAAAGACAGCTTCCCTTGACTGGGAAACTCTTCTTTCTCATCTCTACCTCCTAGCTTCCTTAAAGAGAGCTAAAATTCAATCTTCTTTTTTTTTCTCCCCGTTATTTTTAATTTTATGCAATAAAACAAGCATTTTCATAACAACAAAAATGATCACACGTGAAAAAAAATCCCATCTTCTGCAGGAGGTCTTTCCCACTCTTATGGCTGCTATAGCCTTCCCTCTTGACACTGCCTTTCATCTACCGCCTTCTACTTTTGCACATAGTATTGTGACCGCATGGTTACTGCCATATTGTTTCCTGCATTGGAATGGGAGCTCCTTGAGGGCAGGGGACTGTTTGTTTGTTTGTTTGTTTGAGGCAGCTGGTTGCATAGTGCATAGAGCCCTGGGCTTGGAATCAGGAAAAATCTGAGTTCAGATTTGGCCTCAGACATTTGGTAGCTCTGTGACTCTGAGCAAGTCACATGACCTGTATTTGCCTCAACTATAAAATAAAGACAATAATAGCAATTATCTTTCAGGGTTGCTGTGAGGATCAAGTGAGCTAATATTTATAAAAGCACTTAGCACAGGGCCTGGTACTTAGTAGGTACCAAAGAAGTGCTTGTTCCCTTCCTCTTTCTTAATAAATGCTTTTTGACTGACTGATTTCATCTTAGGACCTGCTTTTGGGGCAGCTAGGTGGAACTGTGGATAGAGTACTGGACTTGCAATCAGGAAGATGTATCTTCATGAGTTTAAATCCAGCCTCAAAGAAACACTAGCTGTGTGACTCTGGGCAAGTCACTTAACCCTTTTGGCCTCAGTTTCCTTATTTGTAAAATGATCTGGAGAAGGAAATGGCGAACTATTACAGTATCTTTGCCATCCAACAGTCTAGTATCTTTGCCAGTCACTTAACCCCAATTTCCTCAGTTCCTCATCTATAAAATGAGCTGGAGAAGGAAATGGCAAACCATTCCAGTATCTTTGCCAAGAAAACCCCCAAAAGGGGTCATGCGGAGTTGGACACAAATGAGATGAGTGAACAACAACAATTCTTTCTCTCATTATGCTTACAACCTGAACGTCAGCAAATTTGCACTGTCATATTTGCTTCGTGTTTGCACAGGTGCTCAAGAGATGTGTTTGCCTGGGAATACCCTAAAGCCTTGGGAATGGTTACTTATGGTCTCCAAAGGGACCGTCTCCCATACTTGTAGCTATACCATGAAGACGCTATCCTATCTATCTGAAGCAACAACAGAAACCCCATACCCCCATTCTAGTTATTAAGAACATGTTCTTCTCTAACCTATCAGAGTCAGTGCAGAACCAGGTCTCTGTGGAATAAAGGACCAGGAAAGGTCATGCCTGGATCCATGCCATGCAGAACCCTGCCCTAAACTTGATAGGGGCTGGTGGTTGATCATGGGTGGGTCTTTGTGTTTCTTCCTTGGGTTCTGGGGGAGGGGGAAGAGAGAGAAAGAGAAAGAGAGAGAGACACACACACACACAGACAGAGACAGACAGAGAGACAGAGAGAGACAGAGAGAGAGAGAGAGAAAGAGAGAGGTCTCTTTGGGAGAGTAGAGGCCCCTGAGAAATGGCCCTGAGCACAGTACTTAGGGACAGGAGATCCAGGCTGAGACCCTGATTCCAATGCTTCCTGGTTATCTTACTTTGATCAAGTAGGAGGAGGCCACTTGGAGGTGTCCCAGAACTGCAAAAGGTCACTGGATTTGGAGTCAGGAGTCTTGGGTCCAAATTCAAGTTCTGCCACTTACTTATATAACCTTAGGCAAGTCACCTAACCTGCCTAAGCCTCAGTTTCTTATCTTTACAATAAGAGGGTTGAACTAGATGATCTCTGAGGTTCCTTTCAGATCTAAATATACAATCCTATAAAATAACTTCTACTCTGTCCCTGTAGGATGGAGACAATGATATCTGTACTACGTACCTCCCAGGATTGTTGGGGGAAAAGTGCATTGTAAATGTCAAAATGCTGTAGGAATAAAAATTACGCACCTGTGTTTTCTTCTTGTTGTTTTATTTTTTCCTTTATGGGTCTCTACTGATTTGTGTGGGGCTGGAGGGATGTGTTCTTTACTTATCTGTCTGGGACTGGATGGATTTGGTGGAAATTTCTAAGCTAGTAAATTTGTCTGATTTGGGTGGCCACTAATGAGAGCTGGCCTCGGCTTGGCCGGTAGATCCTTGTGATAGCTCCACCTGGATCTGTCAGGAGAGGAAGTAATGGGAAGAGAAGAGACAGGATCTTTGCCAGCCTGGCGTCAGGGACTTGACTTTCAATTCAGGTGCTCAGTCTCCTCCTCTGTAAAGTGGAGACCGTGTCATCCCTCTTCACAGGACTGCTATAAGGATCATGTGGAACCTTATATATATAGTATAGATGTGTTATACAAATATCCTAAGCATAATATATGTAAGCTTTGCAAACTTTAGAGAACTGCATAAATGTCAGCCAGGTAGGATGGCCACACTAGCTGGTAATGGCTCCCATCCTAGCTCTCACACCTGCAGATTGCAGGATGCCTCTCTGTGCAAAATCAACCTTAAGATCTCTCCCCATTCAACTATCCCCAAACAACCAAGCTTTGGTTAAAGATACCTGTTTTCTAAAGCAACCATCAATGCCAAAGCAGCTCCGCCCCCTAACATCCATCTGTAACCCGTCTTTCCTTCCAAGGGAGCGTAGTGGAATCATTATCGGCCTCTAAGGAAAGAAAGCACCACAGATTGAATGAGGAAATCTATTTTCACATCCTGATGAAGATATAGCTAACATGGAAATCATGGATCAAGTTAAAGGAAAAACACAACCCACATCATTTTCTTTCTTCTTGGATTCAGCGCCTTTAGCAAAGAGAAGCAGGGCTTCGGTGCAGCTGAATATCATAGATAAAAAAAAGGCCCCCTTGTTTAATTGGCCCTTTTAACAAGGAATCCTAATTAATTCCCCAGAGCAGAGAACTTTTACACTGGTGTAATCCAGGCTCCAGTGATGATGGACTAGGTAATTTCCAGATACACAATAATGAATCTTTTCTAGCGGGGGCAGAGCTATCACCAGAGACTTGTCAACTTCCAAATGAAGGTAATTACGGGTGGAAAAAAATAGGAAAGTCGGGAGCTGTGGAGGGCCGAACCAGCCAAGAGTGCTTAGGAGAAGGACCATTTTGTTATGTTCTGATACAGGTCGCATTGAGCAGTGGGTGAAGGCAAGTGAGGATTTCATTTCAGGTCTTGAGATTCTCATGGACTTGTCAAAAAAAAAAAAAAAAGAAGTTTCTGCAAAAGGACCCCTTCCCCTACCTCCAATGGTCAGAAAAATAGTAAACTTTAGTGGAAAATTCACTGGGTCTGGAGTCCAGAAACCTGGGTTTCAGTCCTATGCCATTTACTGCTAACTATGTACCTGACAAAAGCCAGTTGGATCAATCAATTAAGAAGCTTTAATTTAGCACTTTTGTGTGCTAGATACTGCAGTAGGTACTGAGGTTATGAAGAAAAAAATTAACCAATCCCTTCCCTCAAGGAATTTACATTCTACAGAGAGAGACAATATGTGCACACACACATACACACACACACATATGATGGAGGCAGATCAATCCCTTCCTTTTTTGTTTTTTTTTTTTGGAGGGGGGAAGTCAGGACAATCGTGCCCAAGGTCACACAGCTAGTAAGTGTCCAGTGTCTGAGGCTAGATTTGAACTCAGGTCCTCCTGACTCCAGGGCTGGTCCTCTATTCACTCCGCCACCTAGCTGCCCCAAGATCAGTCCCTTCTTACAGAAGAAAGAGGAAGAAGGGGAAGAAGAGAAGGGATACACATATAGCTAGAGTTATTGATAAATATCCATGAGCTCAGTCCCTGATTCCAAGGGAATTCTACCATCCCCTATGTTTAAGCTTATTTGAACTATGCATGATGGAAGTATACTAAAGTAGCTGGGGCTTACTAATTCTTGATTAGAATATCCAGTTCCCTTTCTCTACTTAAGTATAAACTTCTAGATTTCAGGGAGTCCAAGAACTTTTAAAAAATATTTTGATAACTGACATTTCAGTATCACTTTCAGGAGTCAGGAGAACCTGAGTTCAAATCCAGCTTCACATACTTATTAGCTGTGTGACCCTGGACAAGTCACTTAATCCTTATTGCCTCCCCCAAAATCAATATACTTGGTTTTCTTTGTAATCCTAAATATTTATTTTATCCATTTAAAAATATATTTCTGAGAAGGTATCCAGAGGCTTTAAGAAACCATCAATGGGGTCTATGACACATACACAAATTTAAGAAATCTTGAACTAGGGTATGCTATACTGACTCCTGATCTAGTCAAACATTCCAATAGGAAAGTAGGAAACTGATTCGACTACTATCATACAGTACAGGCGGGAAGCAGCAAAGCCAGGTTTCAAATTCAGACCCTCTCCGTCAAAGTCAATGCTCACTCCACTAGACCACATACAAACTGCCTCTTGACCTTAAGCCTTCTGACATTCCTTCTGTGACATCTAAAGGCTATCTCCTGCTCTGTTAAAGTATGCTATTAGGGCAGCTGAGGGTTCCCTTTCCATCTAAGTGAGGCAGGGAGCCCCACACTGGACCACCATCTCTATTCAACCCAAATGGACGACAGGCTTCACGAAGACAGTGTCTGCTGCGTTTCCACTTTGTAACCCTAGTGCTAAGATTCTATATACATATATATAGACACTTCTTAATGAACAAATGCAGATCCATCATTTTGCAAAAGCAGGGAATCATTGTTGTTCAGTCATTCAGTTGTGTCCGACTCTACGTGACCTCATGGACTTTTGTCATGGGGTTTTCTTGGCAAAGAAGCTGCAGTGGTTTGTCATTTCCTTTTCCAATGTGTCCTGTTTTATGGATGAGGAACTGTGGCAAATAAAGGTCAGCTGACTTGCCCAGGATCATATAGCTAGCAAGTGTTTGAGGCTGCATTTGAACTCAGATCTTCCTGACTACAGGCTTGATGCCCTATCCAATGCACCACCTAGCTGTATCTCCATTCTCGTTCCTCTACTCTAAGAAAACGACCCAGGGAGCACACTATCTTCCTCCTACTGGGGGAATGGGAGGCAGAGAAAGGAGGAAGAGAACAAACACATAAATGTACCTACTATGTGCCAGGCATCATGCTAAATATTTTATAAGGATTATCTCATTAGATTCTCACAATGACCTTGTGCTGTTTTTAAGCCCTATTTTATAGGTGAGGAAACTGAGGCAGAGGTTATGTGACTTATCCAGGGTTACATGGCCAAACGAGTGCCTGAAGTGGTATTTGAACTCAGGTCTTCCTGATTGAGTTTGAGCACTCTATTCACTGTGCCTCCCAACTGCTTGAAGGCCACCATATTTCTATATATAAGGCCTTGAACCAGGTGGCTGATAAAGAAGTCGCAAAGCACTTTCTTTATACAATCAAAGAAATTCGTTCTTAGAGATTAGTTCACTTATTAGAGTCATCTGCCAAGTCAATGCTGAGCTGCTATTGAATCTACACTCCTCTCAACTCTCATGTTTTGTCCAACAATTTTAACAAGAAGAACAGACATCCAGGAGTGCTCCATCCAGAATCCTCTATGAGTTAGTTAGCTACCTTGTTCTTGGTGTACTTTATTTAACCCAGTTCAGTTAATCTGGTTTTATTCCAAGGATACCTCATCATCATCCAAAGGATGAGATGGATGAGATGCTCGTTCTGATCTTGCTTAGCCGACTCTTCTCACATCCTTGGGCACACAGATGCCAAAAAGGATGATACAGGAAGGTGTTGAAACACAAAAATGTGGATGCATTGAGAGTAGAAAGAGTGCTTTAACAGTAGTGATGTGGCCCTGAATAAACCACTCCTTTTGCTGGGCTCCTTTTTCTTATCTGTAAATACTGATAATGATGTAGTCAATGATAGCTACCATTTATATAGAAATTTTAAGGTTTGCGGAACACTTTAAAAATACCTCCTTTCATCCTCACAAAAATGCTGGGAGGTAGTTGTTATTATTTCCATTTTTACAGATGAGCAAAGTGAAGCAGACAGAGGTTAAATGAGTTATCCAAGGTCACAAAGCTAGTAAGTATCTGAGGCTGAATTTGAACTCAGGTCTTCTTGACTCCAGGACCTATGCTTCATCCACTCTGTAAAATGAAAATTTGGACTAGCTAATGCTTGCAGTTCCTTCCAGATTTGACATTTTGTGCTTCTGAGATTTCATTGGTTGAGATGAAGAGGGAGTAAGTGTTCTTTGGAGTTTTAGCTAATACAAGGACAAAGGAAAGAGACCCAGATGATTGAAAAGCTGGGGAAATGGACCTCTTTAAATTCCTCCCGTCCTAAGGTTGCTTGACAAACTTCATGATCAATGAACATATTCATATGACAAATGGATTTACATGACAAAATTGCATGACAGACAGAGGTTAGTCTCTGAAGATGAATCTCTTGGCTCCCTTCGTTTATGGATGGTTTCCAGGGAAGCCTGAGGACTACAAGGACGCTAGGATTGAGGAAGCCTGGGGGTAGTTATGAGAACATTGTAGATGAAAACCAACTGGCTTGTGTGCACAGGGCTGAGAAACATGGGCTGAGGGGGCCAGATTTTTAAGAACAAGTCACTTGTTGTCAGTGCCAAGGCATGGGCAGCAGCAGAGGCATGAGTACTGGATAAAGAACCCGGGTTTGAAGGCCAGGCAGAGTATTTGATGGGGTAGTCTAAGCCCAGTAGAGGAGTGCATTGCCCAAATGGTACCCTGAATCAAATCAGATGTTTTCTGCCCATGAACACATTTCAGGAACCAGCAGGGCAGAGAATGCTGCCAGTCACAGTCAAAGCTTTACAGAGTTAGGGGGAATCAGACAAACAAAGTAATAACAATAATGACTTTAATAGTTGTAATTTAATATCATTTTACAAAGGTTTACAAAATATATTATATACATTATCTTGCTCAAGTCTCTCAATAACTTTCTTTGTGAGACATCTGTTACTGGTATAATATTTTCCCTATTTTCTAGATGAGTAACACAAAAGTTGAGAACCTTGCACATGGTGGTCACACAGCAGTAGCCAGAGAAGGGATTAAAAAACACTGGTCTTTGCTGACTTCAAATCAAGAACTTTTCTCACTATGCCACTCTGATGTCTATTTGGGCAGATCCTGAAGTTTAATGGGAGGCACTCGTCAATGAGGGATCCATTTTTAAAGCTTGAGTAATATGCTGTATCTGATATTAAGCCATGTGGAAGCTTGGTGAGCCTACTTCGGGAGATGTAAGCTAGAAACGCAATCTTTTACCTCCCTGCTTCAAAGTATGAGAAGTGATTCGTGAGGTGAAGAAGAGCCTTTTCATTGCTGCTCTGCCAGAAGTCCCTATGTTTTGCTTACTGATCCAGTACAATTTCCCTGTTCTGAATCTCTACTTTCACATTTAGTCACAGCCCTTGGATTGGGGTGCCTTAAATTCCCAAGTACCAACTCAGACTGAATCTTCTCTTTAGGCTTGTTCTCCTTACAACTGGAATCCACCAGTTGCTAGAGAGGCATTTCTTAAGCTGAATGTTTACCTAATCACCTGTAGGCATGGACTTCTGGGAAAATCTCAGTGTTCTTTGACCCCCAAACATCAAAGCTGCTTGCTATACTCCAAGTCACCAGGAGAGGACTCCAGAGACCACCTAGCTGCAATGACAATTGTCTCAGACCTCAAAGGTCTAGTAAAGCTGCAAGGCATATTTGCAACTCTGAAGGCAGAAAATGCTTAGTGAGTAGCAAAAGGTAGTAGTCTTGGCCTCTGGGAGCATCTGGGGCACCTAGATCAAAAGAGGATTGATTTAGAACTGGAAGAGACATTAGAAGTCATCTACTTGGGGGCGGTTAGGTGGCTCAGTGAATAGAGCACCTGCCCTGGAGTCAGGAGGACCTGAGTTCAAATCCAGCCTCAAAAACTTAACACTTACTAGCCATGTGGCCTTGGGCAAGTCACTGAACCCCAATTGCCCCTCCCCCCCAGAAGTCATCTACTCCAGTTCCTTCATTTTATAGATGGGAAACTCAGGCCCAGAGAATGAAGTGACTCACCCAAGGTCACACAGGCTGTAAGGAGAAGAGTTGGGATTCTCACCCAAGTACTAGATGCCAAATCTAACACTCTATTATCAATAAATATTTATTAAGTACCTACTATGTGTTGGGCACTGTATTGGTTCCAGATACAAATATGATGCTACTACAACACATTTGTAGGAATGTAAAGGACCATCCATGGTTCCTGGCTCAGTACATGCTTTATATAGCCTTCTACCCTTTCAATATGCACTTAACATTTATACGTCTAAAACTATTTTAGAGCATCCTTCCATTAGGCTTCTCATTAAGTCACTTCTTACCTCACTGACAACAGCCCCCCTACGCAGTGTGTAAGAAAATTCCGATATTCCCATGGAGCCAAGAGGGAGAACCAGTAGATTCACTGACTCCATTGGAGATGATGGTATATGCCAACTTCCATCAGAGTCTAAGTCAAGACTTAGAACATAGAATATATTCCTGTTCTGATGAATCATTCATAGCAGGTAATAAAAATGGGCTTGTTGAGTGAATGAATGAATGAATGAATGATCTGCCTACATGCATCCTGAAGTCTGCATACAAATCCTCCCTATGGTGACTGCCCTGACTCCATAGGGCTCTGTCTAATTTCTCCCTGCCATGGGACAGGCATCTAGACATTTCCTCATTCTCACAGATCCCCACAAATGGGAACGATCTTTATACTGCCCTTCTCAGCTGTCTCACCCACGGTCCCCCTTCCTATTCTTTCCCCAAGAAAGACCCCTGTTTCTCTCCTACTTCTCCATACCTCTCCCCAGACTACCCCCAAGAGCTGTGACCACAGAGGCTGCCTTAACCCGGCTCCTCTGCTTCTCAATATTCCTTGTGGCCCCATGTTTACATCTGGATAAGAACCAAAGTGAGGCATCACGTGCCCCAGGATTTTAGGGATGGTTCCCAGACTTACAACGACAAGGACCTCAAGAGGTCAATGAGATCACTCCACCCCGTTTTCCCTCTCTACATTCTGCTCCCCCCACCTCCTCCCCAGGAGCTCATCACCCTGTGATTGTCTGCTCTCAGGTCTCCTTGTGTTTGCAATCGGGAGGCAAGCAGCTCTTTAAGGACTCCTGGGGAGACAAATTGCTAGATAATTGATTCAGCACCAACCCCAGGCTGAGCACTGCCTACTGAGGCCTTGATGAAACCCTCTTTCCTTCCTTCCTTCCTGGATATCTCACCTTATTATTACCGAGGTCCTAAGAAGCTCAGGCCAGGCAAGGGAGGGGGTCTAGGTGAGGGACCTGTCACATTACAGACATCAGTGTCCAGACTGCATTTCAGAGGAACCCAGCTAGTTCATTTTTACCAGGTTAATGCTCTTTTAAAGGCGGAGAGGGGAAAGCAGGGGGATAAGCAGGGAGGAAGAAGGCAGTGGCAGACAAACTGTCAACTCCCTTCCCCAGCCTAGCTTTTTCTGTATACACTTGAACTTAATGGATTTCTTAATCAAAAGGAAAAAATAATAAAAAGCCCGCAGCTAGAAAAAAACAAACCCCATCTCTCCCTCTCCTATACACCAAAACAGTATCTACACATACAACACAGACCACATAATCCCCATAATCTCCACATCCATACAACACACTCCCCCACACATCACATCCGATGCTCCCTCAACACTTCCATACCACATACCCGATACTCCTCCGCACACTATATGCACCCCTTCTACACACCACATATAGCATACACCTTCACAATAACCCATATGTCACACACATACACCCCCCATATACCCATATCTTCACATACACCACATATATCATACTTTTCTACATACACACCTTTTGTATATCACAATACAACATACCAAAACACACATACCACACACCTCCTACACACACACTTTCTATATATCCACTACCACATATATCCCTCCTACATACCACACCCCTTCACACACATACCACATATGCCCTCCATACACACACCTTATATATGTCACCACATGTCACCACACACATACAGCATATACTACAAACAGGCATGTATCACCTACATGCCTTACACTGCACATGCATCAGCCCCACACACCCTACCCCTTTTTCTCATCTATCACACATAAAAATACCTTACATATGAGTCACATAGCAGGCACACACACACACACACACACACACACACACACACACACACATTGGGGTCAGACTTTCAGGTAAGCCATGACAGAATTGCATAATTCAGATTGTTGCTCTGCATTGATGGGCCTCCTCTGTCCAGGGCTGTTCACTGATTAATTTTTAATCAGACTGGGTTTAGCATGTATAATCAGTGAGAGTCAGGGCTAATTTGCAAACGTTCCTCAAGAAGGTTAGTGCTCCTCATTGAGAGGAATGACTCTGTGTTTTTCCCTCTGCAATTAGACACAGGAGGTTATGTGCCAGGAGGGGCAGGTGTCCTCTTCACAGGTAGTTTAAAATAATGGAGTCCAAAGTGATTTGGACAGGGGTGCTGACATAGACCCTTCTTAATAAACCAAACAACCACAGGCCTTTAGCTCAGCCTTGGGTGAATAAGATAAAGTTGACATCAAGCCAGTCTTACAAACTAGTTGGCCAATCCTCCTCCCAGCTGGGCCGTGGCTGGAAGCTCTCTTATCTACTCACCTGGAACTAACCCTTACCCACCCAAGGGAAAGGGGAAATTTGCAAACCAGTCTTAAGTGACTACAGGCATTCAAGAATTGTATAGCTCAAAGCTTCACCTAGTTCCATTCCCTTCAAATCAATTCCTCAAGAACTTGACAAGTTCCCATAATGGCAGGGGCTGTCTGGGATAGGAAGATGAAAACTAAATAGTTCCTGCCTCCAAGGGCCCTCTGTTCTCTTATGTGGACACAACATAAAGAGAGAAGTAAATCCAAGGTAAGCTGAGGAGGGGGCAAGCAATTTAGACCTGGAAAGTCTCCCTGTAGGAGGGGACTGGTGAACTGAGCCTTGGATGAATTGAGGGATCCTAAGGCAAGGATAGAGCATCTTCCAGTCATGGGAGACAACCTGTGCTTCTGCCTCCCACTTGGGGCTGTGCAGGGTCTAATAGCCAAAGAATGTCAGAGTTGGGACTCCAAAGGGCATCTGATTCAGTCTTCTGGAGTATTGCTCTCTTTCACAGACATGGAGTTGACAGCCTCATTTCTGGGTAACTGTAGTAAAGAATTTTTGGGGGGGTCTTATATTGATTTGAAATCTGCCTCCCTTTAAGTCTCCTACTCCTATCCCTATATTGCACTGGTCCTGGTTCTGCCCTCCGGGACCAAGCAGAACAAATCTTTTGTCTGAGAATTCTTGAAATATCTGTAAAAATTCCTCTCTCAATATTCCCTTCTCTGGCTTCTTCAGTCTATTCTCTTGTGGCATTGTTTCTAGTCCCCTCCACACTCAGGTCAACCCTTCCTTGCAGCCATGCTTTGGAAAGTGTTACAATGATCTGCCATGACCCTTCTCTTTTCACCCACCCCACCTCTATGCAGCTCACCAAGTCATCCCCTTTCTCCTGCCATTCAAACTGTTTCCAGATCTCACTTTTCAGGAAAGCATCCCAGATAGATCAACTGAGAATAAATGATCCTCCCTAGCCTGTCCTGCCTTTATGTGCTATCTCAAATATACCCCTAGCTATGATGCTAGGATACTGCACTAACTAACAGAGTATTTATAGGCTCTTTTGGTTTTAGCATGTGTCTGTCTGGTTCCTGAGAACTGTGACCACATCTCCTCCCCTGACTTCTTTCTGCCTATCCAACCCTGCCCCCCACCCTCTTCTGCATCTTTTAGGACTCAGCTCCAGGATGAACCTTTCCCTTATTATCCTGGTCTATCCTCATCATTCTCTAGGTGATCTCCCTGGAGCCCTTAGCTGTTAGTTAGAATCTCATAGTGGCTTGCAGGACTATTTAACTGTGTCACATTTATACCCCATTTCTCCCCAACTAGACTGTGAGTTCCTGGGGGACGGGAATCAGTAGCTTTAATTCTCTGAAACTGACAACAGGGGCCCAGCAGGAGATGAACAACCTTTCAAGGGCTTGGCTGGCACAGAACTTACTACCTGGCTTCTTCCTTTCAATGGAGCCCAGTCTTTTCCCTATTGAAGCAAGGTTTTCAAAGCAGTGAGGGTGCAGGTATGGATGCAGATGTATGTATGGCAGGTTAAGGGGAGTTATGCATGTGCTACAGATGGGGCCTTATTCTATATCAGCTGCTGACTCTGCTGCAAGAAGCCATTAACCTAGGGCTATTTTTACCAGTATCAGGCATTCCACTGACAGTAGCATCTATGATTGCTGTCCCCCCCCTCCCTTTGTCCCTGTTTGCTTGCTAGAGAAGATAATTGGAGAAGGGATGCTCTGTGATTTTGAAGCTAGAGTGCTGTTGTGGGACCTTGTACCCCCCAATAGCACACCTGCTATACTGTTCTTTATGTGAATGTATGTGCCTTACTCAGTTTTCCAGCTCAAGGGAGATTATAAACTATGAGAGTTGGAAGCAACCTCAATGACCACCTAGGGCAGACCATACATGAAACTCAGTAAGTCCTAGTCAGTCAACATGCATTGATAAAGTGCTTCAAATGTACCAGGCATTATGCTAAATTCTAGGAATACTAACAAAGACAATATTTAATAACAAGAATAGTAGCTAACATTTCTAAAATCCTTACTATGTGTCAGATACTATGTTAGTTTTCATTTTATCCTTACCTTAGGAATTGGGTGTTATTATTACCCCCACTTTACAGAGAAGGAAATTGAGGCAAACAGAGATTAAGTGACTTGCCCAGGATCACACAACCAGTAAGTGTCTGATGTCAGATCAGGTCTTCTTGACTCCTGGTCTGGTGTTCTATGTACTGTGACACTTACCTGCCTCACACATGGTCTCCTTATAACCTCTTTGACAAGCTGTCATCTTGCCTATGCTTAAAGACATCCAGGGATGGGGAACTCACCACCTCTTGAGGCAGCCATCCCTTTTTGAAGAGCTCTGATTGTTAGGGAGTTTTTCCTGACATCAAGCCTCAGTTGGTTTCTTTGCAACCACAAACCACTACTTCTGGCTCTGCCCTCTGAGGCCAATAGTACATGTCTAGTTGCTTCTCCACATGAAAGTTTGTCATAATCTTGAAGACAGTTGTCATGCCCCCTTCCCTCTCCATCTCCCACCCCCCAAGTCTTCTCTTCTCTAGGTGAAATGTGCTCAGTCCTTTGGACATCATGATTCTCATATATCCTGGACAGACTCCATTTTATCAACATCTTCTCAAACTGTGACACCTAGAACCAGATCTAACACTCCAGACCAATGTGGTATATGATGAAAGCTGAGTATATTGAGTATGCATCATTTCCCTCTAAAGGACTAGGCCTCACTTAATGTAGCCTAAGATCACATTGGCTTGACTGGCTGCCCCATCATATCACTAACTCTTAGAGAGATTATGGAGGCCACTCAAATCCCTCTATCTTTTTCCAGAACAATTGTTATCCATTGATCCTTCCCTCATCTTATACTTGAGAAGCTGATTTTTTTTATTCAAGTGCAAGGCAGTTACATTTATCCCTATTGAATTTCATCTTATTAGATTCAGTTCCATGCCTTCTTGCCTGTCAAGACTCTTTTGGATCATGACGGTCAACCTGAGATGATATGGTATGTCTTTGTGTTCCCAAGACAGGAGGGACCTAGGGAAGAGTGTAACATTGATCTGCATCTATGAGTACAGGTGGCTGGTAGAAATGAGAGGCCTGCTTGGTTCTGGTCAAATTACATGGGGTTAGTGGCTACCAAAGATGGCCCCACCGGAGAAGATTAATCAAACTGCTGACCAAAAGTGTTCCTGTGAGCTCTCATATTCCTTTCTGTATTACCAAGAAATAGAATACTTGGGAAATGAGAGTTCTCTCTCAAGAGAGCAAGGGTCATGATTGCTCCTCCTTCTCTCTCTCCAATAGTATATCAGTCAATATTGGCGGAATGGAATTAGAGCCCCCTGAGGGCAGGGGGCCTCACAAGGTCCAGTAGCTCTCCCAGTACCCATTACTTTCTAGCACATGTTGTGATTCTGAGGAGGGGATGCAGAAAATGCTGATATTGGTCCCCTGGTCCTTCCTAAGTAATCACTAGTTGGAGCTGTCATTATTGGTTTTCTTCTCTTCTTTTTATGAGTAGGTCATTCTGGACGGGAAAAAGAAATTATGTTGACACACAGTCTTTCCCTCTTCACCTTCTTCTCCCCTTCCCCTCAACTCTGGATCTTTCTGGTCACCACCATGCCATGAACTCCAATCTTTTTGTATCATTCTGTGGTGGAGTTTGTAATGTTATTTCCAACAATGATAGTTACAGGAGATAGGATTTTTATAGGACTGGTTATTTATGGCCTACTTACTGATGGATACAGAAGATGCAATTTCACGGATTCGATCTGAAGAGAGTTGCTTCTCAGTGTGGTTTAAAGAGGTATGTTGTGCAGAGAAAACAAAAAGGGAATGAGGTATTATGTGGTCAGGAGAGAGGTCAGTGTGCAGGGGTAGAACCAGTGACCACCAGTAGGAGGGCTGCTGGGGACCCTATAGGGTGCCCAGCTTCAATATACCTTAATGAAACTTAATAGTTTTGACCATTGCTCAAATTTGGGAAGACCCTAATAAAGGCCTATGATTCTGAATCTTAGTCACCTATCCCTGAGGAGTTCATTCATCTCCCACTCGTAGAAAACAGAAGAAGTAAGTAGGGAATGGAGCAGGACAAATGTTCTCCCAGTATCCATCAAAGGAAAGAAGATGGAGTCTACCAATGAGAGGCTAAAAAACTAACTTGGATTCCTGGCAGAAATTTAGAGCATATTATTAAAGGATTTATTTATTAGCATTGAGAAAGAGAAAGTGTGACCGCTGAGAGCTAACATGGGCTCAAAAGGAAGAAGAGATGCCAGACTAAACTCATTTCCTTTTTAGACATGTTTGCTAGACTGGTTGATCTGGAGCATGCCAAGGACGTATGCACTATGTAGCCCAAATTCAGCAAGTATTTGACAGAGCCTCTTATGATATCATGAATAGAGAAATGTGGGCTAGAGATGGTCCACTTGGGTGGATTTAGAACTAACTGAATGACTGAAGAGTAGCTTTAGAGATTTACAGGGGTTCTTACCCTGGGGTCCTTGAGCTTGTTTAGAATATGATACCAACTGTATTTCAATATAATTGATTTCCTTTTTAATTCTACGTATTTTATTTTATGCACTTAAAAACATCATTCTGAATGAGTCCACAGAAACACAAGACTAGTAAAGGGAGCCCATGACACAAAAACAGTTAAGAATACAGAGGTGTGCTGGAGACAGCTTGAGTGGGCTCATGAGAGCTAATTGTTAAATGTTTAGAGTGAGTATTTACAGGTTGGAAATCAGCAAACACTAAAATTTTGGGGTGGATTTATTGCTTTGTTGGTTGTTTAGACTTAAGAAAGTGATGAGCAAAACGTTATTAAATAGGGTTAAACTTATGTCCTGTGTATATTCCTTCCTCCCTGGGAGCCAGTTGTTAAATATTCACCAGAACACTTGTATTTAAGAACCAGGAAGAGATTAATGATCCTCTTTCCCTGTCCTGGTCACCACTTTCCACGTACCCATTTGTAAGTGTCTTTCCTGAATTGTGACAGCCATAATTGGGCATATGACTGCAGAAATCGTCAGAAGACATCAAGATTCACCCAGCCCCCTTCATTCTGAGTCACTTCACCTTTTCCAGCTGTCCTAACAATATTGATTCAGGGAGTGATGATGATAGGGGATAGAAGGCAATCCATTAATCACACAAACATTTGCCAAGCACCTACTGTATACGGCGTGGTAAGCTTGGCAATGGGTGGAGATGGGGTAGATAGGAAATAAAAAGATAACAATAAATACTGACCTTAATGAATTTATAAAGGTTTCTAATAAGAGATAAGCTATGTATGCCAATGTAATTAATGGAAATTATGAATGTATTAATGCACAGATACAATAAAGTGCTAGAAAATGAGAGAGAAGTCACTTTCATGAGATTGTGGGGGGTGGATCTGGGAATGCTAGAGTGGGTGGTTTTTGAACCCTGGGCCTCAAAGAACAGGCAGGATATGCCATCAAACAGATGAGGCAAAAGCACAGGGAACTGTCAACAAAGACAAAGAGATGTGAAAGTATGAGGTGGTGAAGTGATAGTGAGTAATCTACATTGTTCATGAGGGGGATTTCCAGTGAAATACATCTGGAAAGGCATGTTGGAATCAATAAACATTTGTTAATCACCTACAATGTGCAAGGTTCTGAGTCAATTGTGACAACCTATATTACTAGAGGTCATCTAATCCAGCTCATCCGGGAGGGAGAATCTACTCAATTATCACAACCAACAATGACCATCAAGAGAATGCACCCAAAGACTTCTCATGAGGTAAGAACCCTCTAACACTAAGGCAGGCCATTTAACTTTTGGAGACTCTTAATTGTCAGGAAATTTTCTTTCCATGGAAATGGCTATTTGCTTCTCTCCAACTGGCACCCACCTTCCTAGTTTTTCCCTGGCAGATCAAACAAGACAAGTCAAAATCTCTAAGTTCAATATCCCCAGTCAAATCAGCCCTATCCTTCCATGTCATGACTTCAAGTCTCTTTCTCAATCCTGGTTAACCCACTCTGGACAGATTCCATAATTGGCCCCAATGTTTCATATGGGGTCTGACCAGGACTGAGGATGAAAGGAACAACCACCATCACCTGCAATTTGGAAACTGTGTCTCTCAGTGCAGCCTTAGATTATATTAGCTTTTGTTTTGTTTGTTTGGGCTGTTCCATTTTAATATTGACAAATACTGATTCATCAAAACATAGGTACATGCTGTTTGGGGCAGCTAGGTGGTGCTGCAGATAGAGTGCTGGGCCTGAAGTCAGGAAAAATCAGCTTCCTGAGTTCAAATCTGGCCTTAGACACTTACTATCTGTGTGACCCTGAACCAGTCACTAACCCAATCACAATTAACATCTGTAAAATGAGCTAGAGAAGGAATTGGCAAACCATTTCAGTATCTTTGCCAAGAAAACTCCAAATGGCATCACAAAGAGTTGGATACAACTGAAATAACTGAATGTTCATATACTGAGACTGAAGGATGTGGGTTAGTATAGATTAAAAAAAAAAAACCTGGCTTATGGCTTGAATCTGTCAAGTGAGAAAATCCCATTAGCTCCAAGGAAATTTCCTCCCACTTTCACACTGATAGCTCTCTGGTATTGTGGATTCTGGAGTTATAGCTTGACCTGGAATCTGAAGCAAATTGGTATGATGGACACTTCCTATACCTGTGTGACCTTGGACATGTCTCTTCACCCTCTCTGGCTTAGTTTTTCTTCTACGTCAAAGGCAAGGAATTAATATCTGTACCTTCGTCTTAGGTTTTGATAGAAGGTGTATATTCTCTTGGAAAGGGCCGAGTATTATTAGACAATTGACAAATTTTTGTTTAGCTGATGGCCATGGTGATGAAGAAATCTAACAGGAGAATATCGTGAGGCTTTGCAATGATGGTGTTGAGGGGAATTGCCAGTGAATGATGGCCCCTTGGACACTGTAAAGTAGAAAAAGCACTGGTTTTGGAGTCAGAGGGGCTGAACTCAAATTTTTCTCTGATGCTTGGTTGAGGCATAGTTTTATACCAGAAGAGGCAGCTAGGTGGCTCAGTGTATAGAGCACTGTGCTTGAAGTCAGGAAGACCTGAGTTCAAATTTGACCTTAGACACTTACTAGCTGTGTGATTCTGGGCAAGTCACTTATCCTTTGTTTCCCTTAATCCACTGGAGAAGGAAATGGCAAACCATTCCAGTATCTTTGCCAAGAAAATCCCATGGATAGTATTGGTGTGATAAGGTTCATGGGGTCACAAAGAGCTGGACACAACTGAACAACTATATTGGAAAGAGGGCTCTACTCAGGGCAGGTGTTATGAGTCTCAAATGATATAATGAAGATAAAACCCATTGCAAATCTTTACATTGATGGTGATGAGGATGAGGATGAGGATGATGATGATGATGATGTCAACGGGCCTCCAGTCTGGTGATGACTTCATTCACTAAGCCTTCTACTATATTCCTGCTGAGATGAAGCAATACTCATGGAACAAAATGGGCGCATTCTATTAAACGTTTAAAAACCAAGCTCTCTAAGGAAAAAATGTATGCATATCCTAAGTCTCAGCAATCAGTAAAAAAAATAAATTGAGCCCTGATTTTGACAAGATTGCCAATTTTTGAGGTGTAAATACTCACATTAAAAATTTAACAAATGGTTCAAAAACTGGTTAGGGCTGGCTCCAGCATATATACCCCTGGCTGGGTTTGATCCAGCAGTGGCTTGGATTTCAAAGGCTACTTCTGGTACTTACTAGCCACATGACTTTGGTTAAGTCCTTCAGCCTCTTTGGGCCAAGTCTTGGATATCTCATGAAAAATGAGGACTGTTGGGTTAGATTGTCTCTGAGGTTCCTTCCAGCTCTAAATCTATTATCTTGCCTATGATTGCACTGGGTGACTGATCAGTCAGTCAAGTGGTCAGTCAGGCCATCCACAAAGATTTATTAAGTACTTATCACTATGTACCAAGAATGTGCTAAACACTGAGGATACACAGAAAAGCAAAAACAGTCCCTGCTCCGAAAAGTTCAAAGATCCAATGATGAGAGAGAGAATATATAAACAGCTGTGTACAAAGAAGATGTCTAAAGGGTAAATTGAAGATAATCTCAGAGGGAAGGCACTCCTAGTGGAAGGGAGACTTTGGTGATGGTAACTTGGTGAGTTGATATAATAACAGAAGAATTATAATACTAATAACTAACAAAAACTGGCATTTATCTAAACCAGTGGTTCTCAACCTGTGGGTCGTGACCCCTTTGGGGGTCCAATGACCCTTTCACAGGGCTACCTCAGGCCATCGGAAAACACATATTTTCCATGGTCTTAGGAATCAAGACACTGCTCCTCTATCCGTCTCCAGGTGGGTCTGCCCACATGCAGATACGCCCACATACGAGTATTAAAGGGTCGCAGCATTAGGAAGGTCAAGAACCACTGATCTAAAACTTTAAGGTTTGTGAAGCACTTTACTTGTTGTTTGTCCTTCATTCTTGAAAAGGACTAATGACATCACAGGGTGATGTCTTGCTCACAAATTGGATTTAAGTGAGGCAGAGCTGCACAAGGCCATCAGCCTCATTGTTTCTTCCAGAGTCAGAGGTCCAGTGGGAAGACAGAAGTCAAGCCCACTGGTGATGGCCTGGTATGCAGTGGCTGACCTTGACCTTTTCAAATTAAGGTCTTTCCTGGACCTCAGTTTACCTGAGGCAATGCCCATTCAATGCTAAGGACTATGTAAGAATTGAGCAGTACATTTCATCTCAAATACCTTTGCATAGGCTGTCCCCTGAGAAATAGCATGGTAGTGGCAGTACATGCATGAATGCCCACCTCCTAAAATCTTGATCTCAAGTACTCTGAGTTTGCATTCCTGCATGCATTGCCAGTAGAGGATGGTTAAGAATTCAACAAATGACAAATGATAGATTGGGAGCGGGGTTACCAATGGATAAAGATTTGCAGAATGGAAATGGTAGAAGGTAGAAGGAGTGAGGATAGTATGCCCCCATGGCATCTTGTATTGGGCCTCACACATGGTAGGTGATCTATAAATATTTATTGAATGAATACATAAATATGCAGTATTACCAAAAGCTTCATCACGTTTTCTAAACGATCCCAAACAGACTTCAGAGAAGGAAGAAACTTTCTGTTTTTCATCTCTTGGGAAAGAATGCTATCTTCCTCTTCCCTGACTCCATTCCCATCTTCCCATCCTTAATATTTTTTTACAGCAAACTATTTGGTCCTTCCAATAATTCTGAGAGGTAGCCCTTATAGGTATCACCATCCCTGTTTTATGGATGAAGAAAAAGGACCAGAGACAATGAGGAATTTTGCCCATGGTCACATACCTAGTTAAGTACCAAAAGTGGACTGAAGCCTAAGCTTCTACTGCCTCATAGCAAGCTCTCTTCCCCAATGTACCACCCTTCCTCTAACAATGACGAATGTTTAACAACCACTGAAGAAGGAATAGACTCTTAAGCACATACACACACACACACACACACACATGCACACACACACGCACACACAACTCTTCTCCTAGAAAAGGGCCCAAGAACAACCCTAGTGCCCTGTTGGGGAAGCCGTTCCCACTGGGGGTGAATCTGAAGGTAATGAAGATGCTCTTTACAGGAAAGAACATTTACAGTCTCTCAGGGCATCAATTTTCACATAACTCTATGAAGGGTCCATATCTGATGGAAAGGAGTCAGGGAAAGAGTAAACTAGTAAGAAAAAATATATGTGTGAGAGCAGTTTAAGAGATCTAAATGGAGTCAGGAGCTACCTGTGTAGCTTTGGACAAATCATCTAACCCAGCGGTTCTCAACCTGTGGGTTATGTTCAATTTGTAACAATGAAAATACATCCTGCATATCAGATATTTACATTACAATTCATAACAGTAGCAAAATTACAGTTATGAAGTAGCAATGAAAATAATTTTATGTTTAGGGGTCACCACAACATGAGGAACTATATTAAAGGGTCGCAGCATTAGGAAGGTTGAGAACCACTGATACTTCTCTGGCCTCATTTTTCTCTTCTGTAAAGTGGAGTTATAATATTATACCTATACCCAGGGATATTGTGAGATTTTCCTCTCTCTTGTCTCTCATATTCAATCAAGATCATCAAGTTAAAGTCAGTTTGTGAATTTTATAGCACAATATTATTATTAGCTTATCTGCGGTATGACTTTAAGTCACTCAATCTCTTTCTTTGCCTATGTCCCCTGATGAAAAATTAGAAAAATAATGTTCACCTTGGCTTTTTAGCAAGGATACTTTGGGCATATAGAGACTCTGGTTGTAGCTATTTCTCTATAACAACGGTTCTAAATATCTTTCTCTTCCCTCAAGTTCCTAACCATACCCCTCCTCACCCCACATGTATTTATACAGGTAGATGGCTTAATCTCCTATTTCACTAAGAAGACAGAATACATTTTTCATGAGCTCCATTAATTTCCTTCTTCCATTTCTTAAAATTGCTCTGTGTCTCTTTCTTTCAACTGTGAGGTTGATCACTTGATAAGAGGATTGAGGATTTCAATAGAGGTGCTATCCCTATAATTTCACTAATGTCAACCCCTAGTCTGTCCTACCATAGATCCCATGCTCCCTTCTTTTCTTCTTAGATGTCATCAGACTCACTCTTTCTATACTTCTTTCCACCCATCTACAAATATTCATAGATCTTCTCAATTCTAGAAAAGCCTTCCTTTAACCAGTGACTATTCCATTTATCTCCTATCATTTATTGATTAACTTTTTGAAAAAATGGTCTAAACCTGATACCTCCATTTTCTCAACACAGTCCATCTTTTGTCCTTATAACTTTATTGAAAGTACCCTCTCTATGGTCATTAATGGCCTCCTATTGTTTGATCATCTTTTTTGACATCTGTGTGCATCAGACACTATTGACCACTATATACTATCCTTCTATAAACTCTTTCTCCCTTTAGCTTCAGAAACATTACATTTTCTTGGGTCTCCTCCTACTTCTATAATAGTTTCTCTTTACATCTTTTGTTGGCTGCTGAGAAGGATTAGACTGGTTCTTCTTGGTACCCAGAAGACTGAACTAGGAGCAATGAGTAGAATTGACAAGTAGATTTCTACTTGATTTAAACAAAACTCCCAAACAATTAGAATTGTTCAAAAGTGGAATGAACTGTCTTGGGAGGTAGTGGGTTCTCCATCTATCCATCCATCCATCCATCCATCCATCCATCCATCCATAATCATTACATTTACTATGTACAAGGCACTCCCAAAAGGGAAGCCTTCAAGCAGGGAAACTGGATGTTCATCCACCCATCAAGGGTGTTTGAAAGGAGTTCACCACTAATAAATAACTTAGATGTAATTCCCAATTGTGATTTATACCTACTGTATGTCCAGAAGAAGTATACCAAGAAGTCTCTGTCATGGTCTCTTTTGTTTGTTTGTTTTGTTTTTTGGAGGGGGGAAGGCAAGGCAATTGGGATTAAGTGACTTGCTCAAAGTCACATAGCTAATAAGTGTTAAGTGTCCGAGGCTGGATTTGAACTCAGGTCCCCCTGATTCCAGAGCCAGTGCTCTATTCAGTGTGCCACTTAGCCGCCCCTATCATGGTCTCTTGCCCTCCAAATACCTCAGAGTCTGGTCAGGAAGAAGGAAATCAAGACTTACACATAAAAAGTGACTAAAGAGTTCAGGCTATATCTACTGACGACCAAAGAAGGGGAAGTCAGGAGTTTAGAGAGCAGGACAGTGGTTTAGGGAGGTGGGGTAGGAGAAAGTAGAAATAAAAAAGATTTGCTAGAGGCTAGATATATGGGAT
Organism: Pseudochirops corinnae; assembly: GCA_028646515.1. NCBI lineage: Eukaryota > Metazoa > Chordata > Mammalia > Diprotodontia > Pseudocheiridae > Pseudochirops > Pseudochirops corinnae. The sequence continues at coordinate 76,025,312 of CM053588.1, read as the reverse complement.
GAACATGAGGAGGTGAGTCTGAGTGACTGGGAGAATGGTGGTAGCCTTGACAGTAAAAAGGAAGTTCAGAAGAGGGCAGGGTTGGGGAGATGGAGGAAGATTCTTTTGCTTCATTACCTTGAATTTTCTGATCAAGATACATACTATATCTCCTCACTGTACATTCCACAAGGACAGAACCTGTTTTATTTTTGTCTTTGGATTTCTAGTACCTAACACAATGCCTGGCACATAGTAGGTGTTTAATAATTTTTAATAGATTCCCCCCCCCAAGGTTTTTTTCTTTTTCTGGCCTAGTTTTTCTATATTCTGCAGACTATCTATTCATTCCTCTTGTCCTATCTTCCTGCCTTGCATCCCTTTCTTTTTCTCTTACCCCTTCTCTCAAATAGCCTTCCTCACCCCATATCAGGAAACTGCTATTCTTGGAATATTCCAAGCCAGACACTCCCTAGCAGATTGGTGCCTCATTCTCTGTGATTTCAGGAATGGAAAACTAATTAGATCCTTCTGAGAAGGACACCCTCTGACCCCCCAGTTCCCGAATTAAGACCCCCTAGCTAGTAGCTGAAATTCCTTTGACACCTACACTGATAAAAGAACAGCCCAGGAAGCATTGACCCAAGAATGGATTCCTTCTGCCTTCTGTGATCCCCAGGAAGCATTGACCCAAGAATGGATTCCTTCTGCCTTCTGTGATCTGAAGACCATTCGGGCAGAGGCAGTTCAGTGACTTCTCTCCTGTATGTACATCATACCTTTCTCTTCCTAGTCTGTGTTTGAAGGTCTTAGTCTGTACCTGAGCGTGAAGAGATTTGTCCTGGCTGAGAGGTGCCAATCCACTGGGCTTTTTCAGGACCTATCCCTAACCATTCCCTGCCTCTGGCCTTCTTGGGCCACTCCAGCTAAACCCCATGGCCTTCCCTTAAGCATATCAACTAAAAGGGCCTATTGTGTCTCAGTATTGAGAGTTGGCTCATGGAATCCTTCTGTGACTCTGATATAAATGTTTGTTGAATTGATTTGGACTGAAATCCATGCAATATCAGATCTGGGGGAGCAGGCAAAGAAATGTAATTTGAGTGTGGGGGTAATGTAGAAAGAATACACAGTGAAGAGTCAGTAAAACACCAAGTAGGGAAGAGAAGGGGCTTAGACTAAAGATTTATATCAGCAAAGAATTAGCCTGAGGCACTGGAATTCAGGTTTTCTGCCAGCCTTCCCACCCTCCCCACTCAGCTGAAGGCAATGCAGCTGGGTCCTGACAAACAAAGCACTCAACTCCCAATCCCTGGGGTGGAGAACCTGTGGCCTTGAGGCCTTCTAGGTCCTTGCGTGAAGCCTTTTGGCTGAGTTCAAGTTTTACCGAACAAATTCTTTTATTAAGTGGATTTGTTCTGTGAAGTTTGGTTTCAGTCACAGGGGCCCCACTTGAGGACCTAGAGGGTCACACGTGACCTCGAGGCTGCAGATTCCCCAGCCTTGTTCCGATTTATCTCTGTGGTAGGCCTTATTTTCCTTACCTCTAAAACAAAGGGGTTGCATTAGGTGATATTATTAACTGGTATTTTTTGTAGCCTGTTAAGGTATTGCAAAGTACATTACATACATGATAATTTTTGAGCATTACAACATCTTTGCAAAGTAGGCACTGCAGTAGGTATTATTATCCCCACTTTAGAGATGGGAAAACTGAGGCTTAGAAGTTAAAATGGCTTGCCATTTATTAAGGGTCTGAAACAACATAAGAACCTTGGATCATCTGCTTTCCAGAAAGGCACAAGATCAGAAAACAATATCAAAGACCTTGGGATTGGCTAAGGAAGCCCCTAGTGTACAACTTTGAATAACATTCTGAGAAATGGGGAGAGTATCAATCCTCTAGGCAAGCGTGGCAACATATTATAGCTAAGGGGAAAAGGAGATCCAATCTCACCCAATTTGCCATGAATTTACTAAGCATCTAATATACTTACAAGGCTTTGTTTTATTCTCTCGGTATATAAAGACAAAAATGAAAAAAGAAAATAGTTCCTAGCCTTAAGGATATGACATTGGGAGAGGAAGGAGGGGAGGGCTGAACCAAAAGAAGTAAACAAATACATCACAATTTGAGTAGGAAGAGAGGAGGAGGAGAGAGTATCAGGGAAGGCACCTAGGAGGTGCCACATGAGCTAAAATCTGAAGGAAGTTCTTTTCCTTCACTGTTGTATGCTCAATTAGGGTTATGGCAGGCGACCACAGCCTTCCAGCATGGCACTATAAACCATGTGCCTTGACTTACCAAAAAATAAAAACCTATATCTCAGGAAAATAGGAGAATCCCTTGTGTGAGGCAGAGGTGAAAAGAGATTGCTTAAAAAGCAATGGTAGACAGCTTGGACAAAGGCTCAGAGGCCACAGATGGAACCAAGAAGAAGGGTTCAAATCCCATCTCTGTCACATATGGCTTGTAGGTTTCCAGCTGGCTGAACATATCATTTAACCTCAGTGCTTGAGACAAGTTTCTGAGACTATAAGCTTCAGAGAAGGTGCCTATCTGCCTCGGAAGATACAGTCCCCCCCACCTAGAATTCCCAGTACCACTAAAATCAGGTATAATGCCCTACCTCTATTTTCTTGATGCAGAGGTTCTTAGCCTTAGTTGGGCCATGGATTTCTTTGGCAGTCTGATGAAATTTATGGACCTTTTCTCTATGTTTTAAATGATGTAAAAAATGTTAAATTTCAATTAGAGCTTAGTGAAAATAAAGCTGTAATTTTTTCCCTATCCTATCCCAACTCACAATCTGTCCATAGACCCCTGGACCCCAGGTTAAAAATTCCTGACCTAAAGCAATCAAAGGGAAAGGAATAACTTTGCAAGAATAACCAGGAGGCACCAGAGGGCCATTGGAATGTCAAGCAGTTACCAGGCCTTCAGGATAACCTGGTAAACTGAGTCAGCAGACAAACAGCCATCATAAACCAATACATAGGAGTAAGTTTCTGAGTGTATGTAGAACAGAGGCAGGATTTTTGCAGCCCTTGAGTGACACTTGGAGGTGAGAGTGGATGATGCTTAGAAGCATCATGGGGATGGGAAGATAGAAAGATAAGGGTTATTGAATGAGAAATCCTGAATTTCTGGGAGAGTGAAAAATTGTAGCATGTTTTATGTTGTAAGCCTGCTCTTTGTAGATGCTAGCTAGAGCTATGGAGAACAGTAAAGCATTCTAATAAATCCACCTTGCCTCTATGTTATTCTTGACCCCAGAAAGCCACAGCGGAGATACAGGAGCAACAGTTTATTTCAATTAACCTTTCACCCCCTTGGTCTCAGCTCTGCTGTTTTCTTTCATTGTTATGTGCCCAAGAATGTGTGTGTCTGTCAAGCAGGAAGCTCCAGCCTTCGAACTAACCCACATGATGACTTATAACAAAATGAAATCCATCATCCCAGGGAAAGCAGAATCCTTCTGACATGAAGAATATCTCCATTTATTTAAAAAAAAGGTCACATAGCTTCTAGAGAAGTTCAACAAATGCAAAATAGCAGCCACAAAGAAGAGAGAAAAGGAGCTCAGAAACTGCCTCAGTGAACACTTCATCTCCCTGCCAAAGAAAGAGACATGGCAGTCAATGGCAACACACTAACTCAGAGTCTAAGTTTATTTGCATCACTTTCATTTTGTCCAACAAGAGGAAAAAGACAGGTTATCAGCAGTGTCACTTCACAAAACACGAAAAGCAGGAGAGGATACTAGAGACATGGCTAAGATAAGTTCATCCTGAGAGCATTTGTTGACAAAACTGGAAGGTACAAAAAAGGCCTGAGACAGTAGAGATCTATGGCATTTTTCCATCACCAATGATCAGTTCTCATCAACCATGGCAGTGGAACCTGCCCCATTTGGGCTTTACCTCCTGAGCACCAAATGCTGAAGAAATCACACTTTGGGAAATAAAGTTGGAAAGAAAGGAAAAATAAGTTAGGAAGAGCACCATCTGGACCAGGTCTATCATAGACAAGAAATCCATGATGGAGGCTCTCGGGCTGTGAGGAAGAGCAGGTGTGCACATGTGTCTGTGTGCATACACATACATGCACACGCATGCACATATACACAAACTCAGGAAAAGATACCAAACAATGCTTTTACCCTGTCCCCTGTCACCTTACCCAAAGTAATGCCTACCTGCCAACAAAGCTGCTTTTTCAACTCTACAAGAGTTTTTTTTATGAGAATGGTCTCTACACTCAGAGAATATACTCTTGATGAAAACACGTGATGGAAACAGTCAGGCTTTTGTAGATGATGATTTCCTATAGCAGACCACATCTTGATAGACCCACAACTGAATGATCTATGTAAGCATAGAAGATCCCGCTGTGTTTGTTGAATATATGTGTATATATTTTAAAATATTTAACTCAGTAGAGCAAAATGTATCCTTGAAGGATCTCTTCAGACAAGATGACTCCCACGCGTACATCAAAATCATATGAGACTCGATGACAGACGGGACTGCCAAGATAACTTTGCTCAGTGATCCGCTGGGTACTGATATCAAGCAAGGTGTTAAACAGCGAGATATATGTTCACCTGAGGCATTCACCCGTGTCACAGAAGATGTTCTGCATAAAGTCAACACCGAAAAAGGATTTCCTATTGATAGACAGATTCTCCAAACACTACTCTATGAAGGCAGCATTATACCAATGGCAACAAACTGATGTCAGTCAGTCAGCCAGTCAATAATAAACATTTATTAAGTGCCTACTATGTTCCAAGCGCTGTAAAGATTAATCAAGAATTCTGTGTACTTTAAAATAGGGTCCAGATACTTAAATCCCTTTCTCTGTCATCATCTCAACAAATTCAGTTGCTTCCCTGTCCAATCTATTAAACAGCTGCCAAAGAGACATTCCTAAAGTATGGGTCTGGCCATGTTACTTTAAACTTATTGACTTGCTTATGAATAATAATATACATGACATTGTTTATAAGTACAAACACTTTATAGTCATTAGAGGATTGGAATTTCATAACAATATGATATAGTGAAGAGATTGCTTCCGAGTGAGGAAGACCTGGGCACAGGTCCTGTTTTCTCACCTGGGCTGTGTGACCCTGGGCAAATTATTTAATATCTCAGCACCTCAGGCAATGCTCTAAAGCTGTTCGTTTCTAGGAAATGCCAATCTACGTTGGTAAGGCAGTCCAAACCAAACCAAACCAAAAAAACCAAAGCAAACCCCACTCTTTAAAGCAGTCATGGAAGGTTATGATTGTTCTCATTTTAATGATGAGAAAACAGGTCAGAGAGGTCACATGACTTGCCCATAGGATCATAAAGCTGAAGAATATAATAGGAGGGATTTGAACCCATGTCCAGAAGTCTATGCACTGGGCCATGCTGCTTTTATTTCCTATCCCACCTCCAGACTCAGAAATCGAAAGGCTTTGGGTGTGAGGTCCCTTCCAACTCCAAATCAAAGGCAAACGATTCTAGCAACAACTGAGCAGAGAGGGCTCAACTCACTTCAGAAACTTAGCTCTGTGACTAGTTAAATCACTTAACCACTTTCGTTCCCTCTCCCACTTCCAGACACAGAAACCTGTCTTGGTTCTGAAGGCTCTTGCCCTGAGATTATGCCACCTTTCTGAAACCATGAGAAAAGAGTAGCTGTTGTGTTCCTCAATGCCACAGTTGTTTTTACTTCCCACGAGAGCAGGTGTCTTGTTGATAGATGAGGGGGTGTCCAATTGTCCAGATTTATCTGCTGCTAACAGGACATGTCATCTTTCTTTTCTGCTCCTCAGCACCACATAGAATGGTTCCAAAGGAATGGTCTCCCGAAACTGCTATAATGTATGCTAATAAAAACAGTATACTCATAAACTAGCAGCTTCAGATTTTCAGAGGGGTCCAGGGATCCATAAACCACAGGTAGCAGGCGATCGCTGCTTCCCCATACACATATATCCTTAGCACTCAAAGGTTATTTATCTCTAATTGCCATGCAAGTACAAATTAGTACAACACACGCACTGTGTCTTGCTGCGGTGGCACCAGCCGTGAATGGGGAGGACTCCTGAGCAGCTCCCTTAACGATTTCCTGTATTTAATTTCTCCCCCACTGAGGTAGCTTAATGGGAGAAGGCACATTCTTTCACATTTATTTCACTTGAGAAGTTTGGGGAACTTGTCGAGTCCTACCTGAGAAGTGAGAGTTTGCAGGCAGTCAGGCTTGAACCTCAGATAGTCAAGGGATCAGGAGAGAGGGAGGGGAGGGACTGATAGTTGGACTAAACAGATTTATTGAGGATCCCCCCATTCAGGTGATTTATTGGGGTCCCTCAATAATACGGAACTAGATGACCCTGAGGCTGGTCATTTCCCTAAGAGAGCACTCCCAAGAGTGTCAATGTGCTGAAGGGTATTGCATTTGGGAGTCAGGAAGGCCTGGATTCAAATCCCACCTCAAACACTTAATAGCTGTATAATCCCAGACTAGACACTTAACTCGGTCTGTTTCTTCATCTGTCACATGGCTGGGTTGGTTTTGGGTCTGAGGTCCCTTCCAACTCCAAATCAAAGACTCTAATGATTTTGGGGAAGCAACAGCTGAGCAGAGAGGGTTCAACTCACTTCAGAAACTTAGCTCTGTGACTAGTTAAATCACTTAACCTCTCTGAGATTCAGTCTGCTCATTTGCAGCATGAGGGTAATAATACTGGTACTGTTTATCTCAAGGACACATATGATAATATGAGTTGAGGGAGTTCTGTACTCCACTGAAAGGGTAGATCCAGAACTAAATATTTATCTCATAATGGTGCTGTGAGGATCAAATGAGATAATATATTTAGAGCACTTTGGAAATCTTAAAGCACTCTATAGGCATGGATTAAATCTGACAAACATTTCTGATGCATCCAGGACAGCTATTTGATACAGAGGCTAAAGCACTGACTTTAAAACAAGAAGATCTGAGTTCAAATCCTGCATCAGACACTTTCTAGCTGTGTAACCCAGAGCAAGTCACTTAACCCTTGTTTTCCTCAGTTTCCTCATCTGCAAAATGAGGGGGATGGACTTGACGGACCCTTCAGTCCCTTCCACCTCTAAATCTATGATCCTGTCATTTAACATGTGCAAGGAACTGTTAGTATCGTGTTCTGTAGCAAGAGCATCAAATTCAAATAGAACCAGGGGCACTAAACTGTAAATAAGGATCCCTGTAGCTGCATATTGACTTACTTAGAAAACCACAAATAAAGACTAGCTAGTTCTTTTGTATTTTTATTTATTTTGTTATTTTTTTTCAGTGAATTACAGCATGCTGGATGCCCCTGGTCTCTAGCACACTCTTGCCCCAGGACTCAGTCTGATTATTTATTAGTCATAACATTCTTTATATTTATAAAACACCGTATAGTTTTCACTCTAACTTCATTCCTTGTAACAATAATATCACAAGTTCTTAAGGTAAAGATAGGGATCTCCACTTTACCAAGGAGGAAGTGGATCCTGGCAGGAATGAGAGATGGCTAAGAAGGGGTAAGGGGCTCAGATAAGAGTGAGTCCCAGAATCTCAGAAGTGAGTGAGCTCTGCCTTCTCAAAACCAATGCAAGGGATCCTCCAGGGTAAGTCACATAGCTCTGGAACTGGAAGAGACCTCCAAGGTCACTGAAGTCAACTCCCACATTTTGCAGATGAGGAAATTTGGAGGTAACATGACTTAGCCAAGGTCACAAGAGTGATGATGATGATGATGATGAGGAGGAGGAGGAGGAGGATAATGATGATGATAACAGCTGGCGCTTATATAGTAGTTTAAGGTTTGCAAAGCACTTTATACCAATTATCTAATTTTATCCTCACAATCATCCTGGGATATACATACTATTATTATCTCCATTTTACAGATGAAGACACTGAGACTGGAAGAGGTTAAATGACTTGTCCAGGATCACGCAGCAAGTAAGCATCTTGAAGAAGGATTTCAACTCAGGTCTTCCTGGCTTCAGGTCCAACACCCAACAGCCCAAGTAATAAGGACATTACACTGGATTCAAATCCAGGTCCTCTGAATCCAAATTCACTGCCCTTTCAAAAAGGCAGTGTGGAACAATGGAAAGAATGCTAAAGTCAGAGTGCTAGGACCTGGATTTGGTTCCTGGCTTGGTTGCTTACTAGCTATGTAAGCTTGGGCAAGTCATGTAGCTTTCCTGGTCTTCAGTTTTAATCATCTGTAAAATGGAGGGGTTGGACTAGATAAATTCTGAAGTCCTTTTCAGTTCTAAATCTTTGATCCTATCAATGGAGCTCATAGCATGCTACCTCTTTAATTCTATGGGCAACCTTTTGGAGGTTAAAACAAATACCACTTTAGCCTCAAATTCCAACCAGAAGTGTAAAAGCTGATGGAAAGGGCTAATGTATTTTCTGGAGCCTGGGAAAGAGTCCAAACTCTTTTAGTAGAATCCTTTCCAAGTGAACTTGGAACTTGGAAAGTTATTGAGATTTTTCTTTCTTTCTTTCTTTCTTTCTTTTTTTATTTCTCTCTCTTTCTTTTTCTTTCTTTCTCTTTCTTTCTCTTTCTCTTTCTTTCTCTCTCTCTCTTTCCTTCTTTCTTTCCTTCCTTCCTTCTTTCTTTCTTTCTTTCTTTCTTTCTTTCTTTCTCTTTCTTTCTTTCTGTTATTCAAGCGAAAACCATCATGAAATTTTTCAGCAAGGACATGCTTCAAATCAGACACCAATAACTGTAAAACTTAACTGGGCTATAAAAAATATGCAGTGATTTCTCATTACCGTGTACTTAGAACACTCTAATAGTATCTCTAACTGCCAGCTGTGACATTTCTCTGCAGGTACAAGTGTTCAAGGGAGACTAGGGATCTGGGAGCAGTAAATTTCCACTGTTAAAAATTAACATGGAGGGAAGGAAAAAGGCCAAAAAAGAAAAAACATCACTCTTACCAAAGTGAGGAGCCTTCTGTCCCTGTGACTTCCAGAAAGTCATAGCCATCCTCCAATTGGAAGTCGATGAAGACCAGGGCAATGGTGTCTCCCAGCTCTGCGAGGATGGTCCATGTGCAATCAGCATTGTTGCCATACTCAGAGGGGAAATGTGGGCTGGAGATGATGCCACTCTGGCCCCTCAGGGTCCCCCCACAGGCGTCATCCGCTGCAGACAAAGAAACAGCACAAGGATCTAGTGAGCTAGCAGAACCTAGCTTATCATACACTTTGAGAGTTATGGATCTAGGGTGGAAGTATTTTACACAGACTTATGAGAAGCATTTTTTTATTTTATTTTATAGCTGGTAAGTTCCATAAAACATTTTGAAATGCAGTAACCATACCCAACTCAGCAGGCGCTTGAAGCCTGTGGTAGTGCAGGTGGACTCTTAGCTTTAACAAACAAGGATACTTCCAGGATTTGGGTCTAATGTAGCTACTGCTAGTTTTAGGGATACAGAATAGTATTAAAGGATTTTGTTGATTTGCTTTTGGGGTTGGCCCATGAATGGTGCTTTGTGGCCCCCTACTTTATATGATGGAAAGAGCTTCAGTGGACTACACCATCATCTGAGAACATCTCCTACCAATCCATCTGGTCCCTCCCACCCTGCCCTTTCAGATTTAAAATTCCCATAAGATCTGCCAATAAAGCCAGTGTCCTTAGAAGACAACAGTGAAATGAACCTATGTTACTAGGAAGTGAAGCCTAGGGGGGAAATAAAAGATGGAATGTGTTTATGTGTGTGTGTGTGTGTGTGAGAGATAATCCTTGTCTTCAAAATGAAGGGTTTTTTGGGGGGGAAGAGAAAGTAGGCTTAGCTGTCAGAGGTAGGACCTATGGGTGGAAGTCACAAGGGGATAAATCGAGGCTTAAAATAAACATTAGAATGGGCTGCCTTGGGGCAAGCACAAGATGACATATTCATAGATTTAGAGCTGAAAAGAAGCTTGGAGATCATCTAGTTCAATCCCTTCATTTTGCTGATTGGGAAACGGAGGCAGAGAAGAGTGAAGTGACTATCCCAAGGTAGTAACAGCACAAGTAACAAGTTAATAGAGCCAGGATTTGAACCCAGATTTTTCAAATTCAATGTTCTTTCTACTGCACCCAATAAATAGTAAGCTTCTATTCCCTGAAGGTAATCAATCAGGCAAGCAGTAAGTATTTATTAAACATTTACTGTGTGCCAGCACTGGGAATACAAAAAGAGGCAAAAGACAGTCCCTGCCCTCCAGGAGCTTACATTCTAATGGGGGAGACAACAAACAAATGCGTATATACAAGCAAAAGCAAAAGCTGGATGGCCCCCTACGGAGGAGACGAGCTTCTATGACTCAGTGCAACTGTTATACCGGACCCCTCAAAGATGCCTCCCACTCCTGAGACTCTGGGATTATAGGCCTGGGAACCTGACCTGACCTTGGACTCAACCCCTGGAATCAGGCCTATCTCTTTATGGTAACAAAGCATCGGTGGGCTGACGTTGCCCAGAGACAATGGAACTGAATTTGCTCAAACCCCCGTGGAGCATGGAAAAGGAGGGTGCTGAATTTAAAAACGACAGCCACGACAGGTGCGTCTGCAGAGCCCATCTCTGCCTGGGGAGGAGGATGGTGGGGAGGTGCCATGGGAGCTGTAAAAGCCTCCTGCCTGGGGAGGAAGATGGGATCTGGGTGCCGCGGGAGCAGTGAGAGGCCCCTGCCTGGTGAGCGCTGCCGGAAGGGTTTCTGCAAAGCTCAGCGACAACCTCTTCTAAAGCATTCTTGTAAAGTGCTTGTTTTCTCTTTACATTTGTTTTGTTGCCACTCCAGCCTAGGAGCTGTCAAGAGAAGTCTCATGTATGAGGAGTCACCCCTCCGTTCAGAGACTGGAGCTCTTGGGCAAGGAGGAGGAAGGAGGTGGCGACCTCAGTCCCTCCATCCTACAAACAGGCTTCACCTGCTTCCCACTCCACCCAGTACCTTGGCCCAAGGGGTCCTCAGTGATTTATGCCAGTTCTTTGACTCTCCCAATCTTCCGTATCCCTCAAGGCCCATGTCCTTGAAGACTTCACTGACGGCCTCAACACACCTGGGTGTCCCCTTTCATTGAACTCAACACTTAGGGTCTGCTTTACACAGACCTATTGTATGATGGCATCTCATTTTCTGGCTATTTAACTCTTGCCGTTGATCCATATTTCTGGTACATTTAGCCCATATCTCTAACTAGACTGTAGGTTCATAACATTCACGAAGGGAATGTGTGCAGCATTGTAGCTAGGACTTATCGTACCTGAAACAAAGTAATTTGCTGGTGATCTGAGAACCAAGACAATCTGACTCAGGGTTAGTTGTAGCACCTCTCCCCTCTCCCCATGGCATGGCTGATGATCCCCAATCCTCCAGCTGTCTGAAGGAGGCAGAGGTTGTGGAGACAGCAGGTGGTGGGCAGGGGGAACATGGCAAAGTGAATCCTAGAAAGGTGCCACAGTGATGGGACTCTGGTGGATGGAGAGGGAGTGGGTCCCTCAAGACATGTGGAGTGTAGGAAAGTGAGGACAACAGGCTGGACTTCAGCCATGGTGAGGAAGTGCACTCCAGGAATACTGGTGCACATAGACAAAGGGACAGAGCCATGCCCTCTCCTAGTTTCAGTTCTGATGGGGTGTTATATTTCTTTGTATCCCTGGTGATCCGAACACCAGAAAGTATTACATTCCCAGTCGGTCTGACCAGTCATTTTCAAGTCATCTTTGATGCCTTTTTCTCCCTCATGCCCCACAAACAATCACTGACCACATCCTGTCGATTCTGCTCATGGACCACTTCTTGAATTAGTCTCCTCCTCCCTTCTCCCACTACCACCACCCTATCTCAGGTCCTCAGTACCTCTCACCTAGTCTATGTTAATAACCTCTCCATTGATCTCCATTCTTCCAGCCTCTCACCTCTGCAATCCAGCCTAAATATACTGACAGAATAATCTCTCCAGCAAACTCAAGCACTCAATATTTACTGAGCTCTGACTCTGCTGGCCTCTGAGGTGGGGTGGGGCTGGAGGAGACACAAAGATAATAAAACATACCCTATGAACTCAAGGTGATTATAGTCTAATAATGGAGATAAGACACAAATAACTCTCTATAGAGGTAGGTAGGTGGCACAGTGGGTAGAATGTTGGATTTGGAACCAGGGAGGCCCTGAGTTCAAATCCTGCCTCAGATACTTACTAGCTGTGATCCTAGACAAGTCACTTAATTTCCCAAAGTCTAGTTTATTCATCTATAAAATGGGGGTAATAATAGCACCTGCTTACCTCACAGGGCTATTGTAAAGATCAAATAGGGTAAACTGTGGAAAGAGTTTTGCAAATCTTAAAGTATTATATAAATGTTTACTCTATCTTTTTTTTTTTTTGCGTTTTGGAGAGGGGAAGGCAGGGCTATTGGGGTTAAGTGACTTGGCCAAGGTCACATGACTAGTTTTGTGTTAAGTGTCTGAGGGTGGATTTGAACTTGGGTCCTCCTGAATCCAGGGCCAGTGCTCTATTCACTGCTCCACGTAGCCACCCCCTAAATGTTTACTCTTAAGACACAAAATTGGATATGATAAATCTTAAGAGAAGCACAAAGTGTTTTGAGTTCAAAGGAGGGAGAACTCAATTTGCCCCTGAGGATGTCAGCAAGGCTTCATAGAGGATGCTACATTGAAGTTGGACTTTGAAGGATTCCAGTAGGGAGAAAGAATGGAAATACATTATCAGAAAAGGAAACATTACGTGCAAAGTTACAAGCATGGGAGACCCTGGGAAATATGTGGAGCTGGTGATTAGTCCATTTGGGCTGAAGCACAGAGTACCAGTAAGGGAGAAGTAGTAGATAAGATTGGAAAGATCATATATGGCCCTGGATAATAAGGAATATTTTTCTGGAAGTAGAGAAATTGATGATTTCTGAGGAGGGGCATGATATAATCAGAGTCATGCCTTAGGAAGATGATTTTGGCAGCATATGCAGGCTGGATTGGAACTGACAACCAGAGAGGCCAATCAGGAAAACATTATCATCCAGGTAGCAGGGGCTAGTCCTGAGTTTTAATGTGGATCATACAGAGAAGATGAGATGGACATAAGGGATACTGTGGAGGAAGGATAGGATTTAGAGGCTGATTGGATCTAAGCTCCTTGAGGGCAAGGGGCCCTTTGACTTTTGTTTTTGTATAGCCAGCGTGCAGCCAGTATTCTGGCACGCATCAAGTACTGAGCAAATGTTTGTTCATTGAGTGGTGGTGTTGTTGTGTCTGTCCTTCAGTTTTCGAAGAGGACCATGGCATCAGGGAGATGATGACATGACTTGCAGTTGACTTTGATTTGAGTGAGGGAGGACTGGGCAAGGTCACCAGCTTCCCTTTCTCATCCAGAGCCATCTGGAGCCAGTGACCTGATATTCATTGGGATGACTGGAGATAGCCCGGGATGCACTGGGAGACCCTGGCCCTTGTAGGCTAAGGTTTTTTCAGGTTCCCACTTTGAGTGAGGTAACACCCATTCAGTGAATAGGCCTCTTTAAGAAGTGAGTCAAGGGATAGCCCTTTTAATTAAAAAAAAAAATGTCAAGCCAGGAGGGTGAGACCCTCAGGGTTGCTATTTCAAAGAGAAACAGTTACCTCTAAGCCAAGAGGGCCCAAAATACATTCATGGAGTGACTGGTTGCTCAGATGTTAGGGTAAGGAGAGGGGGTAAGGTTCTGAATATGGTAGACTGGATGGAGGGGTCATGCCACTAACAGAAGTAGTGAAGGCAGAAGAAGGAGCTAATGAAGCTCTGTTTGGGACATGTTGAGTTTGAGGGGCCAGGGGGACACTGAGGCGAAGATGTCATATAGGCAGTTGGAGAGATGAGTCTGGAGATCACAGCTGAAGACAGAATTGGGAAACATCTGTATCAAGATTGAAGAAGCAGCAGCCAGGTAGTTCAATGAATAGAACTCTGGGTCTGGACTCAGGAAGACCTGAGTTCCAATTTGACTTCGGATACTTACTAGCTGTGTGACCCTGGACTAGTCACTTAACTTCTATTTGCCTCATTTTCCTCAACTAAAATTGAGATGATAATAGCACTATCTTCCAAAGCTGTTGTGAGGATAAAATAATAGTTGTAAAGTACACTACAAACCATAAAGCACTATACACATTCTAATATATGTTCTCATCTTCCTCTCCTCCTTCTCTTTGGGGGGGAGAGAATGGTTCTAGCTCATCACTAAAGTCACTCCATCATTCTAATTTGCATAAAGGGCCCTCTGTACCTGTTATCTCTAGTAGATTTTGAACTCTTTGAGATCAGAGCTGCATCAGCATCTGTGTGCCTCCCTCACTGTGGAGACGCCTCCACTGCTGTGACTGGCCCTCTCCCTCTGCCTCACTTGAATCCAATTCAGGTGCAAGTCAAGACATCTCCTGCGATGTTACTGGTCCTCTTCAAAATGAAGGACAAACAACAGTCCTCTGGTATCCAGGAACCTCTATTTGAGGAAATGCAATTTCCTTTGATATGCTCTCTTTCCCCATTTGAGTTCAAAGGAGGGAGAACTCAATTCCCCCCTGAGAATGTCAGCAAAGCTTCATAGAGGATATGACATTTCAATTGGACCTTGAAGAATTCCAATAGACAGAAAGGATGGAAATATGTTATCAAAAAAGGAATCATTATGTGCAAAGTTACAAGCATGGGAGACCCTGGGAAATGTGTGGAGCTATATGTATAAGCTCCTTGAGGGTAGGTGCCATCTTACCATCTTACTTTTTATATTCATGTTCTCAGTGCTTAGGGTCTGCATTGCACATTTAATATTTCCTGACAATTGTATGATATTGTCTCATGTGATGTTTTTTCCCCTGTAATTTAACTCTTGCTGTTGATCCATGTTTTGGGAACATTTAGCCCATATCTAACTAGATTGTAGATTGCTGGCGTGTAGCAAGTACCTAAAATACACTTATTCTCTCTCTCTCTCCCTCTCTCTCTCTCTCCCTCTCTCTCTCTCTCCCTCTCTCTCTCTCTCTCTCTCTCTCTCTCTCTCTCTCTCTCTCTCTCTCTCTTTCTCTCTCTCTCTCACCCCCCTCCCCCAGGCTACATTTCTCTATCATGCCTCAGGAACTTCTTTATCTTACAAGATCACATCAGCCCTGTAACTCATACTTCAGTTAATACCCACTGTCCCTGGGGCCAATCCTTCCTTCTGACTGGAAGACAGAGACCTCTTATCTGAGAACCTCCACTTAAGAACAGAACCCAGGTCAGCATCTTTTCATTTCCAAACCGGCTGAACTCCTTTGGACTTCTCCATCATGTTCCCAAGCCTCCCTCCAACCCCTGTGTTTTTCTGTTTCCTTTTGTATCCTGTGATCCCCTATTAGACTATAAGTTCCTTGAGGAACTTGTCTTTCTTTGTATCTTCAATACTCAGCATGGTACCCAATACGTAGTAGGTGCTCAATAAATATTTATTGACTATTCATGCATACATACATCCACGTATCAGTCTATCCAACCATCTTTGTATTTCATGAAGTACCAAACACAAAGCCTTGTACGCTGCAAGTGCTCAGTAAAAATCTGTCTAATTGAATTAAATTGAATATGTGGGTGAATGAAATACTATTCAGAGCAGAGTGCTCACTATGTGATCTTAGGCATCATTCCTCATGTGATCATAAATTTTGTTCATTAAAATAAAAGATATATAGAATCCAAAACCTTACTCTAGTTGTTGGACTGGAAAGAGATGAAGTTCCAGGAATAGCATTCCCAACACTTTCCCACCATTGAAAGAAACAGAAGTACACATGATCAAAATTCCCCAGTATAGCCAAATACACGGTATTTTTGATTTTTAACTTTCTGGTACTGTTACCACAAGCTGCTCTTTGGAGTTGGTCAGGGGCTGGTCTCTGCTATTAAACATTCAGCTCTATCCAGACGACACGGTAAACTCTCTACTACACAATCTTTCAGTGTGAACTATCTAGCTAGGTGCTACAGGGAATAGAGGACTGGACTTAGAGTTAGGAAGACCTGAGTTTGAATCCTGCCTCAGACATATACTAGCTATATGACTGTGGGCCAAGTCACTTGATCTCTCTCAGTCTTAGTTTCATCATCTATAAATTGGGAATAATAATAGCACATATCTCACTGGGCTACTGTAAGGATCAAATGAGATAACATACATATAGTGCTTTGTAAACTTTAAAATGCTATATAAGTGCTAGATAGTTTATGAACAAGCAGAAGTGTACAGAGAGGCACAAAGCTAATGTTCCATCATCCATTAGAGAAAACAAAGAAGGATAGAGAAATCATACAAAACAAGTGTCAAGATTACCCAAATGAAATCAACATGTACCTTGGTGTTCTTTGACTTCATTGTCAAGGCAAGTATTGTGGAGGATGGAGGAAACTTTGTTGGGCAGTGCATTTAAAAAGCAAGTAAGGAAAAAGGTCAAAAGCCTTAAAATGCTTTCTCCAAGAAAAGAGCCATCTACTTAGATGCCTTATTGTGTCAAGGTGACCCTGGGTTCTCAAAAATTGGAGCAATGGAGCGCTAGGTCAGGCAGGTCCTACTGGAAAGCCTTCAGATACAGTCCCAGGGACAGGATGTATTTGCTGTCCAAGGACTAGCAGATGTGGAAAAGCAAATCATTAGTAAGCTGGGCACTAGATGGTGGATTCTTTGGCCATGTCAAAATATGAAAAATGAAATTGACTCTATCTTACTTAAAAGACAGTAAATGACTGTTTCCAAATACAGCAGCCATTTCAAAACTGGCTTCACTCAATCAGGTCATAGACCAGTTAGAACAGGTCAAAATCAATACCAAGTGAGGAGAAAAGATAAAGATGAGATGTCACATGTGATTATAGCAGCTTTGACCTGACCTTTTAAAACAAGCTTTCAACTCTGAAAAATGAGAAAAGAAAAATAATAAAGCCATTGACTTTCACTATTACCATTCCTCAGAAAGCTTAAACTGATGCAAAGCAGTCGACACTACAGGGAGGCCAAAAGATGGCAGAACTCATGTGAACCAGCAAACATTTATTCCTCTTGCCAAGCAGACAGATATGGACAAGGTGAACACCAGTTTAGACACACTCATTTGCAAATTATTACAGAAGTGTAAGAATGAAGGTTTTGGATAGTGTCATCTGAGAAAAGAGCTGACAAAAAAGCTGGTGAGGAGAAAATCTTGAGAACACCAGCAAAAGATGTGGCTAGGCAGGTCATCCTGTGAATATCTGTAGATGACACCATTATATGTAAGCTTCTTGAGGGCAGGGACTGTCTTTCTTTTTCCTATTTGTATTCCCAATCCTTAGCACAGTGCTGGCACATAATACTTAATAAATGTTTATTGGACTGAATTTATTGAATGAAGTTGGAAGAACAATAGATTTGAAATAGATTTGCCTCTTTCTACTGTGATTTGGTATCATGACTGATAATAATTAGCATTTATGTAATGCTGTAAATTTTGCAAAACACTCATTTGAGCCTCAGAAAAACCCCTCTGTGATGTAGGTGCTATTCTTTTTCTCATTTTATAGATGATAAACCCGGGGTTCAATGAGGTCAGGGGTGCCCAGGGCCACAGAGCTAATATTGAGGTGGGAGTTGAACCTAAGCCACTTAAGCTCCAACTCCAGTACTCTAAATACTATGTCACATTGCCTCCTTTGGACTATGTCATCTCCTGATGTGTGATCTGAGGAAGTAGCAATGTTACCTAAGAAGACTGAGCTTGAAAAGGGCAAGCTGGCCCTGATCATAGACAAAGGGAAAATCCCTGATGGGAGTGTCACCATTTTTAAATACACTCAGCGATTGAATTCCAAAATATCTCAATGATAGAAGAATTCCAAAAGAATGGAAAAGATCGCAGATATGATGGCTACCCTCCTCCAAAAGGTAACAAAGAAACCATTGGCAACTACTAGTCAATATATTTACTTTCTAATCCCATAAACTATTTTGAGGAAGGTCTGTGCATGCATGGAAGGTATGTTTGATGAAAACATGGGAAGGGGATGTGTCAGATTTCCCAACAATTCTCTGTAACAGATAATATTTTTCTGGTCCTGTAATTGATTTCACAATATGGAAAATATAAAATACGGATGCATCTAATATTTATTGATTGCTAAAAAACAATAGACAGCAGAAAAATGCATCTGTGAATACTTTTTTTGAACTCTTCTCTCTCTCTCTCTCTTCCTCTCTCTCTCTCTCTCTCTCTCTCTCTCTATATATATATATATATATATATATATCTTATTTATCAAATTATCCAAAATTCTATGACAGATGTGACTATGGAGATAACATTGTTCTACAATCCGCTGAGTATTGACATCAAATGAAGCATAAAACAAGGCGACATATGTTCACCTAGGGTGTTCATCAGTGTCATGAAGAATTCCAAATAGAATCCAAACAAGTTTCCAAATAGAAGGAAAAAGAGAAAGAAAATAAGTGGCTAACAGGAGCTTGAAATGCAAAATAATCTGCTAGATAGCAAGAAACTACCTAGATGCCCTTGATAAGTTCACGCTAGTCAATCCATTCATCAACATGCATTAATTAGGTAACTACTCTGTTCTAGGTACTGTAGAATGCTGAGGATAGGATGCTAGGTGCTGAGGATATAAAGAGAAAAATGTAATAGTCCTGCCCTCTGGGAGTTTACATTCTATCAGGGAAGACAGTCTAAGTATGTATAGGATAGATACAAAATAAATGCAAAGTAATGTTTCTCGGGGGCCCCAGTGTCTGGGGGATCAAGAAAGGCCTCTTGTAGAAGAAAGCAGCATTTCATGACCAAAAGAAACTAGGGATTCCAAGAATGAGAAAAAGGGGAAATGTGTACTCTAGTCTTGGCGGACAGCCTGTGTAAAGAAAGGCAGAGAGGAAGTGTGCCTTTTAGAGTTATTAAGAGGAATAAAGTATAGTAAGCTTAGAAAGGTAGGTTGGAAGTCATGAGGTTCATAAACTGCATGGCAGGTTTCTAAAAGAACCAGGACAAAAGATTCCTGAACAACTGTCAGTAATCTTTGAAAGGTCATGGAGAATGGAAGAGCTGCATGAGGACTAGAGACGGGCAAAATGTCCTGATTTTCCAAAAAGGGAAGAAACTAAAGTAAAGCCTGCAAACCACAGGCCAGTGAACTTCGTTTGAATTCATGGAAGAATATCCTAGAAGACATCATTAAAAGGATTCTAGTTGCTCATGAACAACTAGAAAAGGAAGCCAGTGTGTTTTCATTAAATCAGTTCATACCACACTAACCTTATTTCCTTTTGTTTCTGACAGGTTTACTGGTATGTCAGGGAAAAAAAAATTCTGTAAGTCTAGTTTATCAAGATTTTGATAAAGTATATACAGAAGTCTTCCATGGAGCTCCTGTAGAAGAAAGGAAAAATGAAAGAAGCACTGACTATTTATCAGGCACAATGCCAAGCACTTCACTTTATAAATATCATCTCCTTTGATTATCACAACAACCTTGGGAGTTTTTTGTTGTCCAGTCATTTTCAGTCCTGTTTGACTCTTTGAACTCCATTTGGGGTTTTCTTGGCAAAGACACTGGAGTTTTGCCATTTCCTTTTCCAGCTCATTTTATGAATGAGAAAACTGAGGCAAACAGGGTTAAGTGACTTGAGTCTTCATGATTCCAAGACTGGCACCCTATCCACTGCTTCACTAATAGTTTACCAACATTGTAATCAAGTGCATAATGAAGTCTTTCATGGAATTTTTTTAGAAGGAAAAAGAAAACACATTTATTAAGCACTCATTATTTATTTATCAGGAGGCAACTGTGGATGGAGTCAGAAAGACTTATCTTCCTAAGTTCAAATCTGGCCTCAGACACTTGTGTGACCATGGGCAAATCACTTTACCCTGTTTGCCTCAGTTTCCTCATCTATAAAAAGAGATGGAGAAGGAAATGGCAAGCCACCTCAGTATCTTTGCTAAGAAAATCCCAAATGGGTCATGAAGAGTCCAACATGACTGAAAAACAACTGACATTTTTCAGGACCATGGTAAGTACCTCACAAATATTATCTGATCTGATCATACAACATTGGGAGATGGGCACTATTATTATCCCCATTTCACAGTGGAAGAAATTGAAGCAAACACAGGTCAAGTGACTTGCCCAGTGTCATATAGCTAAGTAGGTATCTTGAGGCTGGCTTCCTGACTCCAGGCCCAGTGCTCTATCCACTGTGCCATTTAGCTCACCCTAGACAAGGTGGGAGAGATGCAGACTAGCCAATAGTACAGCCAGATGAATTTAGAACTAGCCATAAGGTGTAGTCATCAGTGTTTCAAGGCTAACATGGAAGGAAGCCTCTAGTGGAGTGTTCCCAGTGAGCTTGGCTTTGTGCTGTTGAATACTTTTATCAGTGACTTGGATATTTGGATCAAGTAGGAAAGGACTAAAAGCTAGATGGAATAGCTAATGCACTGGATGATGAAATTCACATTCTGAAAGACCTTGACAGAGGTTAGAACGTGGGCCAAAAGTAGTAGGAAGAAACCTAGGAAGGAGAAATTTTAAATTTTTCTTGTACTAGAAATTAAAAAAAAAATAAACTGCACAAGTATAAGTTGGAGGAATAGTTCATCTGAAAAGATCTGAGAATTGTTGTTGTTGAGTCATTTTTTAGTTGTTTAGTCATGACCCCATTTGTTGTTGTTGTTTTTTGGCAAAGGTGCTAGAGTGATTTGACATTTCAGTCTCCAGCTAATTTTATAGATGAGGAAATTGAGGCAAAGAAGGTTAAATGACTTGCTCAGGTCACACAGCTAGTAAGCATCTGAGGCTAGATTTAAACTCAGGAGGATAAAAATCTTCCTCCCTCCAGGCCTAGTACGCTATGCACTGTGACACCTAGCTGCTCCATGATACAAACTCAGTTTGAGTCAGTAGCACAGTTTGGCAGTTAGAAATGTTTTTATAATCTTAGGGCACGTTAAGAGATGCATAGAATCTTGAACACAGGAAGAGATGATTCTATTGTCCTCTGTGCTGGTCAGACCTTCGCTGGAGCATTGTGTTCGATTCTGGGTGCCAAATTTTAGTAAGGACATTTGTAAGCAGGAGAATATACAGAGAAAGACAATTGTCAAAGAGAAGGGAATTCAAAATGTGTCATGTGATGATCAGTGGAAGGAACTGGAGATGCTTAGCCTTAAGAAGCCTTAAGACTTGAGGGGAAGTGATAGTTGTCTTCATGTATTTGAAATGCAGTCATGTGGAAGATGGATTATGTTAGTTCTATTTGGCCTCAAGGGGCAGAACCAGGAGCAACTTGTGAAATAGGTAGAGAAACAACTACCTAACATTGAAGAGGTACCCAAAAGTGAAATGGACTTCCTTGGGATATGAGTGATTCCCCCTCACTGGAAGCTGTCGAATAAAGGCTAGATGACCATTTGCTGTGTATGTTACAAGGGAATTCTTGTTTAGGTATGGGTAAAACTAGGTGTGTTCTGAGGTTCTCTTCAATTCTCTGATTCTACAAAGAATTCCTTATTGATGAGGAGGTTCTGAAAGTGTCATCTTCTCATCAGAGATAAAATACCAAGCCTCGGAATTCTGTATATCATCCTCAGAGAAACCCACTGTGATTCTACAGAGATTGGTACCCATTTACAGTTGAAAAACAAAGTGGATGAAAAATGAATGTTGTCCAGAATAAGTCATGCAACTGGAAAAGCAGCCTGTCAAGTTAGGCCATATATATGAATGTCTTAAATAAGTGCTACAGCTGGACAACTATCTGGACTCAGATTTGGAAGATGGACTTTGGTTAAAAGGTATTTGTGAAGTTGTATACCACTAACAATGTTTCCAAATTTTGGAAATTATGAGTTCAATTCAACGAATAAGAGGCTCTAAAAAGAATCAAGGTCACAAGTAACTCAAATCAATCAATCAATCAACATTTATTAAGCACCTACTATGCGCCAGGCACTGTGCTAAGCACTGGGGATACAAAAAGAGGCAAAAGACAATCCTCACTCTCAAGGAGCTTACAATTACAATGCAAACAAAAATTTACAAAGCCAACTATAAGTAGGAAATAATCAAGAGAGGGAAGGTACTACAATTAAGAAGGACTGGGTAAAGGATAGGATTTTAGTTGGGACTTAAAGGAAGCCAAAAAAGATAGTAGATGGGGTTGAAGAGGGAGAGCATTCTAGGCATGGCCAGAGAGAATGAAAATAAGTTCCAGTAAGTGTCAGAGATTTGAACCCAGATCTCCTCTGACTCCAAGTCCAGTCCACTTTTTCCTATGCTGGATGCTAAAAGAACCAGAGGAAGACCTCTGGTAAGCTGGGTTAATACTCTTATTTTTTTCTTTTTTTTGCTTTTTAGAGGGGGGAGGGCAGGGCAATTGGGGTTAAGTGACTTGTTCAAGGTCACACAACTAGTGTTTGTGTCAAGTATCTGAGATTGGATTTGAACTCAAGTCCTCCTGATTCCAGAGCCGATGATTTATTCACTGTGCCACCTAGCTGCCCCTGGGTTGATACTCTATAGAGTATTTATAAAAACACATGAGTTAAGAGTTGTTCAGAATGAGAAATTATGGCTTTCTGCATTGGTGGAAGAAGCAATCACCTCGAAGAGATCAGAGATCCATCTAAGTGTCTTAAGTACCAAAATAAGTGCACAGGAAAGCTTTGGAGAAATAAAGAAACATGGGGCTGTAGTAGAGAGGGTTGGATTTGGAATCCAGAGAACCTGGAAGCCAATCCCACCTCAGTCACTTATCTTTGTGACTTTGTGTTGGTCATTTCTTCTCTGTTGTTCTCTTTTCCATATGTGGAGGTCCCCTCTACTTGCAACTGTGATCCTGTGATAACTTTCTGCTTTGCCTGATTTCCTTCATCCCACAGTTGTCCAGCCTGACTATCCCACAGGATACAGGATTATATCTTTAAAGCTGGAGAGCCCTCAGAGGTCATCTAGTCCTATCCTCTCATTTTGAAGATGAGGAAACTGAGGCCCAGAGAGGTTAAGGACAGGTACTAAGTGACAGGGCCAGGATCTCAAAGCATATCTTCTAACCCCACACGCAACGTACCTTCTACAATATCAGCACACTGTTTGCAGAGGAAATTGGTAGGGGGAGATGGAGATTGCTCTCCTTTGCCTCACCTGGTGTGAAATGCTGTTCTGACTTCACAAGTACATCTGTATTTTTACTCCAGGTAGTGTGTAGCGCACGGACAGTGTGAGGTTGTGAAGTCTGACATCTCAGACACCACTGCTTGTCTCATTCAGATGTGAACAAGCTTCACCATAAACAGAACCTGTGAGATCAGCAATGGGGCTCTGAGCCTCCACTAGACAAACGGGAGGCTTGTAAATGTCAATTCCTTCTAAGCAGAGTTTCCAAGTTAACAACAATGAGGGACCGTGCTTCTGTCATGCTGCTTGTCAGAAAGCCTCCCAATACCAGCTCATTACTGCAGGTAACCTTGGCATTAGCTACCTTGACTTCAAATGGAATAACAGCCCCTCAGCTCACCCTCTGGATAATGTGGACATTAGTCACCTGGGATAGGGCATAGCTCAAACAGGGAGGGACTTTTTACAGGGAGGCAGAATCCAAGGGAGGGAATGCAATAGGATTACATTAGGGATAGGGCTCCAGTTCATAGTTAGGCTTCAGACATTTTTTCTGGGTGAAGCTTTTAAGTCTCATACATGACTTCCTTATGATGTTGACTTTGTTTTCTTTTTTTCCCCACTACTCTCCTTCATTATCTTTCCTTTCTTCTAATTAAGGTGGTCTCAGATTAAACATTGTCTCAGATATACTCTGAGAGCCAAGCATCATCAATCACTGCCTACTGACCAGTGCAAGCGAGCTCCATTAATGAGAAACTCCTCCAAGCTAACTCCCTACTCCAGGAGCAGAGCAAGTCCATCATCAGATATAGCTCCCCCGATCAAAAGAGTATTCATGTAGGTGGGGAAAGAACTTTCCCATTGGTCCTGAAGAGGAAAGGGATAGGGCAGCGCTTAGTATTTTATTATTCTGAATTTAATAAACACCACATAAGATAGTAATTTCATATACACAGAAGATCAAAAAAGGAGGATTGTACATGAGACTAGGAATCTGCACCATGACATACAGCTTATTTCTCTAAGTACACAACCCATGTAACATGTTACTTTCAAAACTGTCCTGCTTGTCTGGATTTCCTATTGCTCTTACTTCTGTTCTTGTGCTTTGTTGACCCCTCTATGACTTTTTTCTATCCATTTTGGTAAGCCTGTCACTTGATTCCCCCCTCCCCTTTTATCTCTCTGCTAAACTCTCCAAAACTGAGAGGAATGCAAAATCCTTGTATCAGATATACATGGCTAAGCAAAACAAATTCCCAAACTGACCATGTCTGAAAAATTCCTGTTTCATTATATACTTTGAATTTATCATTTCACTCCCAGGAGATGGACAGCTTGCTGGAATCATTGTTGGTCATAGTGTTGCTTAAGCCTTTCATAATTGTTTTTCTTTATAATGTTACAGCATAAACATTATATTTTTTATTTCTCGTTAATGGAGCTAACTAGCATTGGTATAGTTCAGGTTCTGCTCACTTCACTGACTCTCTGTATCAGCTGACAAAAGTCTTCCCAAGTTTGTCTGAACCTGTCCCTTTCATCATTTCTTAAGATGCAATAATATTCCCTTATATTCACCACAATTTGTTCAGTCATTTTTCAATTGATGGGTACCATTTCCAGTTCTTTGCTACTTATAAATCTTTTTTCCTATTTTTTTTAGTCTCTTTGAGTTGTAGGTCTAATAATGAAATTGCTGAATCAAATGGCATGAATGGTTCAGTGACTTAAAATACAGTTCCAAATTCCTTTTCAGAATGATTAGATCAATTTATAATCAATTCACAATCCACCAACCATGTATTAGTGTGCCTATGGGAGGGCCCAATGGTAATAGTCATTCCAGGGAATGCCAGTCCATTTAGTTGCCCACCTAGCCAATGGCCCATGAATTTCTATGAGACAGCCTTGATGAAAGTTAGTAAGCAGAACCCTTCATGCTGGGTCAGAAACCAGGGTGTCTTGAGAGAAATGAAATCGAAGAGTTCTACAAGGGTGGATAGCCAGTTGAAGGAGCAGAGACTTGGAGGCCATATTGTGTGTTAGATACAGGACATGTTGGAGGAATTGACAACTAGCCTGCCTCAGTACAGTATAGTGGCATGAAAACTGGATTAAGAGTCAGAGGGCTTGGGTTTGAACCCTGACTCTGCCACTTTTCAGCTGTGTGACCTTGGGCAAGTTATAGCATCTCTTTGGGTCTTGGCTTTCTCAACCAGCAAATGAGAGGAGGTTAGATTAGATACTCATTAATGCCCCTTCCAGTTTTCAATCTATAAATCTACATATGGCCTCTTTTCCCAACACTTTGATCTTTGAGTTGCTCAACCAGTCAGGACTGTAGGCGTCCAGGATGTAACCTCCAGGCTCCCTCCTGACTCAGCTACTCCAGTAAGGGCATGAGCTGAGACAAAGGGGGTATAAAAGCATGTCTGCTATGATAGAAGGAAGTACTCTCAGGACACTTTGTTGATGCTACTTCGTGTTGACCTTAGGATGTACAATGTTGTGCACATGAATAGTTTCCACATAAAGAACTCCACTGATAGAAAACTCATTGTCTCTCCTAGCAGTTCCTCTGACTTTGAAACAGCTCTGTTTATTGGGAAATTCTCTTTTAACATGGAGCTGAAAGCTGCTTCTCTTTTACCCATTGCTCCTACCATAGATCAGTCCTCTGCTGCTAAGGAAAACAAGTCTAATGACTCTCCCAAATGACAGCCCTCCAAATGCATGAAGACGGATATTATGTCCCTTCTAAATACTGTCTGGTCAGTTAAACATTTGTATCAGTGGCTTAAATGAAGGGATAGATGCATAATACGCTTTCCAAGTTTGAGGACGGCTCAAAGCTGGGGGGTAGAGTTAACAAGCTAGATAAGAGGACTGGAATCCAAAAAGCTCTCAACAGGCAAGAATGATGAGTCAAATCTAATAAGATGAAATATAATAGAAGTAAAAACCTGAGGTGTATTTTTTTTAAGACACAAAAGAATAGGATGGGAGAGACATGAGCAGACAACATGTAAAAAGTTTTTGTAGGTTTTAGTGGATACAAAGTCCATATGAGTCAAAAACATGAGGCAGCAGACAAAAATGTTAATTTAATCTTCTGCTGCATTAGCAGAAGCATAATGGATGGAAACTTCTAGATGTCTCAGTGTTCCCTGGGGCACTTGCCTTCAGAGACAGAAACCTGGAGGCAAGCCCAGTTGCCCACAAATTAGAATCTGATCTTATAGGCCTTGTCATTCCTTGTTCCACACTGCTGTTAGAGGCTGGGAATCAGGTACAGTTAATAAGGACACAAGCTGTACACCTGTACACTGTGCCCCTCTCTTCCCCCAACTAAACTTTTAATAGAGGATTAAGAGTTTCAAGGGAAGCCTCACGGAGGGAAGGCTCTCAGCCACCCACACTCACACGCCACACCTCATGTGGCAAGGCATGCTCATCACAAACATTGCTTCTCTTATGTTTCTGAGGCTCAGGCAGCTTCTAACTACACCAATGACACATACAGCATACCACAGACTCTGCCTACTTCTTAATGCCCCTCCCACCCTTCCTTGAGAAATCTCAGAGTCTCCCATGTATTACTGTGGAGAGTGAATCTGCCCAGGCAAGCACCAATACCCGCATCTGTTCTCTCAGCTCAGCCCCAGAACAGCCTGATCTCCTGAAAGACGAAGTGATAATGTTATTGTGATCTGGCCCTGTCAGACTGAGGCTGTAATACTGTAGTCTGCTCTGAGCACCACGTTTTCAGGAGATTATCTAGGTTAGAGCACCCAGAAGAGTCAAAGGCCTGGGGACCAGGCCATGTGAGGATCATTGAAGCAAAAGATCTTCAGCATGAAAAAGAAAATAGGAGCAGTGGCTCCATGAGCATGTCTTGACATCTCTTTCCCCACTAAGTGTTTCACAATTATTATGGAGCCTCTCCCCACACTCTTACATTTCAGCCAAACTGACCTATTTTATGTTCTCTAATCACGACATTTTATCTCTTGCCTCTGTGCCTTTGAAAGGACCCTCTCCTTTTCCTCCTACTGAACCCTTCCAAATCACCTTGTTTATTTTGTATATTTTTGCATACACTTATACATGAGCAGCTGGGGCAGCTAGAATGCCGGGCCTGATGTCTGGAAGACTCACCTGCCTTTGTTCAAATTTGGTCCCTGATGCTTACTAGCTGTGTGACCCTGGATAAGTCACTTAACCCTGTTTGCTTCACGTTCCCCATCTATAAAAAGATCTGGAGAAGGAGATTGCAAGCCATTCTAGTATCTTTACCAAGAAAGTCCCAAACAGGGTCACAAAGGAGTGGACAAGACTGAAATGACTGAACAACAACAAATATGTGGGCAGACAGGTGGTACAGTGGACGAAGCAGGGGGCCTGGAGTCAGGAAGACCTGAGTTTAAACCTGCCCTCAGACACTTACTAGCTGTGTGACCCTGGGCAAGTCACTTAACCCAATTGGTGTCAGTTTCTTTATCTGTTAAATGAACTGGAGAAGGAGGCTGCAAACCACTCAAGTGTCTTTGCCAAGAAAATTCCAAATGGGCTCCCATAGAATTGAACACAACGGAAGCAAACGAAAACAACCACACTTAAACACAGGTTAGAAGCTGCCTGAGCCTCAGAAACATAAGAGAGGCAATGTTTGTGATGAGCACGCCTTGCCACAGGAGGTGTGGCGTGTGAGTGCGGGTAACTGAGAGCCTTCCCTCCGTGAGGTCTGCCTTGGAGCTCTTGATCCTCTATCAAAAGTTTAGTTGGGGGAAGGGTGGGGCACAGTGCACAGGTGTACAGCTTGTGTCCTTATTAACTGTACCTGATTCCCAGCCTCTAATAGGATGTAAGTTTCTTGAGGGTAAGGGATGTTTCGTTTCTGTATTTGTTTCTCCAGATCCCACTGCTTGGAATACAGGAGGCACTTAATAAATGTTTGTCAATTGAATAATTGATTAACTGTAACAGGAGATTTCACCTGATTCCCTAAGCTGTCAGGACTCTGGCCCTCCTTGATGAGAAATTAATACTATTTACTTCTCTATGTAAATATCTTATCACTCAGCAGAGTATACACCTCCTTGAGGGCAGGGACTACTTAGTTTTTTTTCTGTTGTGGTTGTTCTGTATACCCAGAACCTAATCACAGGGCTTCTGGTGGAATGAATAGAGTATGGAACTTTGTGTCAGGATGAATTAAGTTTGACTCCCTTCTTGAATACTTCTTAGCTGTGTGACCTTGGGCAAACCACTTAACTTTCCTGAGACCAAATTTACTTGTCTGTAAAATGGGGACAATAATAGAACTCATTTTATAGGGTTGTTGCAGTGATGTATGCAAAGTGTTTTATAGTGCTATGAAAATTCCAGCTATTATTATTATTATTATTATTATGCTTTTTGGAGGGTAACTGGGGTTAAGTGACTTGCCCAAAGTCACATGGCTAGTAAGTGTGTCAAGTGTCTGAGCCACATTTGAACTCAGATCCTCCTGACTCCAGGGCGGATGCTCTATTCACTGCACCACCTAGCTGCCCCCTATTATTATTATGTTGTTGTTGTTGTTGTTTAGTCATGTCTGACTGTGATCTTGTGGATCATAGCATGCCAAACTGTCCATGAGGTTGCCATGGCAAAGATCCTGGAGTGGTTTGCCATTTCCTTCTCTGATTTAGTGCTTAATAAATGTCAGTTGCATTTGGAATTTAGAAGGGGATAGAAGTAATAAGGAGTCAGTTTTTAAAGGAAGAAATTTCTCAGAATTAGAGCTCTGTTTCCTTGGTAGCTAGTCTATTCCTAATCACTGGAGTTCTAACAGAAGTTGAACAACCACTCGTCAGTGATGCTGAAGAGGGAGTTTGCATGTCAAGCAGGTATTGGACTATATGACTTCTGAGTACCCTTCTAGCTCTGAGGTGCTGATTCCGTTAGCCTGAATTTCCTAAACATCAGCTGCTTTTTTAACTTTAGCTGGAAGCTAGAGCTCATTAAGTACATTACCAGGTCCTTAGACAAGTATTAGGGATTCCCATGGATGCTCAGATAACTGGCTTGTGGCACAAAACCTTCCTAGTTCTTTCCATTCTACTTTAGCAGGATGTTCTACTATTTCCTTTGCTACATCCGCAGGCAGAGCTTGGGTTGGGACCCGTCATGGACTCTGTTTCAATGGCACTGACAGATTTCTTCTGGATTTGAGGAACAAAGAACAGGAAGCTTGGGAAGGAGGTGTGGCAGTTGGGAAAGGCCAGTATAGATTGGGGGGCAGAAACACAATTGCAATAAACTACAATCTACATTATAGAACTGAAAGGCTAGAGGCATGGACAGGATCTATAGTAAGATCAAGATGAGGATCTAAAGAGAGTGTGAGGGGAATAGGGAGAAGTAAAATTCGGAGTCTGGCTGTAGTAATTTGGGGTTGAGTTAAGGAATGGGGTGTTGGGTTTAAATTAGTTATTTTAACTTATGATCAAACTTAGTTGCTCTGTAAGGGTATAATTAATGATGATGAATAATAACAACTAACATTACATAGGGTGCTTTACAATTATTATTTCATTTGGCCCTAACAACAGCAACAACAATTAACACTTACTCAGTGCCTATTATGTGTCAAGTACTGAGCTAATCACTTCATAATTATTATCTTATTTGATCATCATAATAACTTGAGGGTGGTCATTAAGTGGTATAATTATCCCCATTTTACAGATGAGGAAGGTGAGGTAGAGGTTAAGTGACTTGCCTAGGGTCACACAGTAAGTATCTGAGACCAGATTTCAACTCAGGTTTTCCTCACTCCAGGTCCAGCACTCTATCCAATGCACCACTTTTATAACCAGTCACATATGGACAGCTCCATATTCCAATTTTCTCTGAAGTTCCTTTTGTCACTCCCTTTGCTCTCTGTGACTATGGCCAGCTCTAAGATCATAGACAGGTAGGTGCTTATTAGAGCCAGTTAGGTGCCAAAGAACAAGCTCTCTCTAGTGACTGTCGGGCTCTGCACGGAGGATGTCAAGATTCCAGACAATTCTTTAAAAACAAAAGTTTTACTGAGGTCTTGTTTCTGTGTGTAACAACCTCTATAAGGGGTGGGCTAGCCATAAAGCCTCAGATTTGTAGTTCTTCCCAGTTTGGGAAATTGGCTCTCCATCAAAGGGGAGCAGGTTTCTCAGGACTGTGGAAATTTTGTGACTCTGGAGAAGAGAGAAAGAAGGGATAGGTGGCAAAGTTAATATATAGCAGGAACATGACCATGGCAGCAGCCAGTGCCTGCCCCATCTACAATTCCATTCTTTAGTTCATGAGAGATGACTTCTATGGACAAGCTGGGAGGCATGACTGTGTGTTTTTATTGCAGGAGTTCTATCCTATAGCAGGAGCACTGAGATAATAGGCAGGCCCCAACCCACCCTAGTCTTTTGCTCAACTGTGTTTCAAAAAATTTTGCTCTAGTAAAAATACATTTGTCGGGTTTAATATTACTTCTCATAAACACCCACGGCTGAACCTGTTCTTATGTTGCCAGGTGTCTCTTTGTTTGAGGCTTGAGGACGCAGAGGAAGGAGGGAGCCACACAGGAGAGAGGGGTGTTTCCTAGAGCACAGCTGGAAGTTCAAACCCCAGCCTGTTCCTCTCTAACTCAGCACAAAAGCATGAGGCATTTCCTAACCAGCCTCCTAAGGGCAGAATCACTAAGAATGTGGGCCATGTCTCACAAGCCTTCCTCATAGACATAGGTCAAGGTTACTTGCAAAGGAATCATTTCCCAACATAACTCCTCCTTCCCTTGTAAAAGCAACAACAACAACAACAAAAGTTTAAGTCCTCCACACCCATAGCTGTCCTATCTCCCCAAAGCAAGGAGGATAATGCACTTATTTCACCATGCTTTCTCCAGAGCCAAGATAAACCCTTAATACCATCTACCTTTGTTTTTTGTTCATCTCCTTTATGTTATTTTAGTCATTGTTATAGATTGTTCTCTTCTTTTTTTTTGACTTTACTCTTCTAGAGGCAAACTCAGGCAAAATCTATGTTTCTCTGAATTCCTTATCCTCTTGATTTCTTAAGACGCAAAACATGTCACCTTCAAGGCATCAGGATGACTATGTCCATCACAACAGTGCATATCAACAAACTTTTCCATCAGTGATGGACCCTCAATATTTTTTTTTGGAGGGGGCAAAGCAAGGTAATCGGGGTTAAGTGACTTGCCCAAGGCCACACAGCTAGTTAAGTGTCAAGTGTCTGTGCCAGATTTGAACTCAGGCCCTCCTAACTTTAGGGCCAGCGCCCTATTCACTGCACCACCTAGCTGTCCCAGACCCTCAACATTTTACTTTAGCCTCTCCAGGATTATTACCCAGGCTGCCTTTGCTTCTACCTTTTCCCTTTTTTCTAGGGCTTGGTTTATTTGCTTCCTTTAGGCTGCATATGGTGATTGATTAGACTCAGAGTCTCCCATCTGGCTATGTTTCAGGCCTTTGAATCTGAGGTCCCCAGGGTGGAAGAGAGCAGGTCCCTTTGACACAGCCATGAAGGCTGGTAAAGACTCTGCCAAGTTGTTTTCTAAAGGTATTTGATGACGCCCTTCCCAAAACAAAATAGAAACCCCAGAGCCCCCACCCTCAGGTGCCCGCAGTCAAACTAACACTCCAGGTGATTCAGCAGGAACATCGAAATATTTGTCATATTAAGAGCCCCAATTTTTCTCATAAAGATAAGAATGCCTTTTTAAAAAATCCATATTTACTTCTCTCCTTCAAAATTTTGCTTAATGCATCCCTTTTCCAAAAAGCCTCCCGCATCCCTGGAGACTCGATCAATCCTTTATTTGGGAGTTCTCCACATGGAGGTTTGTGCTGTAATCTGTTTGCATTATATCATTTGCACTAATAGATACATTGCTTTATGTTGATCCAAAAATTCAATTAGGCAAACATGTGCTAAATTTATTAAGGTCAATACTTATTAAGAGGAAGCTTGGTACAACATAAAGTGCCCCAGATTTGGAGTCAGAAGACGTGGGTTTGAATCCCAGCTCTGCAGCTTGTCACATGTATAATCCTGAGTGAATCATTTAACTTCTCTGGAACTCAGTTGTTTCATTCAAGCTACAATCCTATGGTGAGTGTGCTGGACTCTGGGGGTACAAAAGCAAAACCCAAACAATCCCAGCTTTGAAGAACTTACTCTCTACCTGCAGGTGAGATACGACATACACAGTGATAAGAAAATAAAAGAAGAGGAAGAAGGAGAGAATAATGACAATTGCAGATACCAAAGAAGGTTTTCTAGGGGAAGTGATGATCACCAAACTGAGCTTATTAAAGAGCATGGGTCACTTGCTTCTTTGTATTATATTCCCAGTGCCTAGCAAAATGCCTGGCACATAGTAGGAGCTTAACGTATGCTTTTGTTTGACTGATTGATGAAAGGAAGATTCTGAAAGTTTTGGATGAGGATGGGATTCATCCCAGGAACAGGAGATGACTTGCGAATGTATGGAAGCAGGAAATGCAAAGTCAAGCTCAGAGAATAGCTAATTCAGGTTCAGACTGAAAGCAGCATTTGTGGATGGAAGCAAGACGGCTGGACAAGTTAAACGGGAGAGTGAAGAGCCTCAAAATGCCAGGCTAAGGTGTTTGTATTTTACCTAGAGTCAGTTGAGAGCCCTGGGGAATTTTCGCACAGGGGAGCAAAATGGTTGGCTTTGTGTTTGGTCCTCTTTGTATGTGTGTAGAGGTGTATATATGTCGTTCCCCATCATGAGAGGTGCCATTGGACCTAGCCCCTCTTGCCCTGTCCCTTCTCAAAGCTGATAGGGTAAATAAGGCAAAAAAGGAGAGGCTATTCAGGTAACCACTTACCTCGGCAGGTGGGCAAAGGAAAGTCCCACGTGGCACTATTCTCAGAGCTGGCATGGCAGGTGAGCACTGCATGTCCCTCCAGAAAGAAGCCAGTGTTGCAGCTGTAGCGGACCTTATCTCCCAGGTTGAAAGTTGTGCCCTGTTGGATGCCATTGGGGAGTCTTCCTGGGTTCCCACATGTGTGACTGGGGAGAACTGTTAAGACAAAGAAAGATACACACATGCTTAGTTGCTAGCCAAAGCCCCTCATCCTTTCTCTTCCCTCTTTCCTTGTCAGAAAGACCCCTCACTAATGATTCTCTCTCCATACAGGCAACAAAATATTGAAAGGCTTCCCGTTGCCTAAAGGTAAAAACTAAACTACATAAGGCAGCATTCAGGGCCCTCCAGTACCTAGCCCCAACCTACTTTTCCAAATTTCCTTCCTTCAACTAATCTGTAGGCCCCTTAGCTTCAACAAAACGTGGCCATTTCTGCTTGGCTGGAATTCATTTACTGTCTTCTCTATTTATCCAAATTCTGTCCAACCTTCAAGACCTAGTCAAAGTCCACCTCCTTTCAGCCTTGATTGCTTCACCCATAATGGCTCTTCTTTCCTCTCACTCTCAGAGCACTCAGTCAGTGGACAGTCATTCCACATTGCCATGCATTATAATTCATCTTTTCATGAGTGTATACATCTTGTTCTTGTCTCCTTGGACATCAATTTCAAAGTCCAAGGCCTGATGAAGTCCTTGGGCCTGAATGAAAGAAAAACTCAGTGAGTTGCATGATTGTCCCTATAGAAGGACAGCTCATACCTTTTATTAGGAGCTGCTCACCAAGGGCTGAGGTGCCCTGAGATGATC
This sequence comes from Pseudochirops corinnae, assembly GCA_028646515.1. Lineage (NCBI taxonomy): Eukaryota > Metazoa > Chordata > Mammalia > Diprotodontia > Pseudocheiridae > Pseudochirops > Pseudochirops corinnae. The sequence goes on along the minus strand of CM053588.1, from coordinate 75,991,355 downwards.
CTGCCTCACTGTAAAGCACAAGAGCTACCCACCCACTCCCAAATTTCCAGTTTTATATAACATTCTTGCAAGGATCACCTTTAAGATAACAAGATTTCTCCCATTTATGCATCCTTTGTTTTTTGAAAACAATACTCTAAAAGAATAGACCACCTTTGGTTTTGTTGTTCAGTCACTTTTTAGTCCTGTGCTGCTCTTTGTGGCTCCATTTGGGGTTTTCTTGGCAAAGATACAGGAGTGATTTGTCATTTCCTTCTCTAGTTAATTTTATAGATGAAGAAGCTGAGTCAAACAGGATTAAGTGGCTTGCCCAGGGTCCCTCATCTAGTAAGTGTCTGAGGTCAGATTTGAACTCATGAAGATAAGTCTTCCTGCCTTCAGGCCTGGTGCTCTATTCATTGTACCACCTAGTGCCCACCTTTGGCTTAGCAGGGCCTCAAGAAGGATATACAAGTTCCTGGCCTGGAGCTTTGCTATATGCCAAATATGCCAGTGTCAGAGGTGTGGCCACAGATCCCAACATGAGAGATTTGCCTCCAAATCTACTTTCTGAGTCTCCCTATCTGGGTTGTAAGTTTGTGCATTTTAATGAGTTTATGACATTATGTTACCTGGGAGGGGGTATTTATTAGTAGGGAGCTGTTTGGTCCCCACTTGCAATTAGCCAGGCAAACTGAGCGGTTCTGAAGGGTTACATCTTCCTGAAGCTTCAGTGCCTATACCTAGCACAGACTGGACAGCCACCTTCAATGGGCAGCTAAGGAAGGAGACCTTGGCAGGAATTTTCAGAAGGAGATTGGTGAGTAACAACAACTATAAAACAACAACCACCACAACAGATTGTATTTATATGGAGCTTTGAATTTTGCAGAGCACTTTATGAATATTAACTCATTTTATCCTCATGATAACTCTGGGAAGTAGGTGCTATTGTTGCTTCCATTTTACAGAGGGAATAAATGAACCATAGAAAGGATAAATGACTGGTCCAGGGTAACACAACCCATAAGTGTTTGAGGCCAGATCTGAAGTCAGGCCTTACCGATTCCAGGCCTAGAGCTCTCTCCATTGCCCCACCCACCTGCCTCTTAGACCAAGAATTGGGAGCCATTGCAAATCCCAGTCATAGGAGGAGCTCTCTTCCCCCATATGTAAGCCTGGATCTACGTGTCTAGATGGAAACTGAGGCCACTGGGATCTGAGATCTCTTTATCCTTTTTGTGACCCTGAGCAGATCAACCCTTTTGGAGGTTCATTTTCCCCATTTGTAAAAGAAGAGGCTTGAATTAAGCGGCCCCTAAAATACCTTCCAACTCTATTATGTTTCTATATGGTACAAAGCTTACTATAGAGAGTCTGTTGGGTCTGTGGAGCCTGTGATGGAGGGACAAAGCTCTTGGTGGGTGTTCAGCAAGCCTGGTGTGGTATACTGTTTACAGGAAGGATAGCACTGAGAGCTGCTTCTAAAGTCAGAGATCTTCATTCCCAATCCATCATCTCAGAACCAGACATGACTCCGCCTCCCCACAGGTGCTATCTCTCTCTGCCTTTCATATCGATCACCTTCCATTCTCTCAAAGTCTAACCCTTTCTGAAGAGTTTGGCCCCAGCTAGGCAGGTGGAGCAGCGTTAATTCCAGAAGATAAGGAGCCCAAGGTGAGGGGGAGGGAGAGAATTGGGGTAAATGAGCTGAGAATCGATATAGAACTAACGTTTCGTTTTCTGCAACAAGATGCAAAGACCCAATTTAATTAAATGACTAATGTCAAATTTCTAATGAACCTGCTTCGGCTTTGGGGCTTTCTTCCTTGGAAATTAATGGCTGGAACATCGTTATAAATAAAAGTCGATCATTTTTAAAAGTCACTCTCCGACGCTTGCTGCTCTTTCCTTAATGAACTCTTAACCATCGGACCACTTTGACCTGTCTCTTCCTGTGGGACCCTGCCGTGAAAAATGGGTGCCCATCCCCCCGGCTCTTTCACCTTGCTGTTCCTGAGCAAATTCAACACCCGAGGGAGACAGGAAAGACATGGGAAGATGACGCCTGCCAGGAGACAGCTAGATGACACCGTCTTGAGAATGATTTTTTTTTTTAAAACCTCCGGCCTAATTCCCTATTCTGTGCTTTTTAATAATGTCAAGGACAACATTTAAAGTGCAAGCCTTTGTGATGTGGCCAGCATACAACTTACTGGACCGACGCAAAAGATTAGAGACAGGCTGCTAAAGGAGGCTTTGGAAAACACAATATTCTCTGATTTCCTCTACGAGCTCCTTGGAGTAGATATTATAACCATTCAGGCTCCCCTGTCTATAAAAGCCTCCCTTTGATTGCTTACACAATGAAGAGCAGAATATTTACATCCGACAGTGCATGGAACAATATTGCTAAAGCTTCACCCTACATTGACCAATTCTATCATAGATTAGCTGTGGGGAATTTTATTCCCCCACCCATCCCAAGTGTTCCATTCTTGACTATCAGCACAATAGCCTCCGTGATTGTGTGACAATAGATTCTCTCCCTGGCTGGAATACGACAAAGGTTAAATCATCTCCTTTTTGTTGTTTTTTTAATTGTAGACTTTGTTTCCCATATAGAAATGAAGAGTGGTTTGTCATTTCTAGAGAAGCGGTACTGTGATTCTTTATTTTTTTCTTCTATCTAACCAAAAGGAAACTATGAAGTGGAGAGAGGGTAAGAGAGGATGGTGAAGGACAGCGTCATGGTGACTGGAACAATACCTAGTCCTAGGTTGAAAAGGGACATAGACAGGTCACATAGTCTATTTCCCTCTCTCAGGTAGGACCATATTACATATTTTTTAAAGTTATATCAGATTGAAACATAGAATAGGGGCCTGAGAAAAAGGGAAAACTCTTGGGAATGTCAAAGAAATAGCAAGATAGACCCAGGATGTTTTCTTTCCAATGTCTGGGGAAGTGGGGAGCACAGATTTGGTACCATCAAGGGTTGACCACCTTTCCCCTGAGAGTCAATTGAAGATATGGAATGAATAATATCTTCTTATGTTCAGCCAGCTAGTGAAAAACCCATAGGATGCAGAATGGAAATCAAGTCCAGGTCCCAGAGGAGTCCTTTGGGGAAGTGTGACTGGATAAGAGAAAGAGTTTTCTGGGGACATGGGGCAAGGTTTTTCCTAGGATTCCACTGCCTTCTTCCCTGAAAAAACAAAACAAAACAAATATCCAGGGTCATGAGTTGATGGGAGATGTATGACCTTTTGGAGGTAGCCCCAAAGGGGTATAAAGATGAGTAAAGAGAATGAGGTTTCCTCGAGCCCTTCCTGATAGAGAGGAGGGTTTTGGTTTGGTTTTGGGAGCTAGGGGTTTTTTGTCCCTGCCAAGCTATTCATGTTTTTTTGTTTTTTTTTTTTCCCCTAGACTTTATTTACAAAATGCCACAGTCCTTTGTCAGACTATAGGTTTCTCAGATACATGCCCCAAACTTCAACAACAGCCCAGTCGTGCCCCTGGGAACATATAATCTCCTTCCATTTCCTTTCTGCCTCCATGCTTGTGAGAAAGACTGTTAGGATTCGTAGCAAAGCAAGCTTTCCTCCTGCAGAGAAGTTAGTTATCTGGTAGATGAGCATATTTGTTTTTGAGCTAAAATGTCCCCAAAGTAATCAGTGTATATTTCAATTCTGTGTGTTCGATAAATATACACCCCTGTTTTCAAGGAGAAATCTGTGTGTGTGAGAGAAATGTACTGGGTGCCATCTGCCAAGATACACAGCAGGGGAAAATGCAGGCAAAGCAGAATCCTTAAGAGAGGGCTATTTAAGGCCAGTTTGATCTGGAGCAAGAAGAGGAACACTCTAGGTGCATGAAACTGCTCTCAGTGATGAGAGAGTTGACAGAGAAGAGGGAGGAGGATTCTCTATTTCCTGATTCCAAGCAAAGGCCTGAAATAGTCGATTTTATTTTCCCTACTGGCCTGTCACAAGATGAGAAAGTCATCATTACTCCACTCATCTGGGTTAAGGCATTGTCTTTAGAAGACTGTAAATTGCCACCATATTGCTTGGGAAGAGGAACACATTGACTTCTTTGCTAGCATCACCCCTTCCTACAGAAGGCCGTTCTTGAACTCTTCTCTTTTCCCCAGTTGTCAGCGCCCTCCTCAATCACAAATGACTTTAATTTACTTTGTAAACCCCTGTGTGTGTATCTGTTTACATGTTCTTTTCTTAAATCAAATAGAAACTTCCTGAGAGCAGGAACTGTTTCCCTCTTGTCTATGTATCTTCAGGTCTAGCACACTGCCTGGCACATTAATACAGGCTTGTTCAATGAAAGAATATCTTATTAATTAATTATCAGCTAGGAGAGAACATCCCTCTGAGAGGATAAAGTTAGAAATAGGTCTGCTTTGATGGGGCCAGGGGTCCAATAGAGTGAGGAGGGTGTACTACTGATGAGAAGAGGTCAGAGTGAATGTGGAAATTGAGCAACTTGAAAAACCAAAGAACAGTATGAATGCTCTCAATGTTCAAGGATGGTGAGAAGGAATTGGAAAGAAACAGGGACAGCTATCCTTCAGCTCCTTCAAAATCTGAACAAGGGATGATTCTAGAAACAACTATAAGACCTAAGTAAGTGGCCGGAGAGTTTCTTTGGCATTGATTTCTTGGCATGGCCACCCATTGTAAAAAGTCCAGGTCCTAAGCCTATTCTATATGTCATTTAAGTAAGTTCCTCAATATTCATCAAAGTTCAAATATTTTAAAGGCTGTCAATGAAGGAGAATGTCAACTTGTTACCCTTGGTCCTGGAAGAGATAGAACAAAGACTGATAGCTTCAAGTTATAGGGAGGGAGAAAGATTTCTACATGAGATCCTAGCTCTGGAACAGGTAGGGACTTCATCATGGCAAGAACTTTCTAACAATGAGAACTGCCCCCAACTGAAATGGGGTGACTCAAAAGGTAGTGAGTTTTCTGTCACTGGAAGTCCTCAAGCAGAGACTGAATGACTCTCTTGTCAGGCATGCTTTAGTGATGGCTAATACTTCAAATAAAAGGCTGCTGTAGATGATATCAAAAGGCTCAGAATTCCATTATTTATTTATTTTGGGGGTCCAGGTCCATCTTACAAATGAGAAGGCTAAGTTTCTAAGAGGCCAGTGATTTCCCACAATCGCACAGCTAATCAGAGTCAGAGCAAGAACTAGAACCCAGATCTCCAGAGGTCTGGCACTTTTTCAACACCCGAGGTTGACACCTTTAACATGATGGAAGATTGGGACTCAATAAATCATGCCTTTATGATCTCTCTCTCTCTCTCTCTCTCTCTCTCTCTCTCTCTCTCTCTCTCTTTCTCTCTCTCTCCAATTTAATACAATCTAAACTTAGAATCGCAGCATCTTTTCAAAGAAAGGAACCATAGAGGCATGAGCTGATACTAATCCAGGAATTTCTTCTTGAAAAGGTAAATTCAGACCCTGTTGAATGTTTCTAGTGATGGGGAACGCAAACACACTACTTAAAGAGGCAGCCATGGTGGGACAGCTCTAAATGTCCTGAGCCCAAATCTGTCTTTCTATAAGGCCATAGTTTTGTAGTCTGAGGCTAAACAGACTGTGTCTAATAACTCTTCTATGTGATTACCCTTTATATGATTTAGCAAAACAATTCAATGAATATTTAATAAGTACCAACTATGTGCAGGGCCCTATGCTGGGTTAAAATCATAGAGAGGAGACAAGTTCTGTTCTTAATGAGTTTACAATCTGATGGGGGGAAGGGAGGTTGTGTGTGTGCGTGTGTGTGTGTGTGTGTGTGTGTAGATAAGTAAGCAAAGTTCTATAATACAAAGGAAAATGAGATAAGAGGACAAAATTTACAAAAGAACAAAAGAGACATTAAGTCAAAACCCTACAAAAAAACTCAGAGGAGAGAAATATCAGATGGGAGGGAGAGAAGGTCAAGGGCCTCCCTTGGTGAGGGAGTTACCATCTGAAATGGACCCGAAAGGAAGAGAGGCTTGGGCCATGTTAAGAGGATATCACTACAGCAAGTGCAAAGGCCTGAGGACAGGACAGATGTATTGGAGTTGAGGATGTTGAATCATCCAATTTGGCCAGAACATAGCACAGGTGAAGAGGAATAGAAGGAGATAAAAGGGCAGGTAGATTAGACCAGGATTGAGGAAGACCTTGAATGATGGGATTTAGAATTTATACTTTATTTGGCAATGGAAATAGAGGCATGATTTAGAATATGAATAGAATAGATAGATTGGAGAGAGAGTTGAGAAAGGAAGTCCATTTCTGAGGCTATTATGGAAACTGAGGTGAGAAGAGATGCGGGCCTGAACTGGGGTATTGGGAGTGAGGATGGAGGGGAAAGGATGGATCAGTCAGCAAGTGTTAATCAGGCTCCTACAACGAGCAGACACTGTACTAGGTGCTGGGCATATGGGTACAAAGAAAACAATCCCTGATTGAGAGGTCCTCATTGTTTTTTGTGTTTGTCCTTCGTTCTTGAAGAGGACCATGGCATCAGGGAGATGATGACATGACTTGCAGTTGGCTTTGATTTAAGTGAGGCAGTGCTGTGCAAGGTCACCAGCCTCACTTTCACCTCCAGAGTCATCTGGGTCCAGTGGCAAGGGAGATGACCCAGGATGCAATGGGAAACTCTGGCCCTTCTAGGCTAAGGCCTTTTCAAATACTCACTTAGAGTGAGGTGCTCATATTTGAGTGGGGAAGACAAGTACAAATAAAAAATTCATAGCATAAATATGAAAGACAGAAAGAAATGTGTGTGTATGTATGTATGCATATATGTATGCATGTATGTTAGTTAAATACAACACAAAGTAGTTTGGGAAGGAGGAGTTTCATGTAGAAGATGGTACCTGAGTTGCATCTTAAAGTAAGAGAGGAACCCTGGGAGAGGGGCAAAGCAATAATCCATTTCAGGCAAGGCAGAAAGTGAAGGAGTGAAAGGTGTGAATAGGAAAGATATTTCAGAGGTAAAATGAACAGTGCTTGGCAACTGATAAGATGCAGGGGCAAGGGAGATAGATGTGTCAAAGATGACACCAAAATCCCACTAGGCTGTGTAATGGGGAGGAAGGCTGAGCCATCAACAGGAAAGAGGTGAAAAGAGTCATCATGCTCTGACTCCCAGCTCCATTTCCTCTCCTCTTTAGGAGGCCCATTTTCAGCTGCTGATGCTGTGCTAGCTTAGACAGAGTAAATGTAGCCTTCATCTAGATAGAAGTCATCATTTCCTGACCAATAAACACCTAAATCCCTTTGCCTTCTGTAGGGTTGTGAATGGAAGGCCCAGTCAAATGCTATGCTTAGCCCTCTAGCCCTATATTCTTCTTGCTTGGTAGCTAGAATAATTTATTCCCATCCAGAGATGAGCCCCAGAAATCCCATTTTCCGACAGGACAATATAATGCTATAATACATTATATAACATCCTTTGTAATATGTATTTTCTTGTGTTGTGCATTTTGCTGCACTATACAACACAATACTACACTTTGGACATGATGTTTCATATTGTATTGTATCCTATATTGTGTTGTATTGCATTTTATTGTATCATATCATGACCTATTATATTGGAAGACCTGAGCTTAAATTTCACCTCTGACATATACGGGCTCTACAACCCTGAACGAATCACCCACCTCTCAATGCCCTAAGTAAATCTCCGTGTGTGTGTGTGTGTGTGTGTGTGTGTGTGTGTGTGTGTGTGTGACATACACATATGCTTTTTGGAGGGGGGAATGCAGAGTAATTGGGGTTAAGTGACTTGGCCAAGGTCACACGGCTAAGTAAGTGTTAAGTGTCTGAAGCTGAATTTGAACTGAGGTCCTCCTGACTCCAGGGCCGGTGCTCTATTCACTGTGCCACCTAGCACTATATTTGGCAGAAACAGCCAATCTGCAAAGGTAGAGGGACTTTCCTTATCCCACACACTAAGCCTAGTCCAAAAGAAATTATATTGTGTTGTGTTGTATTATGTTACATTATGCTATGTTATGTTATGCTGTGTTGTGTTATGTCATATTATATTACAATACTGTTAATTTATGTAAAGTTATACTATTACATTATATCATGTCATATCATATCATATCAGATTTGAACTCATGAAACTGAAATAATAGGATAGGATAGGATAGGATTGGATGTGTCTGCTAACTCAGTTGATATGCACACACACACACACACACACACACACACATCCCAAAGTGGGTAATGCCTCCTGAGGGGCACTGGAATGATCCAGGGGGCAATTGGGGGGCACTGAATAAAAATAAAGGGGTGGTAGAAACATAAGGAAAGAGAAAAAAAGAAAATTTTGAAAAACCTTTCTTACATGTTTCATCTGTTGTGTAACAGAGTTAAAGTTGTAATGATTACATTATTTTCCAATAAACACACAAAATGCAAGTTATAACTGACCAGTGGTCATCTACCAACAGGTTTTAATGAGCAAGTGCTGGCAGGCAAGTGGGTCGTGCATTATTGAGAAGGACAAGCATGCATTGGCAGAAATATGTGAATGTCATAATTTGTTTACAACACAATATTATATGGTTACATGATACAATATTGCATCATCAAAATTTCAATGCAGGAAAAAACCCCACAAATTTATAATAAATTATTAAATTTAAGATGTATAATTTTTAAAAAATTTAAATTTTTTGAATGATGCAAATTTCAAAAAAACCATTAAAGGGTTAAAGAAAGTAGATTTCAGGGGCATGCTGAGTAGTTTTTTTTCGAAAAGGGGGCAGTAGGTCAAATAAATTTGGGAATCCCTGCCTTAGTTCCCTCCCTGGTGTTCTAGTTTCATAGAAGCAGTGAGTTTCCGAGTCAGAGAAGGAAAGTGGGATCATTTAATTCTACTTGTAACTGAATAGATCTACCTGGCAAAGTCCTATAGGCATCCTTCCGGTTTCATCTAAAGATCTCTGGTCGTGATGGAAAACTCACTATCTCTCAAGGTAGGTCATTCCAGCTTAGTTTAGCCTTCATTGTTAGGAAACTTTTCCTTACGTAGAACATCACTATATCATCTGCCTCTCTTATAATTTCTTTTTAAAATATTGATTTTTATATCTTATATAACATATTTTATTTATTAATATTATATTTTAAAGAAATGTTATTAATATTTATTTATTAAAATATATATTTATTATATTTTATTGACATATTTTATATATCAGTATTAAATATATTGATCTGAATTTACTGAATGCACAAAAAAGAACATTTCTATATACAAAGTAGAACAGAAAAAAGGATCATATATGAAAAGGTAAATATCACATATAGCTTCCTTTTAATATATAGGTAAACATACATGTGTATACATGTATGTGCATACATAGAAGTTCAACAACTGACTTTCAAAGCTGTTTGTCTTTATAACTTCTATGTATTATCCCAATTGGACCCAGAGTGAGATATACATGGGGTGAGATGGAACACAGAATGGTTGGCTTTGTGTTCATCCCATCTCAGCATGGAAAGAGGTCACCACTGGTCCCACTGAGAGAAGAAGTTTATTTTAGAGCCTTCTGGCAGGCCCTCCATCACTCCCGAGGAATGGGGAAGGAAGGATCCTTAAATAAGAGTTAAGATTAAGATACAATTTAATCTTAAGACTCACTCTGCCTTGGCAGGTGGGAATCATTATCTGCTTCTAAGAAGAAGGATGGTACTGAGACGGAGAAAGTAAAATGATTATGAGCACAATATGAATTCGAAATCTAAACAAGCGATGATTGAGAATGGGAGGAAGATGGGGCTTCTGAGTCACTAAAGTGGTCCTGTTTTGGGGAAGAGAGAATTGATGGAGGCAGTGTGGTTCAAGGGAAGCAAAGTCGGAACATCTCAATTCCAGGTTCAGCTCCACTTGTTTACTGTAACAGGGACCAAGTTCCTTCATTTCTCTGAGCTGCAGTCCCTCCATCTGCAAAATGAGAATAAGGCTTTTTGCTAGGTTACAAAATTGTTGTGAAGGAATTACTTTGTGAACTATAAAGCACTATTTAAATGTGGCCTATTATTGTTATAAAGACTCTACTGCTCCCCTAAGTGTGCCCCACCCCAACAACTCCCACTGAGGCATATGAAACAAAGAAAATTTATAGAGAATGCCCAGTTAGGGGTACATAGAGACTCCCAGACAGATGCATGCTCATAGACACACACATACACACACATTCATAGACAGAAATAAAGTCATAGGCACACAGACCTACTCACACACTCAGACAGAGATAGATTCAGAGGCACACACACAGACACACATTCACAAATAGAGACCCTCTCATCCAGCTCCACACTCACAGATTGCTGTATTCACAGGCAAATCCACAAAGATATACTCATAGGCGCACACACACACACACACACACACACACACACACACCACATCAGACACCAGCATGCCATGACACAAAGACCCTCACTAAACACAAACTAAATGACTTGTAATCATTTTCAAAGTCCCATATCTGCAAGTACAAATTACTCTTATCACCTAGAAGAGGAACGCACCAAATGGATACTGCAAGCAGGTCTCTGCATATGTGAGTTTGGTCTCCCTCCCTCTGCAAGTCTGGAATTTCTATGGCTGACCTTTCTGGGAGGAACAGACACTGAGAAAAATTGACTCTTGCCAGCCAAATTCACCAGAGACTGTTCCCTACCAGGAAAATAATGCTAGGAAACCTGGTAGATAAAGTGCTGGCCTTGGAGTCAGTAGAGCTCAAATCCTTCCTTGGACATAAGTTCTGTGACTATGGGAAAGTAATTTCAACTTTCAGACTCAGTTTCCTTATCTGTTAAATGGGGATAACTATGGGTACCTACCTCCCAGCGTTGCTGGGAAGATAAAATATGATTAATATTTGTAAAGCCCTTTGCAAACCTTAAGGCACTATATAAATGCTAGTGAATATCATTAATGATGTTAATGGTGGACAACCTTTATGAAGCAGCTGGTGGTTATGAAGGGATTTCACAAAAGCCCTGTATTAATAATAATTAGCATTTATATTGCCTATTAAGGTTTACAAAGTGTTTTTCAAATAGTAACATTTGATCCTTATAACAACCCTGTGCAGTAGGTGCCCATTATTATAATTAGTGTCTCATCATCATCTTCTCCATTTTACAGATGAGGAGACTGAGGCAGGCAGAGGCTCAATGACTTGTTCATAGGGGCTCAATCTCAGGTCCATTGCTCAGGACACTGTGCCACTCAACTTCCAATAAGGTAGGTAGTGCAAGAATGATGATTTCCATTTTTCAGATGAGGAGACTGAGGCTTAGGAAGGTAAAGTGATTTGTTTCAGATCACGAATCTATGAAGAGGTAAGGCAGATTGGTACATTGTTCTCTCCAACTCTCTTCCCAAAAGGGAATGCAGCCTAGCAAACCCATTTCTGCTGAGGATGCAGTTTGGTGAGTTAGACTGAAAAAATCAAATAAGGGGAGAGAGTTGTCTTTGATGCTTGAAGGCCCTTCTCCACTGGTTTGTGTGGTGCTTGAGCCTCCTGCTTGCCTGAGGGTGTCATGGTCATAGAATCACAGCTTCAGAACCTGAAGGGAATCGAGAGCAGGGGATCCAGGAGAGATTTCAGGGGGTCTGTGAATGTGGATGGGAAAAAAAAAATCACATCTTGATTTTCACAAACGTCTAACTGAAAGCTTACATTTCTTTTCATTATGAATGTAGGCTAAAAACCATGGTAGAACCTGTGACTTTATCACCATTAGAAATCACAGATATTTTCCTATCACATTAGAGTTGTTACAGATAGCTTGAAATACTGTTTATACTCATTATTACTTCAAAATGACTCTAGTTAATAGACAGTTTAGCTTTCCTATATTTTAAATATGCTGTCTTGTTATTTAATGCAATAAAGAAGCAGGTATATTTCTATACCATGATTTAAAAAAATATTCTAATAACTATATTTTAATATAATTGGTTTCCTTTGTAATTGTATATATATTTCATTTTATGCATTTAAAAATATGATTCTAAGAAGGTGTCTACAGGCTTCACCCTATTGCCCAAGGGGTCTAGAACTCACATTTTAGAGTTTGTTTAGTTTTCCTTATTTCATCCAGTTGTTTTACAAATGAGGAAACTGAGGCTCAGAGAAATGTGACTTGCCCAAGGTCATAGAGGAAGATTTTGAACTGAGGTCCTCTAAGGAAGACTTTCTCCTCTACACTGTAGGCACAGGAGATTAGACACAAAGTTCAAGGAAAGGGTATGGCATGTGAGGTAAGTCACTGGGATTCTAGTCAGTGTCATGGGACATGGATTGGTCCAATCCTCTGAGGTGCTTCTGAAGGACCCATAGGGAGATGGATAGAGATAGTATTTCAAACATTAACACAGTGAGATCTGCTGGAGCTTGTATCCCTAACAGGCAGGAAAGTATCCTAGTAGTGGGCATTCAGTCTTCACCTGAGGGCATCACTGCCTTTTAGGCTAAAGTCCTTTAGCTCTTTCTGTTTAACTCAACCAGTCCTGGTTGATGTCTAAGGATTGAAAGGGATCTTGCCAGCGGCCTCTTTAGAGCTGTTATTGTCTTCTGAGGGTTGGACTGGAGAAATGGAAAGAGAAATTCTGGCAGCATAGGTCCCCTTCTTCTAGTAAATATAGGAACCACAAAGACTTCCCTTTCAATTCCTCTTTAAACTGTCCCTTTTAAGCATGAACCATTCTGTCCCTCTGATTGGAACAAATTTAACATCAAAGAAATTCTTGAGATACTCCAAGAAATGCTGGAATTATTTCCCCTCAATAAGGAGAGCACCAGCTGACATATCGAACAAGTCTTATTGGGGAAATAAAGTAAAGGAGTGATGCCAATATTAGAGAGGGCTACCTTGTTCAGTAAGGCTTCCCAGAGGAGGTGAGTTATTGGTTTTGTTTTGGCAGAGGGTTAGGAAAGGTAAGATTTCAGGTGGAGGAAATAGCTCCAGGCATTGGTGGGAAGGCAGATCAGAAACTGGTAGGGGAAAGATATTCAGAGACTAGGATGTGCCCTCACTTAGGCACAGTGAATTGCGAGCTCACTGGGAGCCGTTCTTACAAGAAGAGACTTTGGAATAAGTAAAGGGTAATCACCACCTGAAGTAAACCTGTCTAGACACTGGGGGCCACTGTTGAGCCAGCTACCTTGTAGTCTGCTCCTAAGCCTGTGTGACAAAGTCAACTACCTTCATTTCTCCAAGAAAGGTTTCTAGGCTCTGGCCTCTTAGGGGGAAAGATGATCTTCAGTATGACCTTCTCCTGGCTGCCTGATTTCCAATATGGAGATTTTCCTGATCTCTTGTCAGTGGGAGTGGGGATCTGGTGGTCCTAGGAGTTCCCCAGGCTCTACCCTCTCTCGGTAGAGAGGGATGGGTGTGACACTGAAAGGCTTTTCCCTCTAAAAGAGAGAGCATCCCCAAGGAGACTCCTGGACCAAACACCAACTAATATCTATCTGCTCATACTGCTCCATTACCTAGCTCCCTGGTCTCTCTCCGCTTTGCTTGTCTAAATCCTATCAACTCTTTGAACATTATCCCAAGTCCCTTTTCTTCTGGAAGCTTTCCCCATCTAGGCCAGCCCACAACGATTTCTCTCTTTCTCCTGAATTCTCAAAGCTAGAATAGTCTGAAGTACCACTGTTTTATCATTTATAACCTACTGTCTTAGAATGTAAAATGGTTAGAGTATAAGCTCCTTGAGGGCAGGTACTGTTTTGCTTTTGTCTTTACATTTGTAATACTCAGTATAGAACCTAGCATGTAGTAGGTATTTAATACATGCTTTTTGATCGGTGTTCAATGTTTTCTGTACGAGTCTTGTTACTATCAGCTAGACTGCAAGTTGCCATAGGTCAGAGTGTGTTTTCTACATCTGTAGCTAGGTGGTGCAATGGATAGAGCACCGAGCTGTAGGAATGGTCCACTGTTGTCTAACCTGGCTTTACTGGCTTCTAGATTCCCCCTCTTCACTCTAATCCATTGATACAGCTCGGGTCCTAGAGGCAGGAAGACCTGAATTCAAATCGTGTCTCAGAATTTGCTAGCTATGAGACCCTGGGCAAGTCACTTAATCTCTATCTGCTCCAAAATGGGGATAATAATAACAGCACCTACCTCCCAGGGTTGTGGTGAGGATCAAATTAGATATCTGTAAAGCACTTAGCATAGTGCTGACACATATAGTAGGTGCTTAATAAATCCTTCCTTCTTTCCTTCCTCCCTCTCTCCCTTCCCCTCCCCTCCCTCCCTTGCTCCCTTCCTTCCTTCCTTCCTTCCTTCCTCCCTTCCATATCTCTTCCCATAACCCTTGATCCTACATTTTCTTCACAAACTGCCTGTACAGTCTCTAGCTCATTCAGAGGAGGCAAAGAAAACCAGGATGGTGACAGGACTGGAGTTGACGGCATGCAATAGTGGGCTGAACAAACTAAGGGTGTTTGACTAGGAGGAAAAAAAAAATCTATGAACCTGATTACTATTCTTGAAATATCTAAAAAGTATTTATAAGTAGCTACTTAATAATAAATGCTTATTTTTTCAAGGCTTACTTAAGTTTCTGCCTTCCATGGGAGGCTTTCCCTGATCTTTCTAGTCACTAGCGTTACTGTTTCTTCAAACTATCTTGTATTTACTTCTCTCTGTAAATGCTGCGTACTCTTCATGTCGTATGCTCCGCCCTGCATCCTTAGCCTCTGACTGCCTCCCATGTTCCACTCCAGTTCTCATCTTGGGATCCTGTGCATTTGATTGGTGAGTTTTAAACCCCAGACCCACTCTGTTGCATTCTTACCATCTCCCTGCCTCAGCACCAGGGGAGTCCTCTCCATTTCTACCTAACACTTTCTATCTCTTGCTCTTGGAATAGTAATCACATCAACACTATTATTCCTAGAAAAGACATCTCAGTTAATTTTTCTATGCTTCTACTCGCTCAACCTGTTATTTCTCCTGTTAACACTCCTGCCTGGCCACCACTTTCCCATATGTGTTGTCCTCTCTTAGAATGCAAGCTTCTTGAGGGCAGGGGCTATTTTGCATTTTGTACCTGTTTCTTCTTGAATTTATCACAGTGCCTTGACTATAGTAGGCATTTAATAAATTCTTATTGATTAACTGAATTAACCAGTGGTGTTTCCACTTAGCAGGGTTTTGTGACTGTCTTCAGTAATGGAAACAGGATCAGGAAATAGGAACTAGGGTTGGAACTTTGCAAAGTAGACATGGTAGAAGGCAAAGGGGAAAGGTGATTCTAAATATTGGACAAGCAGCGCTAAAATGGCTGACCCAGGGATCCAGGCTGCATATGGAGTCAAGGGAAGCCCAAACTGGGGTGATCTACTGGAAGAATGTGAAAGAGTCAAGGAATGTCATTCCTAGGTGGATGAGAATAAAAAGTAAGTTAAGTGTTAGAGAGGAAGGGGGGGATAAGAGAAGGAAAGAGGTTATGGACAGAAAAGAGGAACCAGGGTAGTTGATGGCTGAAACTTCCTGGAGCTGAGGAAGTCAAAGTTTGGCATGTCAGATGAGTCATTGAAAGTGGATGCTAAAATCACATCCACAAAGGAAAAACACAAAGCAGGTACTGAAGTCATTAAGGAAAGTGGAAGTGGGTCATGGAGGGTGGCAGACAGCAGTGAGAAGGATGGGAAGGCGTGGGTGATATAAGCAGATAGCACACATTTCCAAAGACAAGTTTTTGAGTGGTAGCAGTAAGACAATGAGGAGTGGAGGTGGAAGCAGGCTGAATGAGGAAGTCAGGAAATGGAGCTCCTTGTCCTGGCTCTGCTATTAATTATCTGTGTAAACTTGGGCTCTTCACCTCTACAGACCTCAATTTCCTCATGTGTAATATGAATGCATAATATAAGGTCATTGCCATATCGAAGATTTTAAGATTTTATTACTGTGTCAGTAGATGTAAGAAGTAAATTGACCCAAGCTCCCCCTCTTTCACTGAGTGGGAGACGGGGCGGGGGAGGGGGGAAGGCTAACAATTGGAGAAAGGGAGGCCTCCATGAAAGAGGGCTTGCATGGGGCATGATGTCATCAGAGAAAACCTTTTATTCTAACAAGTCTATTTAGTGCTCTCTGTACATGACTAATGTTCCACCGTTCTAATGTTATACTATTGTTCTCACCTAAAATGCCTTTGTCCTATATCATCCCAAAGTCACAGGAAGGAATTGGAAGCTGTAAGGATCCTTAAGAAATGACCTGGTCCAATCCTCTCATTTTACTGGTGAAGACAAAGGGTCCTACTAAAGCAAACTTGATTGGATCAAGGTGACCGATTGGTAAATAGTACAGATAGGATTTCTCTTAGGTCCTCTGATGCTAAATACAGTATTCTTGTTATACCACAATTTAGTTCCCTCCTATTACAAATACAGCAACTGAGGTTCAGAGGGCCCTGTCCAAGATGGTCCAACTTTGGTAGAATCAGGACTACATCCTAGGTCCCCTGACTCCCAGGGCTTTATAGTTCTAGTTCACACCTTTGTCTCCCCACCCATCGGTAACTTCATGGCACAGAATGCGTGGGACTAAGCCATGCTGGACTGAGACGAAAAAATGAACCCTAGGTAGGGAGCAAGCTTGCCCTCACAGTTATGCCTTAGCCAAATTGCATTTACTTGCCCCCTTCTCTTTGTATTGCTCAGCCTTTCCTACTCCTAAATTACTGACGGATAGTCCCCTCTATCTCACTCTTCTTCTGCCACCAGTCTATGATTGGTCCCTTCATGGATGTCTTGCAGCAGTGTGTTGGTAAGTGTTTAACAACTGGCTCTCCGAAAAAATGTACTACACACTTTTTAGTTTAATTGATGTTAACATTTTCTCTATTTGTTTGTTTTTTTTTTGGTGGGGGGCAGAGGTAGGTGGTGTATTGGATAGAGTTCTAGGTCTGGAGTCAGAAACTCATCTCCTTGAGTTCAACTCTGGCCTCAAACACTTACTAGCTGTGTGACCCTGGGCATGAACCTTATTTGCCTCAGTTTCTCCATGTGTAAAATGAGCTGGAGAAGGAAACGGCAAACCACTCCAGTATCTTTGCCAAGAAAACACTAAATGGAGTCACAAAGACAGATTCAACTGAAATGGCTGAACAACAACCATGACTTTTTAAAGTTTAGACAATCAACAAAACAAGAAATAAAATCCTGCTTTGAATCATTTTCCAATTTCTGAGGTGTAAATACTCACACTGAAAGTTTAACAACTGGCTCTTGTGAGTCAGTCTGAGCTAGTTCTAACACTCTTGGGTGCCCCCTCCTTCCCAGAGGCTTTCTTTTTTCAAAAATAATTTAATTACTTCAAAGGGAAAAGAAGTCAAATCAAAGAATTCAGAGATTCTAGAAGTTTCTAGTGATGGAAACAAAGGATATGTGTCTATGATACCCTCATCTTATCAGAGAGGCCAATGCAGCCTCCTGAGCTAAATAAACTCACATCCCTGCAGCTTGCCATGTCAATCTGGCTCTGCCATATAGTAGCTGCTACCATCCAAGATACCCCTAACAACATCCAACCCAACTCCAACTTGATATCAGCTTAAAAGCTGATACTACTCCATGATCCAACTCAGGACCCACCCCCTTTATTAAAGATAAGGCCAGATTGACATCTTCTGGGTCCATTTAACTATTGGAAACAACTCCCAAAGAAACATTCATTCATTCATTCATTCATTCATTCATTCATACAACAAGCATTTACTTATTTTATAAAGTATTTATCAAGTCCTACTCTACTATTTTCCAGACAAATAGTGGACACTTAATATATTGTTGACTAATTATTTAACAACATGCCAGGATCTACTCTAGGTTCTAAAGATGCAACGACAAAAATGAAACAGCCCCTGCCTTCATGGAACTTATGCTCTGGCTTCACCCAATGCTCTTCACTCAGGCTACCTGCAGTAATAGACAGCTCCTTCTGACAAGGAGTGAGGAAGTGTTTCATGATGGGGTGTTTGCAAGGCTGGTACCTACATGGATCCATGGTTTTATCAGTATGGGCCCTCCCTCCACTTATGCAGATTACATGCCTTTCACACCTTGGTAGACTTTATATGAAGTGCTAGGACAGAAAAAAAAAATTATCTGCTGGCAGCCAGTCTTCTGATGCACTCTTTTCAAAGTTGGCAGCATTCTCTGAGTCAGGAGGCAATAGCTGTATTCAGAAGACCCTATGATCAATTGAGATAATACTTTGGAAAGCTCTTTTAAAGCCTTAAGAGGCAATATAAATGCTGGATATTATTATTTATAGGATCATAGAACTGAGAGGCAAAAGGGATCACTGAGTCTAAGCCTTTTCTTTACAGATGAGAAAACTGAAGCCTGGAGATATAAGCTTTTCCAACTTGTAGAGGCTGCCAGAGCTTGTGCTCCATCAGCATAGCCTTCTAAAACCTGGGGTCACCCCCATACCATGAGGGAGATTCAGGTAAAGGGACTGCTTTTTCTTATTCTATCAATTAATTAACTAATGATGACTTCTTATTGTTATTAATTATTTAGATAGATATAGGTTAGTACTGATAATGACTGGAAAGTGATATACATTAAAGTTTATTACATACATTATCTTACTCAATCCTCACAACACTTCCAAGTTAGGGAGGTACTGTTGTTCGGTCATCCTCAGTCATGTCTGTCTCTTTGTGACCCTCTGAGTTAGGGAGGTGTTGTTGTTCAGTCATTTTCTGTTGTGTCCAACTCCTCATGTCCCCATTTGGGGTATTCTCGGCAAAGATGCTGAAGTGACTGGCCATTTCCTTCTCCAGCTCATTTTACAGAAGAAATTGAGGCAAACAGGGTTAAGTGACTTGCCCAGGGTCACACAGCTAGTAAGTATCTGAGGCAGAATTTGAACTTGGGAAGATGAGTCTTTCTGAGTCCTGGCCTGGAACTCTATCCACTGTGCCACCTAACTGCCCCATATTACTATCCCTGTTTTATAGAAGAGGAAGCTTGACGTTCAGTTCAGACAAATAATTTGCTTATAGACCAGTCCCAAAGTCAGTTAAGTGTCAGAGCAAGGATTCAAACATGCGGTCTTAAGGGGATGATCTAGGTCAATCATCCCATCCAATTTCAGCAACTCTAGTCTTTCAATAAACAAATAGGGCTGGGGGTGGGGGGTGGGGGGGGGAAAAAAAAAATCTGCCAAGAATTCCACCTGTGGCTACTTAAAGTAACTTTGATCTTCATTTAAGTCACCTGAGAAGAAATCGTCCAATCTAGCCATCCACCAGGAAACCTGTCTCTACATAGCACAAGTATCTTGCCATGGAAGATGTACATCCAACTCCCTCAACCCAACTTACTGCCTCTTCTCTTTGACCCGAGAATAGTAATAAAAATTAGTGCTACTATTACCACTGAAAAGGGTGTAAGTATCTACAACTATGACTTTCCAGATGAAAATTTTCTTCCCTGGGTCCCTCTTCTCTCTAAATGGAGTATTCCCCCTAGAATGCAAACTCTTTGAAGACAGGGATTACCTGTGTATTTGTATCCCCTGTGCCCAGTACAGTGCCTCATACATAGTAGGCATTTAATAAATACTTGTTTATTCATTCAAAAAGAGGGAAGGTGTGCTCACTGTGGAAAAGTTCTGTGTAATTTCACATGTTCAGCCTGTATTTGATTGCTTGTCCTTCCAGTGGAGGTAGGTGGCGAGGGAGGAGGAGAAAGAATCTGGAATCTGGAGTTCCATAATCAAATGTTATGAATGTGTATCTATCTATCTATCTATCTATCTATCTATCTATCTATCTATCTATCTATCTATATGCAATTATTATTATTATTATTATTATTATTATTATTATTATTATT
>CM053588.1:75895990-75970932 GCA_028646515.1 Pseudochirops corinnae | reverse complement strand
GACTGGGGGAGAGGGGACACACTGGGATGGCTGTTTTGGGGCAGTGGGTGGGGGAAAGAAGGGGAGAAAATATGTAACTCAAAATCTTGTGGAAATGAATGATGCAAACTAAAATAAAATTAAAAAAAAAGAGGGAAGGTATAGAGGAAGAAAAAGAGAAAAAGAAGTGAAGCAGGAATACAGAAGGAAAAACAATGAGCAAAAACTGCTCAATCCAAAGTTTTACAGGGAAATTTAGTCCAAGATATGAGACTAGTAAGATTAGTGGCATGGAAAGAGACTGCTAGGAACCAAAGGGTTAAGAGCTAGTGGTGATAAAGGCTGATGCTGCCCATAGCTATGACAATGGTGATGTTGATGATGATGACAATGCCAGCTGAGCCAAAGGACAATAGGAAAAATCAGTGGATGTGGGAGCACGTGCTAAGGAGTGTCAGAAAAAGAAATGGGGCAACTCCAAGCTTTTCTAAAATCTATTTTATAGGTTTCTCTGTGAAGGCCAGGCATCTCCCTCAAGATACAGGTTTCTGAGTAGCAAGAGGGCCCTGTATCATCTGGAGATGCTTACATTGTCAAAGTCCCTTAATTCCTAGAAGATAGAACCTATGAAATAGCTCTGAGTAGTTCAGGATAAAAGACCTCTTGCATCTGGAGAATCTTGAAAAACAGTTACTTCTCCTAGAACCCTCCTTGAGTCTGAAAATGGTCCTGAAGTAAATTCCCTGATTCCCTGGTGGAGTCAACATTTATTAAATGCTCCCTGTGTGCCACACACTGTGCTACATGCTGGTAGAAAGAATGTGGTCAGCACACCTGCATCCAAATTAAACTACAATCTATGTGACCTTGACCAAGTCACCTATTCTCTCCAGGTCCTCATCTGTAAAATGAAGAACTAAACGTCCTTTAAAGTTACATCCAGCTGAAAACCTACCATTGTATCAATTTGGCTGACCCTGGATTACCAGACTCTTAAATTTGCCTTGCCGTGCTTTGTTGTTAACACTTGACCAGAACAAATAACATTTAATCATGATGAAGAGTCTCTCTCCAGATGCCAAATCATATCAGTTCCAGTTCATCCATAGCCTTATTTAGTCATTTTCCAATAAATATGATTGTCCAACTAGGCTGACTTCAAAATTGTGCAGGTCCTCTTTGTGCTATGTATCATGATCTTTGAAGATGTGCTTGTCTCACTATGGAGGATGTCCTGCATCTACTCCTGGTACAGCTGTGGTTTTTCATCTGCCTGGGGATATTATTGCCAAATGTGGCAGTTTCAGTACTGAGAGCTCTCCATGAGCTTGTCTCTTCTGAGACAGAACTTCTGAGTTCTCTCTCTCTCTCTCTCTCTCTCTCTCTCTCTCTCTTTCTCTCTCTCTCTCTTCCTGTGTCCTCCTCTCATTTTTGTCTCATCTTTTTTCTCTTACTCTGTCTTTGTCTCTTTCTCTGTGTCTCATTATTTTTCTTTATCTCTCTTCAATTCTCTCCTGCCTCTGTCTTTCACTCTTACCTTCTCTCTTTTTTCTGTTTGTCTCTCCTGCTCTTTATCTTTCTCTGTCTTTGTGTCTGTCTATATCTGTCTGCCTGCCTCTCTTCTCTTCTCCTTCCTTCCTGTCTGTATTTCCCATGTACTTTCATTACTCTAGGCACTGAGAGAGCAACAAATTTGCATATGGCCTCTGCCTTCATGCAGCTGACCAACTAGTAGGAAAGATAAGATGAGAACATGGATATAGAAGAAATAACATAAATTATAATAATGCAGGCATGCAAAAAACCACAAAGTACTATGAGGAACTCATAGGGCTCCTTTTTGGGTCCATGGGAAGCATTCTTTAGGTCAGAGTAGGTCCTTAGATTTATTGTGAGTCACGGACCTTTTTGGAAGTTTAGTTAAAGTCTGTGAATACCTTTCCAAAAAAAGTTACGTGCATAACATATATAGAATTATAAAGGAAACCAATTTTATTGAAGTAGTTATAAAAATATTTTAAAAATAAGTTTGTAGATACCAGATTAAGAATCCTTGATCTAGGACCTAGACTAGAGTCTAAGAGGCCTTGAGTGTTTAGACTATTTAAGATACTCTGCTTCCTTGCAGAAAGTAAGAACTGTTTCTTAACCATTAGGGTCCTTGCATCTGTCTCAGGGTCTCCCCTGGGGACAAATAAGGAAAGGGGGCCCCTAGGAATGTGGTTGGTGATTAATGTTTCTAAGTCTTGGAAAACCTTCTGTCTGTGATGGTCAGTGCCTACGTTCTATCTCAATTGACGCCAGGGGTTAGAGAATTGAAGATAAAAATATTAATGGAGACCCAATGCCTAAAGAGGAAGGGTTCCTTTAAGACTGGGATACATTGCCGACTCTACTGATAAAGTTGAGAAGCATGGATCTGATGGATTAGACAGATGCATGCACCAAATCTTCCACTGGAGCAATTCACTCTCCTCTACGAGCTCTCAGTTTTTATTTCTAAATGTAGTATGGTTCCCTGCCACTGTTCTGATTACAGCCTAAGCTGACTGACCACAGGACCATGGATATTAGGCCATCAATAATGACCTTATCTGTTTCCTGTTAACCACTAGGTTCTCTAATCCTCATGGGAAGGTCCCAAATCTAACTTTCTCTTAGCCTCCTGATCAATTGTCTGCTCAAGCCCTGCAGTTACCAGATGCTATCACATCCTCACTGAGGTCATAACCCTTTGGCCATGCTACTGAACTGTAATTAACTTCACCTTTCTATGGTCCACACCTGACCTGCTTCAGCTTGCAAGCCCCAGGTCTCTATTCCACCATGTCTAGCCAACTTGATTCATTCCATTTACTGTGTTTGTGTTTAAAGGCAAGGCCATGTCTTCCAGGAAGATTTAGAATTCAGTTGAGTGGAGGAGGGTGGGACTACTTCCCACAGAAACACAGAATCTCAGGGTTAGAAGGGACCTTGAGCCATCCAGTCCAACACACGCCTTTGCGAGATTCTCCTATACATTAACCTAGCCTCTATTTGAAGGTGTCCAGTGACGAGGAAGCCCATTGCCCTTTTGGACATCTCTAAGTCACAGAATCAAATGACTGGCATCTAATTGTTAGTTACTTCTGCCCCTTGTATCAAGCCCAAATCTTCTCTATAGCTCCCCTTTCTTGCTTTTATTTCAATTCCTAGAATTAAATAGAATATATCTAATCAAATTAAAAAACACATGTAGCACTTTTGCCAACCTTGAAGAATTATTTAAATGTCACCTATTATTATTTCCTAATAATTGCCATCTTTTACATGATAGCCTTTCAAATACTTGGAGAGCTCCATGATGTTTCTCCCTAAATGCTCTCCATGCTAAGCATCTCCATTTCCTTCCAAAAGCATGGCCTCCTGCACTCTCACCATCCTTATTCTTGAATTCCCTACAAACTATGCTGAGTTTTTTTCTTCCATGGTACAGGCTTAATCCAGTGCAGGACGTTAGCCTTCTCTTCATCAAAGCCTTACTGGGTCAGTTACTCTTTTTCAACAGAGAGGGAGGCCAGGGGAGATCTGGAGTCTCCAGCCCTTGTCGTTAACGTCACACACTTTGTAAAACCAGTAACAGTAAGTAGAGAAGACAAATAAATCAGAAACGGCTAGGAGGCTCTTATTTAAACCTCAACAGGGACGGAAAAATTGACTAAAAAAATGGCAGCAAGAGGGGCCTGTCCCCTTAGGGACCTCTTTTCGACATCAGATGTACTTAGCTCAGTGGCAAAAAGGAATGATTCCCCAGTGGGACCTGGCTGTGGAGACAGACCTGCCATGCTCCTGACTGGGAAAGGAAGGGCAAAGCTCTCAGCTCTCCTGGCTCATGCCTCATCACCAAATCAACAGCTAATTTCCAATTCTAAAATTATTTATTGTCAAGGAGGCTGCTTGGGATGGAAAAGGAATCAAAATGAGAAACAGTGCTTGATTTTATTTTGTTATATTTTCCTCCTTGAGGGGGTAGGCTGAAATCTCTGTGACACTTGCCGGAGCAATCTTGTTGTGACTTGTAACTAGGCAAAAGCAGCGTCAATGTTGCTGTGGCAGGCTGAGTGTGGGGAACATCAAGGTGTCAGCCTGGAGGAGTCACATCCCAAAGCATAATCACTCTGTGTCCTTTCAAGCTGGGTTGAAAAGTGGAACATTTAGGATTGGACACCATTTCTATCTGAACTCATGTTGTTATTTAACTCTTGGCCATAATCACTTCTACAGAGAGCCTTCAGGAATACTGACAGTTTTTGGTGAAACCTATGATTAGGAGTTTAGTTATAGGCATGCTGACATATGGATGATTCATGAATGAATGAATGAGTTATAACCATGTTATTAGAGCAATGGCCACAGGGATGAGTGTCAAGAACCCTGGGATCCAATCCTAGTCTTGCCATGCATAGACCACATGATATCCTTTTAGGGCTTCTCTTTCCTCATGATATAAATAGAGATAAAAACGCTACCTGTTGAGGCAGGTATGTAATGAGGACACCGTTTTATAAACTGTAAAGTGATACATAAATGTGAGCTAGTAGAGGGATGATCTCCAAGTAAGGACAAAGTGGGTTCAAGTCCCTCTTCTAACACATATGAGTCAAACCCTTAACACCCATAAGTGGTACAACCTGGATAAGTCACTTAACATCTTGACACTCTAGATGACACTCCAAGACTACAAGTTATAGAAAAGCTTCCAGTTTGCGTTAGTAGAGAAAGTTCCTCATCAGGAGCCCCCTACATTGATAAAATCACAGGTCTGGATCAATACATAAAATTAATAATATTTATTGTTATTTAGACATTGCTGTCTAAAGACTGGTTGAAGAAACTGGAGATTTTAAATCTAGAGAATTGCACAATTGTGGGGCATGAACATAATGATAAGATTTAGAAGCTAGTCATAGAATCTCAGAATTGTAAGAAAACTCAGAGGCCTTTAGTCCAATCTGTGTCTGAACAAGTATCCCCCTCTTTCACGTCCCCAATGGGGGCATTCAGACTTTGTCTGAAGAATTCTAGAGTGGGGAAACTCATTACCTCTTAAGGAAGTTCAATCCAGTTTCAGTAAACTCTGATTTAGAGGAGGTTTTTCCTCACACAGAGACTGAATCTGCCCCTCAAACTCTAGCTGTTGTTTCCAGTTCTACCTCCTGGGACCAAGCAAAAAAAACCCCAGAATCCCTCACTTATATGTCAGCCACTAGCCCAGTGCCTTCATTTTTACGAATTGAAGTCCAGAGGTATGCAATGGCTTGTCCAGGGTCAGGCAGTAGCAAAATTCCAAAGCAGGTCCCTTGATTCTGAGATCAGTGTTGTTTTAAATTATACCACGCTGCCTCTCTGCCTTCTTTTATGAGTCCTCGGGTGTCCATTGTTGGTAGGAGTCTTTACTTACCCCTACCTGCAGTCCTAGAACCAGCCAGCCTTGAGGGTTGGGGATGTTTTGAGAATCAAAGGATATAATGCACTCAGAACACTTTGCCAGCCTTAAAGTTCAATATAAATGTGAGCTATTATTATTATCACTTCCCTAAATCAAAGAGTGTCAAAATGCCCAAGACGAAGCCAAAGATTGGCCAAATGTCAGGCTCTTTTTTTTTTTTTTGGCTGCTGGTGCCTCTTCAGCTCCATGATATGTTCAAGGGATGCTCATCCCTACCACCCAGTTTATCTTCCAGGCTTTTGGACCTACTGCCTATGTTAACCAGACCTGACTGCTCCTTCAAGCCTTGACTCAGCTGTCTTAGCTGCTCATATTGCATCTACAATCTGTTTTCCATGCTCCAGAGCTGATATCCACTAAAGGGGCTGTCAGAAAAAAAAAGTGGAAGGAGGAGGAAATGACAATGTCATTTATAGAAAACATAAGGCTTTACTGCTGGAGCTCCTTGAGAACAAGATCTGCCTTTTACTTTTCTTGGTATCCCCAGCAATTAGCATTGTTCTGGCACCTAATACTCATGTAACGGATGCTTGTTGACTGACTAACTATCATATTGCCCATATTTGTAAGAGCAAAATTAGGTTTAGAGATGTCAATCCCTCATCAGATCATAGAACTGGCCCTGGTAAAAATCTTTGAAGGCCATTTAATCCTAAGGAAATACAGGGGAGACCAAAGGATTCAGATCTGGGCCCTCTGATCCAATTCTTTCCTCTTACATTCTATCAGCCTGTTTCCTTCATAACCCATTAGGTTTTGGATCCCATGAATTATCCAATCTGGCTTCTGACTGGAATGACATACTCCCATGTCTCTGTTCAAAGCTATCTGTTAACTCAAGTAACTTAGGACTCAAACACCCCATTCTATTAAAGCCAAGGAGATGTGGACTATCTTAGGATCTACCTGAGAAAGGAGATAGGAGACAAGAGAAGACCTCTCATCAAATAAAGAACTGCCCCCAAATACTTGGAAGACTCAATTTCCCCTGATGGGGCTTTAGACAAAGAGAGGGTATATTGGGTCTGCATCCCTGAGGTGCTCAGGGGAAGTACAAGGGAGGAAAGTTCCTAAAGCTGATTTACAAAAGGTTGCCATGGAAACCCTGCATAAAGGCCTATTCTATTGGGGTGTGTGTGTGTGTGTGTGTGTGTGTGTGTGTGTGTGAGATAGAGCTATGTTTATCAGTAGCTTTAGCCACATAGGAGTCTTTCAAATAGACATGCGCTTGTAGGTCATGTTTGATCTGGTCTTGTGTCAGGCCATCTGTTGGTGGATGGGAATCTTTTGGAGGTGAGGCTTATATAGGAAAAGCTTCTCATGGTTTGAAAAGGGTAGCCCTCCCCAGTTTGCTGCTAATTCCATCCTAGCAGAGTCAGTCTCTTAGGCATTGCAACGGATAAGTTAGCTCTGTTCTACCCTAATCAAGGTAATCTCCAAACCTGTAAAGTTGCTCCCCAAGGCGAGCCTTCCATATGCACAATGACTGAAGAGAGGTGATTTAAGGGTTGGGCTAAGACAGGAGGAAAGTGGAAAGGAGCTGATGCCTGAAGGATTGTATACAGACTAATATGCCTTTTTGGCACTTTGTTTCTCTCTTCTCTGGAAGGGATTTCACCACCCCCATCAGAGTCCCATTGTCCTCTGTCCTAGCCATTCTACACCTATGGTATTTTGTTCAGTTTTGGGCACCACATTTTAGAAGAAATGTTGGCAAACTACAATGAGTACAGAAGAGGGTAGCCGGAAGAGTGAAATGATTTATAAGCATTATATTAATGGAAGGAACTCAAGGCTGGGTGTCAAGAACCTGGGTTCTAGACCTGCTCTTGCTATACACAAACTAATATGACTCTGGATAAACTATCATATCTCTGGGACTCATTTTCTTCACCTTATAAATGGGAATAAAAATGCACACTTCATGAATTGCAAATCAATATAGAAATGTGAGCTATTAGAGAGATGATCTCAGAGTCAGAATCTGGGTTCAAATCCCATCTCTAAAATGTACTGGTTGTGTGACCAAGATGAGTCACCTAGCACCTCAGTATTCTGGACAACTTCAGCACTAAATTACCAAACTACATTGGGAGAGTAAGTTTTCACCAGCAGCTCCCAACACTGATGAAGTCATAGACCTGGACCAGAGTAATACTACTACTAATGAAGATGAAGATCAGAGGCATGAAGATGTGAGGATGACAATGATGGTGGTGGTGATGCATCATAATAATTTGCCAAAGAACTAGGGATTTTTAGATTAGCAAATGAAAGATTTGTAAGGAAGAGATATTATTCCTGTATTTAAAATATCTGAAGAACTAATATATGGAAGAAAATCTGGTTTGTTGTGCTTGGGTCTGGAAGGCAGAATTGATACAAATGAGTAGAAATTAAAAGATAGTAAGATTTCAGCTCAATACAAAGAAACATTTCCTGATAACAAAATTTGCGTGAAAATATGTAGATTGAACTATTGGACAGAAAGAAAGTCCAAGGAAGTAAAAGATAGAAAGGAGGGTCTAATTCATAACACAATATGAATAGAAGCACTTTTTATGCTAACAAGGAATGAGAAACAAAGTGATATCACATCAACTCAGGATTGGCTGAAAAATTTTGGGATGTGAATGCAATGGAAAAAATATTGTATTCTAAGTATGAATGAATCTGGCAAATTCAGAGAAATATGAGAAGATTTGTATGAACTGATGCAGAGAAGAAAGCAAACAACATGAGTTATGCTTATGATAATGTGAATGAAAATAACATAAAAGGTAGATGAAATCATATTAAAGGCATCGAAAATCTTGTCTCTATAGAGATTAGATGGTGGCAGAGAAGTGGGAGACTGCATATGGAATGTTGAATATCAGACATGGTCACTGCCTATTTGTTTTACCTAACTGTTTTCCTATTATGAGAGAGGGTTTTTGGAGGGGGAATGGGAGGTACATTATAAAATGATTATTATAGAAAAATAAAGCTAACAATGAAACTTTAAAAATTGTGTTATTATAAGCATGTTTACGTGTGTACGTGTGTGTGTGTATGAATAAAATGGGTTATCTCATAAAGTAGTAAATTCCCTGTTGGGGTCAGTTGGATGACATATTGAATAGAGCACTGGGTCTGAAGTCAGGAAGATGTGGGTTCAAACCCAGCTTCAGACCTTTACCAGCTGTGTGAGCCAGGAAAAGCCATTTAACCTGTTTGCTTTACTGTCCTCAACTGAAAATTGGTGCTAATAATGACACCTACTTTCCAGGGTTTCCATGAGGATCATACGAGATATTTGTAAAGTGCTTAGCACAGTGTCTGGCACATAGTAGGTACTTAGTAGATGTCTCCTTCTTCTCTTCCTCTCTCTTTCCCTCCCTCCTTCCCTTCCTCTCTCCCTCCCTCCCAACTTTCTTTCCTTCCTTCCTCCCTCCCAACTTTCCTTCCTTCCTTCCTTCCTTCCTTCCTTCCTTCCTTCCTTCTTGTCACTAGAGATCTTCAAAGGAAAGCTGAATTGTCAGGGATGTTATAAACAGTGTTCCCTATGGCCTAAGAGATCCCATCTAGGCCTGAGATTATGTGATTGTTTAGCCAGTGCTCATGTTCTCTTGATTGTAGTAAAACCATAGATCCTCCAGTTTGACTGTTCAGGCATGTGACACACCTAGACTAGGTCAATTGCACTATATGGCTGGCTTGGTACCACTCAGGGCCCCTCAAGTTTGTCCCCATCCCAACTCCAAACCATTCCAACTATCTTCCCAACTGTATTTCCTATACACCTGTGCACTGACCCCACCCTCACACAAAGAACATAACCACACTCCGGAATAACAGCTACCAGGTGCTAGTCTATCTGTCTCCTTCCATACCTCCCTATCACCACAGGGTGAATTTGTCTCATTTTAGGCATATCTATCATAGTATTTGATCCCTTCAGCAGTCAAGAAGTTTTGATTTTTTTCTTCTAATTCTTCACAGAAACATAAAGTGGGTCATAAATCCCAAGTCACTGTTTAAAGTTGTGTTTTGGTGCATGTTTTTACAATGAGTGATCTATACTTCAATAATGTTCATTCATTCATCTCTGGACCACCTCCCTTCCTCAGGTATACAGAATAGATCCAGAGGTGGGAGCAAGGTGAGGATTGTACAGGGAGCTGGAAATCTATCTAAAAGGTTTTTGAAGGAGACTTCAAAGCTTCCTTCAGCCATTCAGAGTGTCCCCAAAGTATTGGCATAGTTTTAAGCTTTAATAGATATTAAAAGCTTAAAACTGCCCTAAGACTTTTGGGACACTCTTGATATTCATCCTGAAAGAAAGCTCATAGGATCATAGGTGTGTAGATTTAGGGCAAGCAGAGATGTCAGAGGTTATCTGGGCTGAATGCTTCATTTTGCTTGGGAGGAAACTCCTATTAATTAGTTGATTAATTAATTGTCTTAGAAAATTAGGTTTCAGCTAAAGTCCTTGCTGTGATCCCAAGCAGGACATATGATGTGCCTTAATCACCCTTCAAGGTCATTCCCATAATTCTTCAAGCCTTGTATTTAATTTCTGATGGAGGAACCAATGGACATACTGGGAGAATCATAGAATCTTTGGATTAGAAGGAAATGCCAAGGTTATTTAATCTCTTTTACTTCATGCTAGAATTCCCTTTATAATATTCCATCCTCTGCTCAGCACCTCTAGAGATCTCCACTATCTACTGGAGAGACAGTGTCAGAGTAAATAGAGCACTAGCCTAGGGAGCCTGAAGGCCTGCCTCTGATACTTACTAGTTGTGTGACCCTGGGCAAGTCGCCTAACCTCTATAGTCTTAGATCTTTCATCTATAAAGTGGTGCTAATAATAACACCAGCCCTACAGGTTGTTTCAAAGATCAAACGAGATAATGCATGTAAAGTGCTTTACAGACCTTAAAGCACTTCATAAAAGTGAGATGCTCTTATTAATCTCATGAGACAGATTGTTCTATTGCTTGATAACTCTAACAATTAGAGAATTCTTCCTTATATTGGATTGATATATCACATGGATATGAATAGACAGACAGTCTAGACCTGTGACTTAATTGTCATGGGGAAGTTGCAGTGAAGAAACTTCTCCAATAAAGAAGACATACACAAATACATATACGTATAGGTTTATGTATATATGTATAAATACATACCCACATGTACATATGTGTATATGTGTGTATATATACATATTAGATATACCATTAGATGCTCCATTTGTGTGTGTGTATATGTACATACATACACATACTTGTTGTTCAGTTGTGTCTAACTCTCTGTGACCCGTTTGGGGTTTTCTTAGCAAAGATACAAGAGTGATTTGCCATTTCCTTCTCCATCTCATTTTACAAATGAGGAAATTGAAGCAAATTGAAGCAAAGCTAAGTGACTTGCCCAGGGTCACCCACCTAGGAAGTGTCTGAGGCCAGACTTGAACTCAGAAAGAGGAGTCTGCTTGACTCCAGGTCCAGCACTGTATCTACTATGCCACTTGGCTGTCCCTTTCCAATGTTAGAATCTTCGAAAACCCCTCAAATTTGTTTTCCCTTTGGTACATCCTTGTTTTTAGACACACTGCTGTTTCAAGGTAAATTTCATCCATGGATACCTAAGCCATTTATATAAACACTATTAAAGTGTTTTCAAATCTTTCTGTTCTCTGTCAATTTCTTTTTTTCCTGTTGGTAGAGAAATGATCTTTTGCTAAAGTCCCCCTCTGCTGCCTCATTGTATTGTGGAAATAACCCGGGATTCTCAAAGGTTCTACAGAGTATTTTCTGGCAGGTTCCTCACCATGCTGGAAAGGCCCCAAGTCTGATCACCAGTGAAAGACTGTGACCTAAATGTGTGAAGACTTGTCTATTTAAATATAGTTTCACCATCAGAGAACTTGTTTGGTCATAGAAACTTATGAAACTATCTACTAGGGCCCAGAGGGATTACAATTAGTGATAGTGGAGGGCACCCCCACACTAAATTGTACAGATGGGGAGAAGATCATAGCTTTAGAAAAAACATTGAGGTGCAGAAATGATTACATGCATTTGCCAGTGTTTCAAATGCTTAGAGCTTGAGAATTTCCTTTTTCCACACAGTAAAATCTCCCTGAAGGATTAATGATTTGCATTTCTTTCTGTATAGACTATCTGAGTCTAGGCACCAATATTGGATCTCATCTGTGATGCGTGGCTACTTGGTTTAAAAAAATGGCATGGGCAGTGGGAAACCTGTTTCCTTGTCCTTTGTGTTTTGTCGGGGGTACTGTGCCTAAAGGCTGATGAGATGAAATGAAAAAAGTCCTTTCTGTGTAATTTGGCAGAAATTGCATGAAGTAAGATCTTATTTTGCCCTTATTGGCATTCTGACATATGTACGATACATGAATAAATAAATAGGCACTTACTAAATAGCTACTGGCAGCTGGGTAGCTCAGTGGATAGAGCACTGGGAGTAAGGAAGATCTGAGTTCAAATTCAGCCTCAGACACTCACTAAGTTGTGTGAACCTGGGCAAGTCATTTAACCTGTTTACCTTAATCCAACTGGAGAAGGAAATGACAAACCACTCCAGTAAAATTTGCCAAGAAAACCCCATGGATGGTATGGTCCATAGGTCGTGACAAGTCAGACATGAGTGAATAACAACAGGAAACACCTACTATGTGCTAAGCACTGTGCTAAGTGATGGGCATAGAAAAAGAAAAAAAAAATGAGACAGTATCTGTTTCCAACATGGTTGAAAAATGACAAAGGCTGCTAGGGAAGGGAGTTCGAGTTTGGCCTGGGTCAAGCGAGGAAATGAACACTTATTGTTAAACACAGATAGCCAATGCCACATGACCTGAGAATTTAGTTGGGTGAGTTTTCACTACCTAAGCTAGATATTTATGGTGCAGACAGGAAGGAATCTTAGCTCTGTCCTTTAAGGTGTATGACTTTTCATATTTTTATCCTTTCTCTAATTGCTAATAAAAGCCTTAGAAACTTATTCCTATGTGGGAACATTGGGAAACTAATGCATTGTAGGTGGAGTTGTGAATTGATCCAGTCGTTTTGGAGAATAATTTGGATCCATGCCCAAAAGGCTATAAAACTGTGCATGCTCTTTGACACAGAAATGCCATTACTAGGTCTTAATCCCAAAAGAGAAAAAAAAGAAAAAGGACCTTTATGTATAAAAACATTTAGAGCAGCTTTTTTTGTGATGGCAAAGAACTGGAAATTGAGGACATGCCCATCAATTGGGGAATGGCTGAACAAGTTATGGTATATGATTGTGATGGAAGACTGTTGTGATATAAGAAATGACAAGCAGGATTCTTTCAGAAAAACCTGGAAATACTTACATGAACCGGTGCTAAGAACAGCGAGCAGAACCAGAAGAACGTTGTATACAGTAACAGCAATATTGCACAATGATCAGCTATCAATGACTTAGCGATTCTCAACAACGTAACGACCTAAGACAATTCTGAAGGATTCAAGATGAAAAATGCTATCCACCTCCAGAGAAAGCACTGATGGGGTCTAAAGACAGACTGAAGCATACTTTTTTGTAAACTTTATTTTTCTTGGGTTTTTTTGGGGGGGGCTATCTGCGTTTTCTTCACAAAATGACTAATATGGAAATATGTTTTGCATGACTGTACACACATAACCTATATTAAATTGTTTGCTGTTTTGGGGAGGGAGAAGGAGAGGGAGGGAGGGAAAGAATTTGGATTTAAAAATTTTAAATAAAAAATGTATGTTACAGCAGCTAAGTGGAACAATGGATAGAGTACCAACCAGCCCTAGAGTTAGGAGGACTTGAGTTCAAATGCAGCTTCGAATGCTTACCAGTTATGTGACCCTGGGTAAGTCACTTAACCCTGATTGTCTCCAAAAAAAAAAAAAAGAATGTTAAAAATTTCTACATGCAATTGAAAAATATTTTTTAAAAACCCCTCATTCCTGGTCTTGTAAGAAAAACAAAAATGGAAGTCAATATGCCCAGATGCTTTTTAGGAAGCAGCAGGAGTTTCTGTATACAGGGCAAGAAGCCGGGTTACTGGCTAGATGTAGTAGAATGAACATGAGATTTATGTTCATCTCTCCCTCCTGAACCACTGAAGGCATTTTCTGGGGGTTCTGAATTTCAGCAAATCCTCTTCTCTGAAAAGCTTGCCCAAGGTGCAAAAAATATCACTGTATATATACACCCAGCTGCCACACTAGGACAATGGCAGGCCTCATTAGCTGTCATGGGTTGCAGTACTTCAAGGCAAGGGAGAAGAAGAAACAGCTCTTGGCATTCCCTGTGAGCTCTGCCCCAATCATCTCCAGTCTTTTTGTGTCCTCCTCTTGTTTTACCAGCCAACATTTGTTAATAGACATCAAGGCTTCTGATGACCCTCTTCCTGACTCTCTGATAAGGCCTATCAACAAGCTTTGTGACTGTAGATTTATTATCAGCACCTCTTTTGTTTGGTCAAACTGTTGGGTCAATGCCTCAGATGATCACTCCTAGGGCAGCCTCATAAACCACAGCCTGCATGTCCGGGCTCCATCATTATTTCCAGCCAGGCCTTGGCTCCATCCTGCAGTCTACAGTGCAGCAAGGTGGGCCTGGGGCTGGCCCAAAGAGCAGAGATGGAAGATCCCCACCACTTCATGCTATAGTATGGTTTTTAATTTAAATTTTAATTGATTTAAATTTTTTTTACAGTGTCCCTCCTTGCCTTCTCCCTCTCTCAGAGAGCCATCCTTAATAATAAAAGTAAAAAAGAGAAAAAAAAATTCAGCCAAACTAACCAAGACATTAACCGAGTCCCAGGTTCTATCATGCTATAGTATCTTGGCTTCGACACCAGCTGACACAGGTACTCAGTCACTCAGTAGGTGGCATTTTAGTAACAGAAATAGGAATAGAAAACATTTTTCACTGATATAGGATATAAATATATATCATATATATAGATACATAGATACAGATAGATAGATAGATAGATAGATAGATAGATAGATAGATAGATAGATAGATAGATGATGGATGGATAGATAAAAATGTAAACTTGGAAGGAACCTCAGAGGCTACCTAGTGAAACTCCTCTATTTTTTCAGATGAGAGGGCAGAGGGGGAAAGTAACTTACCTAAGGTTGCCCAGGTAGCAGCCACCAGATTAGTGGGATTTGAACCCAGGTCCTTTGATTGCTGAGACAATGCCCTTTCCTTCGTACCATACAACTTAATGTATGCCATCACAGAATCATGAGCATAGAAGTGAAAAGGACCTCAGAGGCTCTCCCATTATTTTACAGATGAAGAAACTGAGCTTCAGGAAAACCAGATGAGTTACTCAGAGTTGCATATGTAATAAAAGTCAGAGGTAACATTCAAAGCTGGGTCCCCTGACTCCGGAGCCAAAATGCTTTAATCTGTTCTATGCTGACTTCCTTTTTTCTCTTTGTTGACTTGAACCAAATTTAATGGGTAGAATCCTATTTGTTTTTAAGCTATTGGAGGTGGAGGACACCCTTAACAGAATCATAGACTTTTCAATTTAGAAGGCCCTTGGAGATCACCTAGAAGAGGTATAGGATGGAGGAGAGATGGAAGGAAGGAAGGAAGAAAGGAAGGAAGGAAGAAGGAAGAAAGGAAGGAAATTAGAAAGGAAGGAAGAAGGAAGGAAAAAGGGAAAGAAGAGTGGAAGAGAGGAAGGAAGGAAGAAGGGAAGAAAGAAGAGAAGGAGGAAAGAAAGAAATCAACATTTATTAAGTGTCAGGAATCATGCTAAGCACTTTATAAATATTATCTCATTTGATCCTCACAACAACCCTGAAATATAGGTGCTATTAGTATCCCATTTTACAGTTGAGGAAACTGAGGCAGACAGAGGTTAAGTGACATATCCAAGATCACATAACCAGCAAGTGTCTAAGGCCAGATTTGGACTCCAGGCCTGGTGCTCTATCCAATGTATCACCTAAGTGCCTCTAAATGCTCTCCAACTTACGATTGCCTGTCCTAAAAAGTGGTATATAGAGTTGAGCGTTTTATGAGTCCAGGAAATGCCTCTTCCAGGAAGTGATATTTGCACTGAGTTTCTAGCTTAAATGATAAAGTCACATTGACTTAGATTTTTCTTACTCTGGTCAATTCCTTTCCTTCCCATTTGGTTGCTTCTTTCCCCATCTTCTCTGCATTCATCCACACTGTGGAATGTTATTGAACTTGGCTACTCTAGCAGTTTGGCTCTGCCCAGCTATGTTCTCAGCTGCCTGTAAGTAGCTCAGTCTATTCAGTTCAATAGTCTGGATTCAGTGGCCTTCTGCTGGTCTCTATGGTATTTCAGGTCAGGCTGACAGGTCCCAAAGCTCTGTGGCTGGACTCTGACAACAAATATATAATGTAGTAATAGGTGCATCATACTCTCAGACATTCAAATAGTATGATAGCATCAGAGATTTGGAGCTGGGAGGGATGTTAGAGGTCATTTAGTCCACTCCCCTCCTTTTACAGGTGAATCTCCTTCTTCTATAGCTGAAGGCAAGAGTGATTAAGTGAATTGTCCAAGACCACCTGTGTTGTAAAATAACAAAACCAAGATATGAATTTCTGGTTTGATTTAATG
The DNA here is from genome assembly GCA_028646515.1 of Pseudochirops corinnae. Lineage (NCBI taxonomy): Eukaryota > Metazoa > Chordata > Mammalia > Diprotodontia > Pseudocheiridae > Pseudochirops > Pseudochirops corinnae. The sequence continues at coordinate 75,954,826 of CM053588.1, read as the reverse complement.
CTCTTTTAAAAACAGTGTTTGCCAAGCAAATAAACTAGGCACCAATTATAATATTTGATTTACAAAATGATTCACCTACAGGATTAAAAAATAGTGAGCTCTCCTAGGGGATTTTAAATAAGATTCATTTAAAAAATCTAATTGATGAACCTTATAGGACTAAAATTACTGACAAAAAAATAGGCAAGGATTCTAGTTTCTCTCCCCTTGGTGCTTCATATGCAGTCAAGACTATACAAAAATAGTCAGAACTTGATGACTGATTAGATACATTGATAAGAAAAAGGGAGATTACTCTGAAGTTCCAGGTAAATTAACTAGGACAGTGGTTCTCAATCTTCCTAAGGCCACGACCCTTTAATACTCATATGTGGGCGTATCTGCACGTGGGCAGACCTGCCTGGAGACAGATAGAGAAGCGATGTCTTGGTTCCTAAGACCATAGGAAATATGTATTTTCTGATGGTCTTAGGTTATCGCTGTGACCCCTGTGAAAGGGTCATTTGACTCCCCAAAGGGGTCGTGACCCACAGGTTGAGAACCATTGAGCTAGGACAATAGCCAGGCACTTAACAGAAACTGGGAAAATGGCCTGATTTTGGTGGGAAGCAGATGAGTTTAGTTTTAGTCGTGTCAAATTTGAGGTGTTGGAAGAAGAGATGGGTCAGAATGCCCAACAGGCAATTCAGAATACAGTGTTGTAGTTCAGGGGAGATGTATTTGGATTGGAGACATAGACTTGGAACCGCTTCTGATGGAGAGGTAAATTGAAATGATGGAAATGGATGAGATTCGGACATAGAGAGATAAGGAGAGGACTGAGGAGAGAGTCTTGGGGAATGCTGATATTCAGCAGATAGAAGGAGGAGAAAGATTGAGCAGAAAAGATAAAGAATCAGGAAGATGACAAGGACAACGCTTGGTCATAGAAACCAAGGGAGGGATGAGCTTCAAGAAATGGGGTTTGGCCAACAGTGTCAAGTGCTATAAGGACAAGAATTGAGAAAAGGCCATTGGATCTGTTAAATCAGATCACTGATGACCTTAGAGGGCAATTTCAGCAGCAGGGACAGAAGTCAGATTGCAGAAATAGGTACAAATAGAAGTGGAGACAATGAATGTAGACTATGGTTCATGAAATTAAGGGAAAGGAAATCTAATGGTAGGTATAGGTTTGTGGAGGAAATCCAGGATAAAAGAAAAATGGCCTTTGAGGACCTTTCCATTTCTAGATGTATAGTCCTGTCATTCTATGATTTCTTAAAGGAGAAGACACCTGACCTTACATATTGGAAGATAGAAAGAATGAATGTAGAAGGAGAAACTGATGTCACAAAAGAGGTGGTAGATTGATAGGGGCAAGACCTCAAAGTAGATAGGAGTAGTGAGATTCAATATCAATAAACATTGATTAAGTACCTGCTGATTTCCAGCTAAACACTGGGGATACAAAAATGAAAAAGAAAGACAGTCCGCACCCTTCAGGAGCTTACAATCTAATGGGGGAAGACAACACACAAGGCTAAAGTACAAAGCTAAAAAGCAGAGCAGAAAGGAAGGGAGGCCCTTGGTGTAGGGTCATGGTGGAGAAGCGAAGAAGTCTAAAATGAGTGCAGTTGGGTGGAAACAAGGCATCTGAGGAGACGTCTCCAATATGCTTTCACTTCCACTTGGATCTCAAACAGAGATAGAAGGTTTAACTTGTCAAAAACAAAACCAAAACAAAAAACCCCAGCACATCTTTTCCTCTGAACAATAGCAATGGGAGAGGATTTAGTGATTACACATAAAAATTCTGAGGTAAAGTGAAGAGTTGAAGGAACTTCCACTAGATGTCCTTGATTTTAAGATGGTATGTGAGAATTTGTGAGAATATGGTAGGACGGAATCCTTTTTTCATACGATTATTAAACTGGTAGATTGGGGGGAGTGTTGTGGTGTTTGGTAAAGCATCACATACTATTCTTGTGGAAAAGATGGACAGATGTGGACTAAAAGACAGTAGGTTAGATGGACTTGGAACTGGTTGTTAGGGCCAAACTCAAAGGGTAGTCATTAATGACCCAACGTCTACTTGGAATTAGACATTGAGTGGAGTGCCCCAGGGATCTATGCTTGGCCCTAGGTTGTGTAACAGTTTTATCAATTACTTGGATAAAGGTCAACACTGCGAAAAAGCTTATCGATGATAAGGAATCTAGCTAATACACTCTATGACAGAGACAGGATTCAGAAAGATCTTGCTAGATTTGAAATTGGGCTGAATCTAATAGGACGAAATTGACTAGTGATAAAGTCTTAGACTTGGGTTCAAGACGACTTCAGAAGCACAAGGTGGAGAGATGGTTAGATAGCAGTTTGCTGGGAAAAAATGATTTACCAGTTATAGCATAATATGGGAGGCAAAAATCATAATAAAAGTCATTTTAGTTGTGTCTGACTCTTGGTGACCTCATCTGGGGTTTTCTTGGCAAAGATACTAGAAGAGTTCATCATCTACTTTTCCAGCTCATTTTACAGATAAGGAGACTGAAGGAAACAAGGCTAAATGATTTGCCCAGGGTGACACAGCTAGTAGGTGTCTTAGACTGGATTTGGACTCAGATCTTCCTGACTCCAGGCCTAGAACTCTATCCACTCTTCCACCTAGCTGCCTCAATAAAATCTTAGATGGCACTAAGAGTGGGGTCCTTTTCATGGAGGAAGAGGTGATGGTCCCTCTTCACTAGTCAGAACTTATCTGGAGGACTATGTTCAGTCCTGGACACCACAGTTTAGGAAAGACATTAATAAACTGGATAGTGCCTAGAATGGTAATATACCTGGAGTCTGTGCCATGTGAGGATTGGTTGAAGGATGTGGGCATATTTAGCCTGAAGAGGAGAAGACTCAGGGGGAACAGGATACCTTTCTTTACATATACAAAAAGTTGTCAGATGAAAGAAGGATTAAATTTCTTCTTTGGGGTCCCCGACAGTAAGCGCAGCAGCAATGGATGGGGGTTGAAAAGAGGAACATTTACTATAAGGAAGAAACTTCTTCGTAATTGAAGTGACGCATAAGCGGAATGGGCACTGTAGGAGGTAGGGGCTTCCTCCTCCTTAGAGGCCTTCAAGTACAAGTTGGATGACCATTCATCAGATACATTGGAGAAGAGGTTATTTTTAGTGTATCTGCTGTGCTAGATGGAAAATAAGGTCCTTTCTCACTCGGAAATTCCGTGACTCTGTAAGTCCTGAATAGGTTTTGAATAGCCACCAAGCAGCAGAATGCAAAAGCAGAGAGATGATCTTTGTAAGTTGTTGATAAACCTCTGATTGTACATCATAGAGCTTGTTTAGGCAGTATAATAGAGGAATAGTCATCGGTACTTAAATGCTCATGTAGAGCTGTAGGCTGTTTAATTCTTTTGGACACATTATTCTGCAGTTTATTTAAGAACTGAATTAAGTAAGAACTGGTTGCAAAGGTATATGTTTGTGAATAAAGAATTTGATTGGGTGAAAGCATAGGTCTTTCTCTTTGGAATTCTCTTTAAAGGAGCTTTTTTAAATGGAATGAGGTGACTATTAGCAGGGATGCAGTAAGGGATAAAAGCAGCAGCAGCTGGCCCAGAATCACAGCTTTGGGGGCTTGGAAGGACTAACAGAGACTATCCAGCTTTCCCACACAAGTTTACCTGGTTGGGAATGTCCTCTTCAATATCCTCAACAGATGGATTTAGCTGCTTTAGCTGCTGCCTGAAGACTTCCAATGAGAGAGAACCCCTTAATTCTCATGTACCAAAGAAAATAAGTTCTCAGGCTATTTTTGCCCATGGAAGGAGGTCTCCCACCACTCCAGTGTAATCTTTGTGTCCATAAATAGAGTGGAAACTACTGAAAAGTAGAGGTTATTTCTAAGTAATCTATGTGTTACCCACAGTGGGACCCCAGTGCCAAGCAGAGAGGGGATGGTTAATAAAGAGAAACAAGCTGATTGGTTAGTTTATGGATGACACAAGAAGTCTTCCATTTGAAAAAGCTATTGCCTGGAAGTCTGGATACTACGTGAGGGAAGCAAGCAAAGAATGCTAGGTGTAGGGCACCTCAGGAGAAGGGGGGGCAGAAAGGAAGGTGCACAAAAATGCATTGGAAGGAGAAACATCCCAGACCTATGTGCCTGGCTCTGCTGCAGAATTACAATCTAGTGCTGCCACTAATGAGACTCGCTGTTCAAAATATGCAACCCACACCGATTTTCCTCCCACTGAATGCCTCTGTAAGGCTGGTCTAATTTTAGAGAAAAGAAGATCGCGGGGGAGGAGTGGCGTAACGGTATGATCAATGATTACAGACAATCTTCATTAGCATAAAGGTTCCTTAGAGAGGTTTTGCATTGCAGCAAAATCCCACTATGCCAATGAGGTAGAATGGAAGAAAATCTGAGCATGATGTTTCATAGAATTAGACAATCCCAGAATTGGAAGGAATGGCAAAGGTACCTGAGCAGGACTACAACCTTTCTGACCTCCAGCCTTGTACAGATGACCTTCACTTGTGGGAAATTGGGCCATTTGGGGGTAGCTCTGTTAGGAAGTCATAGCAAGGTGAAATCTGCCTTTTTACAATGTCTACTCATTGATTTTATTTCTACCTTCTGGTGCCAAGAAGGACAATTTCTTTTCCACATACAATTCTATCCCTATCCAACCTAAATCTTCTCTTTTTCAGGCTAAACATCCCTAAGTCTTTCCACTATTCACCATATGACATGGTTTCCAATCTTCTCGTGCATCTGCTCCTCTTCCTTATGGACCCTGCACAATACTATGCCTTGTCAATATCCTTCCTACTCCTGGAAGTGGAGACAATATTCCACACAGGAGTCTCACTAGGGTATGTCTGATACAATAGATTATCACAACTCTCATTCTGAACACTGTATCTCTATTAATAACTAAGATTATATTAGTCTTTTTTTGTCTGTCATGTCACACTATTTTGTGACAAACCCAAGTTGAACTTGCTGTCCACTAAAATGTCCAGTCTTTGCAACAGCGACCAAGCAACCACACTGGCATAGCCAGGATAGCTACTAGCACAGATTCTTAGATCTGCTTTACTAGGAAAGATAGCTGTTTAAGAGATCAACAATCTTTTTTTAAAATTCCATTTGTTAGTTCATGGGAAAAGTCAGCACCCTGAATTTCAGAGAAAATACAAGCAGAGAAATAAAGACCAACAGACTGACTGTCCAAATCAACTAGACACTTTACATACATCCCTGGATAGAGACAGCCTTTACATCTGAGTAGTCCAGGAGCTCTGAACATATGGCCACTCAGAATCTTGACCAGAGAATCACAAGATCCTTCTCATAAGTGGGCCCTCAAAGCAAAATACCAACTCAGAGTATATATACACTTCTCAGAGGCAGAAGGCATCACAACCCTCCTGATTCAGTGCCTAATTAGAAATCAGCAAAAGGTGTTGAAGCCTTCCTACAAGCAAGTCTCCCCTAAGCAAGCTTCCCTTAATGGGCTCCATGTGAGGTCTTTTAATAGGCAGGGAAGATCTTATATCCCATTAACATTACAGTCTTTTACACCCAAACTGACCAAGCTTCCTGAATCTTGTATTTGTTGATCTCATGGATAAAGCTTTATATTCATCTCTACTAAATTTCATCTATATGACCATGAGATCCTTTTGTATCACATTTGTATGGTTCAATATATTAACTCTTGAATCAAGTCAATGCAATTGCAAATGTGATGAATATATTATTGTTTCTTCATACATGAACATGAAAATGTTAAAACAGCACAGGACCAACACAGATCCCTGAGGCACTTCACCAGAGACCTACTTCAAAGTTGACCCTAAAGTATTAATAACAACTCTTTTGGATAAGTCATGAATTGAGAATCTACCTAACTACATCATCACCTAGGTCTCATCTCTTCATTATATCCACAAGACTAGTGTAGAAAACTCTTATCAAATTCTTTGCTAAAATCTAAGTGAATTATAAATGCCTCATTCTCATGACATTTAGGAATCCTGTTTTAAAAAAAAGGAAGTGAGATTGGTCTGACTATGGCTTGTTCTTTCTTTCTTTTTTTATTTTTGTAGGCTATAGGGGTTAAGTGACTTGCCTAGGGTCACACAGCTAATATCTGAGGCCACATTTGAACTCAGGTCCTCCTGACTTCAGGACTACTTCTCTATCCACCTCACCACCTAGCAGCCCATCCATGGCTTATTCTCGATGAAGCTACATCAGCTCTTTACAATCAAATGAGATAATATTTATAAAACACTTAGCATAGTGCCTGGCACACAGTAGGTACTTTATAAATGCTTGTTCCCTTTCCCCTTTTGTTGTGACATCTTCATTTTTTTTTTTTAGACATCCAGTAATTATCCCTTTAATAATACATTCTAGATAAAGGGTTTTTAAACATTTTTGTGCCATGAACCTCTTTGGCAATTTGGTGAAGCCTATGGATTCCTTCTTAGAATAACATTTTTATGGGGATTGAATAAAATACATAAGATTGCAGAGGAAAACAATAATATTGAAATAAAGATGTGATTTGTTTTCACATTCAAGTTCACAGACCTCCTGAAATCTATTGATGGACCTTTTCAGATTAGTTTAAAAAGTGAGAAGGCTACTAGGAGTCAAAGACAAGCTCACTGGCCTGTCATCTGCAGACTTCATTCTTCCCCTGCCTCTCTTTGGGGCATTGCATGTTATTCTTCCACAATCTTAAAAGATTGCTGACAGTAGTTCAGTAATCATCCACTACCAATTATTTCAGTATTCTGGGACATAGTTCATCTTTGTGCAGTGACGAACTCATCAGGGGTATCTAGGTCCTCTCTTATTATCTCTCAACTTCTCTTGTGTTCAACCCTTTCTTCTCTCTAGTTCCCATTAGAAATAAAATATTCTTCTTAGCTTTCTTCACGATCCTCAGCTCATTTTGAGCTTTTATAATGAGCATATCAGTAATGGCTAGCATTTATACACCACTTTTAGGTTTACAAAGTGCCTTACATATGTATCTCATTTGATTCTCACAACAACTCTGAGGGAGGTGACATTATTATCCCATTTTACAGATAAATAAACTGAACATAAAAGAGGTGAAGTGCCACATGGTTCCATAAAGCTAATGTCTGAGGAACTCAGGTCTTCCACCATTCTATCCACTCCGCCACTTAATGCCAATACTGTTCTTAAAAGGAATGTGATGTACTTTTGTATTCGTTGTCCATACCTGTCCTTGATGCTAACATCCATACATATCTTGTTAAAAATTTAAGGTGATCAATGAGTTTTCTGTGCATCTACCTTGTTAAACAACTGCTCTTTTCATCTTTATATCTCCATGATTTCATTTGTGAGATCTATTCTCCCTAGACCAACTTCCCTTGTATAATCTTCTGCCATAGAATTCTACCTCTAACTCTTTGAAATTTGCTTTCTTTCTTGCCTCCATCTTAAAATGGAGAGGTCACTTTTCCCATGATGAGCATAACTTCTGTCCCAGCAATCATTCCCTCTTTGTTGATGAGAATCAGATACAGCAGAATCATTCCCCTCATTGCTTCTTCCAGCTTTTAAAGGTTAAAATGAACATTAAAGAAGTTGAGAAATTATTAGCTATTTCGCTTTTGTGAGAGAGAGAAAAGAGAGAGGGCTCTCATAGGTGTGCAGATAATTAAAGTCTCCCATCCTCATATCACTCCTTAGTGCCAGGTTAATAATCTTTTCCTTTGACTCTTCATCTCTTTCTTCTTTCTGTACAGGCGTTCTCTAGCTTAATTTGATGACAATATTAAATCTGTTTTTATTTCCATTGATCTTCTCCCATCATGCTTCCCAGTGATGGTTCCTGGATTTTCTCATATAAGTAAATCCTTCTTAATATATAATGTTACTTCATCCCCTTTTAACTATCTTGTTTCTTGTTTCTGTAGCATTTCTCTAGCTTTCCAGAGCTATATTATAGTGGGAAGACTTCCTTCCCCCCTGCCCCAAGTCTCAATGTTACTCATAAGGTCAAATTTGCTTTCTTGCATTAAGATCTCTTTATCATTTCGGTTTTTTCCCCCGTGTAATTTGAGCATTTCTGTATAAGTCTCTGCAGCCAATGGTTTCATTCATAGCTCTTTTCTTAAATTTTGCCTTCAGTGAATTTAGAGATATTCTACTACTAATCTTCCTACTTAGCAGCTATTTCTATGGAATATAGCTCAGTGAATATAAACAGGTAGATTTCTCCTTTCTTCTTCTTCAATTTGAAGTTCTTGATATCAGATTTTCAATACTCTAGACAAATATATTCTCAGTAGCCCCTTTGTTAGGTATCCTTCATCTCTGCCCAGAATATCCTTTCTATATTTTAAAGTTGTGATCCAGAAATTAAAATCTTCTTAATTAGCTCTCCGCTCCTTAAACCTGCCTTTGTTTTGGGAATCCCTTGCCTTGACCAGCAGCAGTGACAGAGCATTCTCTGTGACCAGAAAGTCTTTAATTTCTTGTTGAAAACTTTGTAATTGCTAGCAATTAGCAATATAACTTTTGCCTACATGAATTACCAGAAATGAGAAGCTGTTCTGAGGTTCGATAAGGCTTCAGAAGTTCTCTGTGTCTTTGCTATGTGTAATGGGAGTCCAGTAGACATCTCTATTTCATTATCACATCAACAGATAGCTGCTTCAGTACTCCTCATCATGGAACCAGTTGTCATTACTCATCTCTTCTCTTTTTTTCCTTACTGGATGATGTCTTACTTGACAGTCTCCAATGGATCCACATCATCCTTCCTTGGAGAACAAGCAGCTGCTTTCTCCTTAGAGGGTTCAATTCCCCACACTTTGGGAAGAGCTTTACATCTGTCACTTAGTTTCAAATATTCAGCGGTAGGGTTTTCATTATTCCTTTTTTCTTCTGTGTTATGTTCTTCCATCCTCCTACTATTCAAAGTTCTGTTAATGTAAGTGCTTGGCGTTGGAACTGAAGATTCTTTCCTCCCTTTTGTTGTGGAAATCTACACCCAGGTTAAATTTTGATGTTCCCATGGAAAACCCTGAATGGGGTTATGATCTAAAATCCATGACCAATGAGAAGCCCTCAAGATGAAAAACAGCCTGTGAACCCAGAGATGCTTTTCTGTAGTGATCACGAGCTATGGGCAACACCCAGGGATATTACTTTATTTAATCTCATGCAAATGGATCTTCTCTTTGAGAAGAGATTCTAGAAAGGAAGAATTGTAAACTTTCTGCTTTCATCTAGATTGCGAACATATTCATAATTCAGATTTGGGAAGAGGCACTCCTGATTTGAATGGGGATAGAAATTGTGCACAAACCAAATGCATCATGGATGTGAAAGTACTTTGAGAACTTCCGATATATTTTATCAATAAAACATGTTACTGTAGTTCTTTTTATTAACCTGTTCTGCGCCAGCCAGAACTACAGAGAAACATGGGAGGTTGATCATTTCTCCTAAAGCTATGAGAGAAGTTTCTGCATTTCACATTTGGGGGACCTTTCTGACAGGAATTTTCCACCCAATTTTCCACATCTAGGCTTCACCTATCAGAAAGCAAGCAAGCTTTTATCAAGCACCTATTATGTTCAAGGAACTATAGATACAAAGACAAAATGATAAAAAGAGAACACAAAGACAAAATCAGATGAAGAGAAACCTTGAAATTAGATAATACCCATCCCCTCACACTGCCAGCTCCTGCCCCTCAGAATTGGGTGCATCTTAAGGACTGGGCAAGTCCATTCCCTTCAATAGGCCTAAGTTTTCTTGTCTATTAATGAGGAGAATTAAGTGGTCTCCATATCTAAATCTAATGATGTTATGATTAACTGGGACAACATAAGATGTTTTTCATGGCACGCTTTGAAATGCCCTGTTAAAAAGGGAAATGCCATTCAGTGTACCTCCATCCTTGCCAGCCCAGTGGAAGATGCTTTCCCTCAGGTCCTCTCACAAGTCACATGTGTAAATCAAGGGCCTTATAGGCTGCAAGGACTGAGCTCTGGGGAGCCCCTGATGGAGAGAAGGGACAGGAACGGGGACGCAGGTGGCCTGTCCCAGCAGCAGAGGCACAAATGAGTGATCAGAATTTCAAGGCTCCAGAGGAACAATTAAACTTAGAAAGCAGCCAGAAGGTGCTCGAGGCAGTGAGTTTGGCTAGCTTACTGAGTTGGATGCTCCTGTCTCTTGTCGTTTTTGTTCATTTCTTGAGCTTTCACGCTAAGCTGAAAATACCCTCACATCCTGTCTGCTGCTGGTGTGCGTCAGGAGAGAAGGGCCAACTTTCACACCCCTCTATTCAGAGGCTTATTAGCAGTACGGGAAGCCACAATATTGTAAAACACATAGGGGGCTGAGCTTTCACAGTGGGGGCCCACGTGGAAAGCAACTAATTTCTTCCTCAAGGTGCTACATTTTCAGGACACTTCTTCCCTGAGTCCTCAGGGAGGCCACCCGAAGGAGCTGGGAGTGCCTAATGAGGTCCATTGGTTCCCTAATGGTGAGCAGGGTGTCTATTTTGGGAGGCAGGTGAGCAAATCTCTTCCCCAGGGACCTGATCTCACTCTCTTCCCCAGTATCTCAGAGTCCCTGAAACCATCAAGGCCTTAGCAATAGCAATAATTCCTGTAGGATTTCAAAATCATAACTGGGACACATGATTAAGAACCACAATAGGCCTAGGTGGGGGTATATGGGAAGGAGATGTGATGGTCTGGCTGAAGTGTCACCAACACCATCACCACCACCACCAACCACATTATAGATTTAAAACTAGAGAGGGGAAGGCTTACAAATCATCATTAAGCCCTGCTCAGTGATCAGAGACAGACATTGTGAAGGCCCTTGGAACTTCAAGGCTTGCAGATCAAATTACTGAAAGTTTCACAAGATGCTGTATTTGCTTATTAGGTACAACTATTCTATGTTGTTCCTCTTAATCTTTCTCTAAGAAATCCTACCCACCGATAGATAATAATGATAATTATTATTAATAATCAATAATAATAGCATTTATATAGACCTTTAAGGTTTGCAAAGTACTCTCAGGAGCATATATTTTCTCTCTTGATGTCTAAAATAGAGATCATCCTTCTTCCTAAACCCTCTTAACCCACCTACTACATTCTCCTCCATTACTGTAGAGGGCAACATCACCCTCCCAGTGTCTCAGGCTTTCAACCTAGGAGTCTTCTTGGATTTCTCACTGTCTCTCACCACCACCCCCTTGCCACCCCCAAATCCAAGGCCTCTCAATTTCACCTTTGCAACATCTCTCAGTTACACCCCCTTTGCTCCTCTGACACAGCCTCTCTTCTAGTACAGGCTCTGATACCTGGATTATTGCAATAGCCTGCTGGTGGGTTGGCTTGCCTCAAGTCTATTCCCACTCTAACCCATTCTCTATTCAGCCACTAAAGTATTTTTTCGAAAGTGTAGGTCTGATGATCTCCCTTCCCTACTCAATAAACTCCAGTGGCTTTCCATTGTCTCCAGGAGCAAATACAAGATGCTCTGTTTGGCATTCAAAGTCATCCTTTATACCTAGCCCCCTCCTACCTTTGCTGTTTTCTTATAAGCTCACTCTCTAACATGTACTCTTCTATTCAGTCACACTGGGCTCCTGGCTGTTCCAGGAACAAAACACTCCATCTCCCCCTTCCTGGCACTTTCTCTGGCTGTCCTTCATGCCTGGAATATTCTCCCTCCTCGCTTCTGACCTCCCTGGCTTCCTTTAAATCCCAACTAAAATCTCACCTTCTACAGGAAGACTTCCCCAACCCCTCTTAATTCCCATGCCTTCCCTCTGTCAATTATTCCCTAATTCTCCTGTATATAGCTTGCTTTTTACATGTTTGTTTGCATGCTGTCTCCCCCCATTAGATTGTAAGCTCCTTGAGGGCAAGGATTGTCTTTTACCTCTTTCTGCATCCCCAGTGCTTATCACAGTGCCTTGTACATAGTAGGTGCTTAATCAATTTTATTGAATTTAATTGAAAAAAATGCAACCTTCACAATAACCATGGGAAGTAGGTGCTATTATTGTTCCCATTTCAGCTCTCTTGGCCAGGGTGGGAGACTCCAGACAAGATTTACTAAAAGATACTTACAAAATGAAAAGAATTTGTAGAAATTATAATGACAAAGACTGAATCTGAAGAAGAGAAAATGTGCCTCCTTTCCTTCTTTGAATAGGTTGAGGTTACTAGGGGTATCGAACATCGTATATACTGTAAGAGTTGGTTGATGTGATGGTTAGTTTTGCTCCACCCCTTTGTTACAAGCAATGGTTCTCTGGTTAGGGAGGGAGGCAAAAGATGTATCTTCTTAAATAAAAGTAATTTAAATTTTTTTAAAAAATCAATTAAAAAAAGAATGACAAAATAGAATTGGAAGGAGCCTCAGAGAGTATCTAATTCAAATCATACTTGACCAAAGCAGGCTGATTTGGGAGTGAGAAAAAGGAAACATTGCTGCATTTTGGTTACATTCAAGCTGTTAATTGGATCATTTGGTGCTGCACATTGTTAATGAGGTCATGGTCATAGCATTGATTCCCATGGAAGTCAGTTCATGCCCAAATTCCTGATCATGGCCAGTCATTCCACAATGTGTGCCCTTCATTGTAAGTGCAAGCTGATAAATGTCTAGATAGATAGGTAAGCATTTATTAAACACTTACTATTTCCAGGCATTGTGCTAAACACTGGGGATTAAACACAAGCATGAAAAAAAGGAACTTACATTTTAATGGAAAACACCACATAAAGGGAAACTGGAAAGCTGAGATGGGGAGAGAGGCAGCACATATGTAGCAGCTTGGTGTGGAAATGCGTGAAATAACATGTAAACCAGGCCCCTGGAAAGATAAGGCAAAAGCTTGTCTGTCAGAACCAGGGGACTCAGGAAATTCAAAGCTACAGCGATTTGGTTGAGGGGAGGGAGATGAGAATGAGGGCTTATGTAGAGGCGGCATGGGGAGATAACCAGGCTAGAGAATGGCAATGATTTAGTGAAACCCACTGCTTGCCCTCCCCCTCCCCAAATCACTACTCAGAGCACAAAACATACTGAGGGAAAGTCACTAGCATTATTTCTATAAGTCAAATGGAAATCCAATATTTATTAGGTGCAAATATGACCCAAATTATCTCATACACTAAAGTAGTTCAAAAAGTTAGGGTTTCCCTTTCTCCGGAGATTTGTTGACTTAGCAATTAAAAATGCATGAAGAAGCCCTTTCAGCAGTATTTGCTTGGGGTTGCAAAATGTTAGAAGTTCAATCAACAATGATTTACTGAGCGACTTTTATGGGTGCCATAGCAGTGTTCTCCACGGGACTGATTTTCTCCTCTTTGATCTTCTCTAACCCATGGACTGACTCTCTTTTCCTGATGTTCTCCTTTTGCCTACTTTGAATCATACTCATATGACTGGTATGAGCCAATTTCCCCAATCTTTGTCAAGCCTAATTTCAATTAGATCCCATACATATGTATACACACACACACACACACACACACACACACACATATATCTCAGACATGCCCCCTGTAGCCTAATGCTACAGTTTGATATCCAACATTTATAATGCAAACATGGAAGGCCATGCACACACACACACACACGTGCACACACACACACATGAAATGGGAACTAACATAACTATGTCAAATATAAATGAAAGCATTACGGTCGAATACTTGAGTGAGTTGACTATGATGAAATTTATTAGGTAGAAGTGGAAATTCTCGTGTGGGTTAAAAAAAATTAACATTATAAATGCAAGATGGGAGAGGTACAACTAGACAACAAATTGAAAACTGTCTTGAGGTTTTAGTGGACAGAAAGTGGACCATAAACTCCATGTGAGTTATGTGTATGATCTGACTTCCCTCAATGTAATCTTTTGCTGCTTTAAGAAAGACACGCTATCCATAACTAGAAAGATGATACAGCCACTTCATTCTGCTTTGACCAGAGCATAGCTAAAGCATTATGTTCAGTTCTGGGCACCATATTTAAGGAAGGACATTGATAAGTTGGAAAGTTTCCAGAGGATGGGGAATAGCTTTGAGATAATACTACCTAAGGATAAGTTGAAGGTATTGAAAATATTTAGCCACAAGAAGAGAAGACTGGGGCAGGAGAGTAGCTAATAGATGAAGTGGTAATAATGGGAAAATGGATTAGACTTGCTCTGCTTTGCCCCAGAAAGGAATTAGGAGCAATTGGTAGATATTGCAAGAAGGTATATTTTATTCTACACAAGGCACAACTGCTTAACAATTAGAGTTTTAAAAAAGATGGAATGGTTGACTGTGGGAGATGGTGGGCTCCCTGTCACTGGAGGTCTTCAGGGAAATTCTGAATGGTCATTTGCTAGGGACAGTGTAGCAAGAATTCTTGTAGATGTATAAATGACTAGTTGGCCACTGAAGTCCCTTCTAAATTTGATTTTTAGGGTTCAGTGATTCTATGATGGGAGAGATCATTCTTAGCTGTCACGGTTAAGGAAGGCTTCACTAAAGGAGGGAACATAAGAGCAGGGCCTTGGAGGATTCATAGCATTGGGTTGTTTGGAGGAAAGAAGAAGGCATTCTGCCATCATAATTGATATCAACATCTTGATCATTCTCTGATCACAATCATAAGTAAACATTTGTCAAGAACCTAATGCCCTTCGTATAGTACTAAGTACTGGGCAATTACCAAGGGGTAAGATAGGCTTCTTGCCTTTGATCAACTTAAAGTCCATTGTGGGATATGTACCAGAAAAGGTGAGGAACAGCATAAATCTGGGGCTTAAATGAGGATACAGAGCAGAATTACTATGGGAGTATAAAGAAGCAACTGCTCGTCTTGGATTGCGTTGGGCTGAGCTTCATGGAAGTATAAAGTCATTAAGGAAAGGCAAGATTTAGATGAGTGGAGAAAAAAGAAAGCACCTTACATTGTTCCCAAGCATAAGAAGACTTGGAAGCAGGAACACATATACCTTGCCTTTTGAAACATTAAACCAGTTTAGTTGGATGAGAGTGTTCACCTAAGGAGCAGGGAGAGATAAAGCTAGAAATGTTGTATGGGCCAAATAATGGAGGATGTTAGATACCAGGCTAGGAAGCTTGGATTTATTTTGTAGGCAACTGGGAGCCATAAATACTTCTCAGAAGGCGCATGTGTGTCTTACAAAGCAGCGTTTAGGAAAGTTAATCTGTCACAAGAGTATAGGATTGACTGATAGACTGTTAGGAGACCAGTTAAGATATTATAGAGTACCCGAACCGTAAAACCTGAGAACTAGAAGGGACAGTTTAGTGTAGCCTTCTCATTTTTCAAATAAAGAAACTGAGGCCTAGAGAAGGTAAGTGACTTAACAAAGGTCCTATATTGAGTTAATAGAGCTAACTCAAGTTTCCTAACAACCCAGTGGATTTTCTAACTTCATTCTTCTACATCCAGGGTATTAGATCAGGGAAAAGGTCAATTAGAACTCTCTGCACTAGAAGGGTGACTATAGAAGTGAAGAAGAGGGAAAGATAATGAGAGAATGTAGTGAAATTGGAATGAGGTGAGTAAAGGCATGGGGTGGGAAAACATGCTCTGGTCAAGGTCATAAGCCCACTTTGGCTAGGACAGATTTGTACAGGTCAGAAAGTCTGAAGCATTTTCCTAAGATAAGGGATTCTGAGAGGCAGCATGGTATGGTGGTTAGAGAGATAATCTTAGGGATAGGAAACCCCGAGTTCAAGTCTTCTCGCTGATACATGCCCATTATGTAGCTGTGGACCAGTCACACCCTCTCAGTCTTTACATTAGAGATGAGGTGCCAATCTAAACAGATGGAGGGAGCTTCAATACCACTTGCCTCCACTGGTGAAATCTCATTGTGAACTCTGTGTGTGTGTGTGTGTGTGTGTGTGTGCATGTGTGTGTTTATGTGTGTGGAGGGAGAGAGAGGGAGGGAGAAGGAGGGAGAAGGAAGGAGAAAGAGAAAAAGGAGAGGGAGAGAGAGAGAGAGAGAGAGAGAGAGCGCTACAGTAAAGGATGGCAGAAAAAGTTGAGAGCTAAAACTGAGGTGCAAACTCCAGTTTGGGTTAGGGCACCACCAGAACAGATAAACTTTGAGCCATCTGACTCAGTTCCTTCCTTATGCTTCTTGTCCCAAGCAGCTCCCAGGGCTTATCTCCACCCTGAAACTTTGGCCCTATTCTGCCTCCTGTATCCTTGACCTTAGACCTGCAGCGTGAAGGTGCTGCTCCCTAGCAACACCTGCCATGGTGACAGCCTGAGTAACACTGTTGCTGCAGTGCATCACATTTGTTTGCTTACCTTAAGGGCAGCTTATAAGTCTTTCTCTAAGTGTGATTTTATTTAAAAAAAATCTTTACAATTGCACTAAGTCCAATAAAATTGTCTCACTCTGCAAATACCCCCATATGTTAAAAGTGTGCATGTGGGTACACTTACACACACACACACACACACACACACACACACACACACACATGCTCATGGGGAGCTGGTACTTTGAGATATCTTTAGAGTAGGTGCCAAATACATTCTGTGGGCTGCATGATCCAGTACCAAGCCAGCTGTCTCTAGCCATGCACAGCCATCTCCTGGGACAAGTTATCTGTGTTATTGCCTGGAGGAAAGGGATGGACCAGATGCCTTCTCAGGTTCCTTTCCTTACAAGACTCCTAAGGTTCTGTCAGCCATGCATTGTCAACTCCACTTCCCTTCCCCCGCAGGGTATGTTATCTGGTCCCCCATCCCCTGGTTAAGACTCACAATTAGCCTATTGAGACAGCTATCTATTATCGCTTCTCCTCTAGTGGACATAGGCTGCTTGCTCATTGAAATCATCATACAACCTTGATGGATCCTGGACACAGTAAAAAGACTAGAGCTTCAGGGCAGTGAGGGACATGAGGTCAGATGTGTCCTGGTGCTGATGGAGAAGAGGTTCAAGCCGATTCCTGGGTTAAGTGACCCAGACATGACTTGAAGCATTGTCTTCCATTAGATTCATGAGCCCTACTCCTTCCACTGTGCTATTCGGGTGTGTGGGGGGTTGGCTTCTCACTTGGGGATCAAGAATTTCATGATGTCCCAGAATGTCAGTTAGAAGAGATCCCAGAGGTCATCTAGACCAGATATATCAAATATGTGGCCTGTAGGCCATGCTCATAGCTCTTCTGAGCACCCCAATCAGATGGAAAACGGACTGATTAAATATGTGTGTGTGTGTGTGTGTCTGTGCGTGTATATATATATATATATACACACACACACAAACACATTCACATACATTCATATACATATAAATAAATGTAAATGTGTATATATGTGTATGTGTGTGTGTGTGTGTATGTGTGTGTGTGTGTGTATGATGTATAGTTTTCCAAGTCAGCATGTGTCCCCCAGGAATCCTTATTTGCACTTTATTGACTCCTGTTTCTATTTGAGCTTGACACCATTGATCTAGACAAGTTCTGTCTGACTTATTTCCTAAAATAATGTGGTCAGGAAGCAGAATGCTTTATGGCTGGAAATAGAATTAATATAATAGCTAACATGTATATAGCATTTTAAGATCTATAAACTACTTTACAAATATCATCTCATTGGACCCTCACAACAACCCTGGGAAGGAGATGCTATTATTATCTCCATTTTACAGTTGGGAAAGTTGAGGCTGGAGTAGCTGAAGTGATTTGAACAGCTAGTGTTGGAGTCATGATCTCAACTCCAACCTTCCATGACTCCATCCACTGCCACCCAGCTGCCATGTTGAAAGAAGTCATAGATGTTAGCTAGGAGACTGGGGTCATGCCATAAAGGAGGAGATGGAGGAAGTTGGAAGCAAAATAGAAAAAATAAAATTAATTTTAGACCCCCTGATAGCAATACAGCAAAAATTTGTGCATATATAATTTAAAGTTTAGTATCTTTGTAGGGAAAATATCATAAGTATCGACTTTTCTCCCCCCATAGAAACCTAATTCCTGTCATGAGGACCACACATTTCCATAGGAGACATTTAGGGGATATGCTGTTGTTAAGACATCCCTGAGAAGAGATCATCTAATCTCTGCTTGTAAACATTTAGTGACTGAAAACTCACTAACTTAAGCAGCAGTTCTCAACCTGTGGGTCATGACCCCTTTGGGGGTTGAACGGGGTCACCTAAGACCATCAGAAAACACATATTTCTGATGGTCTTAGGAACCGAGACACCACTCCTCTATCCATCTCTAGGTGGGTCTGCCCACATGCAGATACTCCCACATACAAGTATTAAAGGGTCGCGGCACTAGGAAGGTTGAGAACCACTGACCTTAAGGAAGCTTATTCCATTTTTGGAAGGCATAGGGGAAAGAGGAATAAATAGATATCTAGCATCTATTCTGTGCCAGGGACTGTACTAAACATCTCATTTGATCCTTAAAACAATCCGGGAAGGAAGGTAATAGTATTATCCCCATTTTAAAGTTGAAGAAAATGAGATAGAGATTAAGTGACTTGCCCAGGGTTACCCAGCAAGTAGGTGGATAAGGTTAGATTTGAATTTATGTCTTCCTGACTCCAGGTCAAGCGCTCTAACCACTGCACCATCCAGCTGCTTCAGAGATTTTGAACAGCTCTGATTGTTAGGAAAATAGTCTTCACTCATCCAAGCATCTTCTTCATCTGGGCAACTAGGTGGCACAGTAGATAGAGTGCCAGGTCTAGAGTCAGGAAGACCTGAGTTCAAATTCAGCTTCAGAACTTATAAACTGTGTGACCCTGAGCCAGTCACTTAACCTGGTTTGCCTCAGTTTCCATATTTGTAAAATGAGCTGGAGAAGGAAATGGCAAACCACTCTAATATCTTTGCCAAGAAAACCTCAAAATGGGCCACAAAGAGTTGGACAAAACTGAAATGACAGAACATCTTCTTCATGAAAGGCATTCGAATTCTTAACGACAATGATAATATTTCCTTTCCCCTCCCCAAGTCCTCTTTAGACTAAATATCCCTAGTTCTCTCGATCATCCCCCTTGCCACCCTGGTGGCCTCCTTCTGGTTGTGCTCCAGAGTGTCAATGATCTGCCATGATGAAATGTGCAGAACTGGGCAAAAACCTCTGCTTGGGACCCTATCAAGGCAGGGAAAAGCAGAACTATTACCTGTGTCACTCTGGATACCAGGCTCAAGGAATTCTTTGTGGCTGTACCTCTCCCTGGAAGAGTTCAAAAGCAAGGAGAAACAAATATTTCCAGCCTGGCCTTCACTCCTATTTCCAATCCCAACATGGAGAAAGTGTCCTGCACTTTTGAGATTACTAGAAGGGCTGTTCAGAGGTCTGAAGAAGGATTGATCATGTTGGATTTGGTCAGTCTTAGTCAAAGACTTAAGACATAATTGTGACCATCAGAATATTGTTGAGAAAATATTCCAGTGCCTTCTGCTTGCCAAATCACAGATATCTGTCATTGTTATCAGTCTCAATGAAATCAGTGTTTGAAATCATAAATTCACAGAATGTGAGGGCCTAAAGAACCCTTAGAGGTTATGACCCCCAATGATACATTATAAATCAGTGTCACAGAATGTCAGAATTAGAAACCATTTCAGAGGTCAAATAATTCATCCTCTTCCCTTGACAGGTCAGGAATCAGGGGCTCAGAGATGTTGCAGAATAATGAAAATATTTTTGCATTTTTTTGTAAAACCTTTATTTTTTGCAAAATAATCTGCATACAGTATTTTATTTGTTCCTCACAGCAATTTCAAGAGGGAAGCATTACATCTTTATTTTAGAGATAAGGAAACTGAGCTCAGAGCAGTTAAGTGACTTGTCCGTGGCTGCTGACCTAGTGATCATCAGACATAGGATTTGAACCATGTCTTTCTGAATCCTAGTCCAACACTCTTTCCACTACACTACCTGGAACGTGCTTAAGGACCCACACTGAGTCAGTGAAAGAGTCAGGACTGGTAGATATTGGACTTTTAATCTCTCCAGTATGAAATCTTATTCAGGTTTCCTAGCTCTCTGAGCTATAATTTCTTGGCCTGTATGCTCACTGATCCTAGATAACACTGAAGGACTCAAAATCATCCACACATTACCTCTACCATAAGGAAGGGGACTAGCTCCTATCAGTGGGGCTTCTTGGGTTCTCACTGAATTCTCTGCACCATGTGGGAGAGATACAAAGAAGAAACATGAGGACCAGGTCCAGAGACATTTGGAGGAAGGAAGGAAGGTCTCTTGTGTTTTCTGGGGACCACCTCCATTTCTCAGTACTTCCCCGAGTGCTGGCTTGCCTGATCAACTATTCAGGTGATGCATCCAGAGGAGTAAAGTTCAGATATTTCTTTCTATAAGAGGCCCAGCCTAGAGACAGCCTTGCTTGACATTCAGTTGAAATCCACTGACTGGTCTACACCCATCTCTGGCAGCCCAGCTGAGAACAGCTGGCTCATTCCCTGCACGAGGCTGAGCCATCCCCCTGTAATTAGCCATCTGGAATGGACATGCCAATATCTGCAGAAGATCCAGCTGTTTGCCTCCTATCTCCAGCCACGGTGCCTGCCTCCTTGAAGAGAGAGTGAGGGGCTGCTCCTAAGGCCTATCTGGGAGGGGTGTGAAGGGAGCACATGCTATTTATCATTTCACATCTACAACGCCAGGCTCTCCCTGCTGGTTATAGAAGTGACGTTCACACTTATGGCAGCCTCCGGGAGGAGGCAGTCCACATGGTCCCATAAAGACCCCAGCACTCCTGCCCTCCAAGCCCTGTGTGAGCTGCAGCTGCTGCAGGCTGCTTTGCTAATGGAGGCGCCCTCCTCAGCTCCTTATGTTCGAGGGGAAAACAGACTAATTACACACTCCCCTCAGAGGGGAGGCAGAAGGAGGGGGAGGTAGGTGGCCTTCCCATTCTGATGAAGGATCTTCATTCCTGGCAATTCGGATCCCTTCCCCTCCTCCAGAACAGAGGTTAGTCCAAGACAGGTGTGTGCGTATCAGGGGAAGAGAAGGGGGAACATATTTTGCATGTCTGGTCATTTGCCCAAATATGACCAAAATAACCACTGCTCACATCTGCACAGCATTATTCAAAGCTCTTTCCATGCCATGATCTAATTGGATTCTCACAACATCCCTGTAAGTGTGTGGATCGGGTGGGTGGACTCAAGGGGGAAGGGAAGGCAGAGATCGCTCTGCCCACACTGCAGATGGAGAGACCAAAGTCCAGAAAGCTTGGATCACTTGCCTATTTTCTCCTAAAAAATCAGGGCAAGAAAGGAATGTAAGTTCCCTGAAGATGAGAACCGTCTTGCTTTTGTGTTTTTATTCCCAATACTTATCACAGTGTTTGACACATAGTAAACAACAAATGTTATTTTCATTCTTTCATTAAAAAACCAAACCAAAACAAATCAGGGCAAGGACAAGTTCTCAGGTATCCTGATTCCCATCACAATGGTCTTTCCATGACCTTGAGATAATAGTCCTAAAGCTGTTTGTGTTATTATTGTATTTCTAAATAGCTGTAAAATTCTCTTATATTGTAAAATTTGAGTGACCATTGTGAGCCAGAAATGGTGTTAGTCAAAGCAAATTCTAATCTGAATATTTTTTGAAACTAAAAGACAGTGGAAAAAATTGTTTAAAACCAGTTATATTATTTTATTGACCCCTGATAACCCTATCTTAGAGCTAAAACAATTTGCCTCTCACTTATGAAAATTGAAGGTTTTTAACTAAATTTTTTGGGGTTATTGCTCCCACGGCGACTCTAAGGGTAGATGAGATGGATACTCCTTTTTCCTCTCACCCTTGGGAAGATGGCCAAGGTTGCCTCTGATAAAATGCTATGAGGGTGACCAGCTACCATACACTGGGGTCCTAAAAATAAGATATGGGAACCCCAAAAGACATCCTGGCAAGGAAAAAGATCAGCACCTTAGAGCTTATCTTGTCCTATCCCCTCCCTTTCTAAGTGAAGAAACTTAGACCAGGTAGGTGAAATGTATTGTTCATGACAGTAAGCACTGGAAGCAGGAACTAGATCTGGGTCCTCTCTCTCCAGAGCAAGGGATCTTTCCACTCTTCCATTCTGCCAGCTTTGTGCTCCAGTCCCTTATTCTAATTCTCTACTTGGTTCCACCACCTCAGTTCCACCACAAACTAGAGTTTCCAAAAGTTTTTTCCTCACAAAAGCTACCTTCCTCTTCTCCCATCTTCCCAGTGTTCAGAGAGGGTGCTACCATCCTCCCAATTCATTACACTAATTCATTGGTGGAGGAGCTCCTTCCTCCTCTCCATAGGAGATGCTTCAGAAAGCAACACACCCTCTTTCAGGCAGCCACATGGCATAGGGGATAGAGTGCTGGGCCTGAAGTCAAGAAGACCTCAGTTAAATTCAACCTCAGACACTTACTAGTTGTGTAAGCTTAAGTAAGTCACTTAACTTCTGTTTGCCTCAGTTTCATCAACTGAAAAATGGGTATAATAATAATATAATATATTAATAATAATCTTATACATTATAATATGTGATATATTAATTATATTATATATAATTATATAATATATAATAATATAATAATAACACCTCCCTTGCAGTGAGAAGCAAATGAGATAACAAAGCACTTAGTACAGTGACTAGTACATCATAGGTATAGCTATATAAATGCTATACAAAAGCTATATAAATGCTTATTCCCTTCCCCATCCCATGCTAGAGAGGTATAAGATTCCACCAAGAACAAAAAATAACAATAGGTCCAATAGCCCTTGTATTTGGAAAATTTTGCACTCAGGCTGAAACTGTGATTTCATTCGTGTAGGGAACTCTCAAATGAGGAAACGCCCTTTCTGCAACTTAGAGTCTTAGAGAACTGTCTAGAAGAAGTTATGTGACCTACCCAAGATCACACAGCCAGAGTGGGTTAGAGGAGGGACATAATGCTACTATTTTTAATCAATAATTTTTTATTACTTCTACTGAGACTAATAATATGCTATTTCTACAATGCTTTGAAGGCTGTAGTAAAAGTACTATTCTTTCAATATTTGCAGATAAGGAAACTGAGACTCCAAGAGAGGAAGGAACATGCCTAAGGTCACAAGCCAGTATGTGTCAGGGGCAATACATCATTCCTCTCCTTCTCATAATGTTGACAATGACATATATTTCTCTAATGGTTTGAAGTAGATAGCAAACATATTACTCTCTCCATTTTACAGATGTAGGGACTGAAACTTGGCTTGGGGGGGGGGGGGGGAAGGCCGCGAGTGACTGACATTCACTCAGCTAGCAAGTACCAGAGGAAAGAATGAGACCCAGGTCTCTCCTGATTCTAAATGCAAAGCTCTTGCTACCAAGACCTGGGAAACTGAAGAAAGAGGGAAGTGGGGACATTGCTTCTATCCATGAACTCATTTCGCTGACTGAAGACTTTTATTTACTTCCTTTTCCCATTGCCACAGCCTCCCAAAGTAGTTAACGAGCACACTCGACCCTATACACTTACCCCAGTGACCGAAACCACACATGTCACTCAGGGCCTCTCCTGACTTCAAACCAGGGCAGTCATGGTTTTTTAAATTAATAAGGCATTCTATTTCCAGACTGTTTCAAAGGTGACCTGGGGTGGTGGTGGAGGAATTCTCTGAAGTGAAGCCAAAAGGCTTGGGTCATACTCTGACTGGAGTTTTATCGTGATCTACTTTCTAGAACTAAAAAAACACCCATTTTGAGTTTTCCTTGGCCCTATGATAAGGGACAGAACCCCAAACTATCTCAATACCAGGGACTAGAGCTGGGCCCAAAGATTGAGCATAGCGATTGGGGCACCAGTCCTCCAAAAGTACAAGAGTAAGAGGAATAGTAAGGAGATCAAGGGGAAATGGAAGGGAGCTGGACACAAGTCTGAGCAGGAGCCATCCTTAGTCAGCGCTGACTCTCACACAAGAAAGCTTGGCCTGTGAATATAGTTAGGAGGATGTGTAATTGGAACAAGTCATTTGCTATCAGTTCTGTTTCAAGGGGCATCGCGGAAGCTTTACCCAGTTTCCAACTATTTCTCCCACTAGTCTTCCTAGCTTCTTAGAGTTCCACTATTTAAGGGAGGCATATTACAGTGGATAGATCCCTAACTTTCAAATCAGAGGAACTGGGTTTAAATCCCACCTCTGACACCACTGATGTGACCTCAGGCAAGTCATTTAACCTCCCTGGACCCCAGTTTACTCAGCTGTAAAATGAGGGGAACTGAGTTAGTTGGCATTTAATCCCTTTTCCATCTCTACATCTATGTTCTTATAGAAAATTCATTTCTTTGGAAAGATAAATAGCTCTGGGAATGCATTCTCTACATCTTCTGCTTTAGTAACAATATTCTCTCTTTGTCCTTTTACCTGTCTGACCACATTTTTGTCTCTTTCCCTGGCTCATCATCTCTCAAAACTTTACTATTTTTCTACGGTATCTGCCTTAAATGTTTTTCACTCCCAAGGATTCAAGTGTTACCTCTATGGTGTTTATACACATATATGTATATGTATGTGTATACACACATATGTGCATGTATATGTGCATATATATGTACATATATATGCATATACATATATGCTTATCTAGCGATCTGTCTATATCTCCTTGGTATAAATATATAGCAATAACTTCAACTTAGTTCCAATCCTTCATTCCAACTCTCTACTTGGTACAACCACCTGGGTGTGTTGTCTACCTCTCAAACTCAGGATCTCCAAAATTTATCTTCTTCCCAACAAAAGCTACCTGCTCCTCCTTCCATCTTCCAGTGTCCTATGAGGATTCCACCTTTTTCCCAGTCAGTCATGCTTGAAATTTCAAATTCATCTTTTTCTCTTCTCTCCTCCTCACCCTACATACCCAATTAGTTATCAAGCCTTGCTGATTCTGCCCTCCATTCAATATCTCCCAATCTGTAACTTTCTCTCCACTCAAAATACTATTACTCAGCTGTAATTTTTAGCTTCCTAACTAAGGAATACTAAGGTATTCCTCCTTCTACTCTGTACCTTCTCTAATCCATTCTCCACATAGCTGAAAAAAATAGCTTTCTAAGGGACCAAAGTGACCACAACCACTCATCTGCTTTAACAAATCATCAGTGGCTCCCCATTACCTCTAAGATAAGACATAGATTCCTCAGTCTCCCATCTAAGACCTTTGACAATCTGATTCCAACTACAGTCAAGGAAGATCATGGTGTTATCCATCCCTGTTGATGACTAAGACAGTTGGAATCTGGCTTAAATGGTAGAGGGAAAGTTTGAGGCTTGAGTTGAGGAAGAACTTCTCAACTATGTGGGGTTGTGAGATGACAGAACAGGTAACAGAGGTAAGCAAAGGACAATATTCTTCCTTGGAGGCTTCTGATAACAGGATGATTTATGTGAATTCTGGCATGGAAGCAACAGGACTGACTAAATAGTCCCTGACTCCTGGAGACCAGGCATGGCAGAGTTCACTTTGGAATGCCCAGGTGGAATCTTACCTCTTCTTACCCTTTCCAGAACCACTTGCAAACTCTAATCTGATCCCACCCTAGATCCTCACCTCCCACCTTTCCCAACCTCAGAAACTTTTGGTCCTTCTCCAGTCAACTTCTTCAGTGTTCTGTGTGCATTTGTGCCTTACTGGCCTTTACTTATGCAATTTTCCATGACTAGGTCTTCCTATCCATCCTTCCCCTGTCTTATTCCTGTCTATACTTCAAGGACTAGCTTATGTTCCACCTCTTTCAAGAAATCTTCTGGGACTATTTTAACCCTGACTGATTTTTGGCTCAACTCCTCAGTGCCTATCCCACTTAAATTATACATCACACAGTTTAACATTTAATCAGATACTATTTGGTATAGTTAGTTATCTTTTCAGGTGTGTTTATGGACACACCAATTGGACTGCTAACTCCTTGGGGACAGGGACTGAGGTTTGGTAAACCCATCAAATCCCTTCCCTTTTAACATAATAGAATGTGTTTATTGAGTAAAAGACACCCTGTGAGTGCCCACCTAAATCTCCATTTACCCCAACCTGAATTTCTCCTCTCCCTTCTCCACTTCCAATAAATCTAGATCCACCTTGACACTAGCACTAACTTTGGGCCTTTGGACTAATCATTTCTCTGTTCTGAGTTTCAGCTTTCACCTCGGTAAAATGAAGGAGCTGTCTCATCAAGCTGAAGTGAATTCATACAGGTTACACAGATTCAATTCAACAAGCATTCATTACTAGCAAAAGGCACTGAGCTAGGCTCAGGGAATGCAAAGACTAGAATGAGCTATTTTTTAACCTCAAGGGCAGGGCTGAGACTAAAATCTCTCTTTAAGGTTCTATTCTGCTCTAAAAATTAGATGATTCTCTGATTGTCATTACTTCTTTCCTCATTCTTCAGAATATAGTATGTAGGGATGACAGTCAAAAAGACCCTGATTGTTGGGAGCTCATCCTCACACTTGCCTGGGCTGGTCAAAGGTCTACAAACCTATAACAACTGTGATTCCCTTCTTATTTGAGAACCTGGAAGGCAGTAGGCTTGCTTCATGCTCCCAATCAATATTTCACTTGATGGGGGACTGGGGTGGAGAGAAGGTGGGGCAGCCAAGTCATATCTGAGCAATAGGATTCGCTGGTCACTGTCTTTCAAGGCTTCTCTTGATCTGGCCCTGGCAGGCAGGAAGGAGCTGGCCAGAGCTAAATGAGGACTGCACAATCCCTGTGACTATCCCAAATTGCTCACAGGCTCTGAGCCAAGAGGAGGATCAGATCCCCCTCCCCTCTCTTAGGCACCGGTCTCCAAGGGAACCAGTCCATAGCAGTCCTTTGCTCAGGCCTGCTTTTCTATCCTGGCCTTCTATGCTGAGCCACCCATCCATCTGAAATGAAACCTCTATGGGGGCAAACAATGATTTACAGATCTTTAAGCAGAACCAAAGGGCAAGGAATGGAGAAGAGATGTGAGGAAAACTGGGAAAGAGGAGGAGGAGGAGATAAATAGGCTGCTTGGCTTGGTTTCTGTGTGTGCGTGTGTGCGTGCATGTGTGCATGTGTGTGTATGTATCACTGTATATCTCAGTGTCTATGTCTTCACATTTGTGTCTATCTGTGTATATCTACATGTATGTGCCTGCATATTCTCTGTAGTATCTCTAAGTTGATAATTGTGTGTGTATCTGCCTATGAATTTTGTGGGCCCTTTGATATCTGATTAAGTAGTCCTTACTGCATATCTCTGTGTGAGTACATGCTTGAAGATTTATGTTTCTGTGTGGTCAGTCTATGCCTGCAAGGATTGTAAATGTGTTCCTATGTGTTCTGAATATGCCTGTATGAATGTACATAGATGTTATGCAAGTACATGCCTGAGGGTGTATGTTTGTCTGCTTTTTGTTTATCTGTGTGAATGTGTATTCTGGGTATTGGTGGCAACTTGCCTCTCACATTTTAAGCTCTTGGAATAATAATGCTTCAATGAATAATAAATAATTCATGATAATCATACTGCTCAAAGCTCCCAAGGCTGTCCTCACCACAGCTGTGAGGGAGGCAGTGCAGGTTATCATCTCTCTTTTCAATAGGAGGAAAGCAGAGGCTTGGTGACTTACTTTCCCAAGGTCATCAAGATTACTCTCATCAAGAATTTAGTAAGTACCTACTATGTGCCAGGCACCATTCTAGGTCCTGGGACCCAAAGACAAGAATGAAAAACTAAAACTAAGACTAAAACTCAGATTTTGTGACCCCCAGGGCAGTAGTGTCCTTTAGCCTGTGTCCTTAAGCATGAAGGACAGTGCTCTGGACCTCGTGGGTTCTAGATTATGGGACCAGAGATTAATAGCTGGAACAGACCTTAGAGGCCATCTAGTTTAGCCCTTTCAATTTATACATAAGGAAATTGAGGCCCCCAAAACTTAAGTGACTTCCCCCAGATAACCCCGGGCAGAATTTGCACCCTGATCTCATGACACTAATTTCAGTACTCTTTCCATAGCACCACCCAACTTCCCCTAGAAATACTTGCTGAGCACCAAGATAACCAAATGAATGGCCATTTTCAATGACAAGCTGGTCTCTAAAAAGCTTAGTAGCAATGCTCTCAATGAGTGGCACTCCATGGGGCCTCACCACTGGCATGTGAAGTACAGAAGGGAAATAAAAATTCTACGCCCCTCCCCCTCCTCTCCACTCCAGTAAAAATGTCTAAAAGCACTTTTTTATCCTGTGTTAACTGCAAAAGGAAAAGAGCCTCCGTTCAACTTGTTTATCATGTTATGAACATAGGTAGGGGTGGGTGAGTTCTTAGGGAAGTATTTATTCTGATGGTGAGATAAAAGGTGGGCAGTTCTGACAGCTAATCAAGATGGCAAGTTTCCCATAGTGGTGAAAGGTAGAAAACACATTGGGTTTAGAGTCAGAGTACCTGGCTTCACATCCTGATCTGGCTGCTTTTTAACTGTGTGACCTTAGGCGAGTCACTTACACTCTCTGGGCTTCAGTTTTCTCATCTGTAAGATAAGGAGTTGAAATAGTTGGTCTCTAAGGTCCATTCCAGATCTATATACCATGATAGATGTAGACCTTGACAATACTCTTGTCCTGCCCCCCCCATGTTAGATTTCTTGTTGAATGTGATATATAACCTTTGGAAGTAGAATGAAATAAGACTCTCCTCAATCTACTAATCCCTCCCAGGAACTAAATCCATACCCTTGGTACCCATAATGTGGCTCTGTACCCCCTGTGGTACCAGGGTCACTCTGGGACCTTCTTTCTCTAAAGATTTTGCCACTGCAGACTATGAAGAAGCATCATATCAGCCCTAAGCACTTGGAAACCCTGTATTAATTCCTTCTAGTGTCTTGTCATACAGGTTCAGGAAACTACTCAGAATAAGCATGCTATCGATTTGTCTGAACAAACATTCTTTCCATAGAACTCTTAATAGAGATCATTTCTTTAGACACTCAACTAAACACCTATTTCCAAGAGTTCAAGAGCAGAAGAATGGCAGCTACTATATCTAGATCACTTCCAGATTTACCAAGTGCTTTCCTCACAACAACTCTGTCAAGTAAATAGTACAACTATTATTATTTTCATTTTATAGATGAATAAATTGAGATTCAGAGGGAGTAAAATGACTTACCCAAGGTGACAGGGTTAGTAACTGTCAGAGCCAGAATCTAAACCCATATCTTCTGACATCTAAATCCATAGTGCTTGGACTTGGCCTATGTTGCCTCTCACAGTACTCTATCAGAACTAGCAGCACCAAGGACAGCACCAAGGATAGTACACCATCTTCTCCCTCCCTTGTGAGACAAAACAGAGGATTTCTTCCACCTCAAACCAGAACATGGGGCCAGTAGGGCTTTGACAAAGAGCTGAACCTACAGAGTTGGACTTCTGGCAGGCAGCTCCTGCAATGAATAGGATCATCAAATCATGTGTGTGCACATGTGTGAATACACAAATGTATTCATACATATATTGGTATATACAATAGAAATGACACCCTCATTTTATAGGTAAGAGAATTAAGGCCCCAGGAGCTTAAATAACTTGCCCAACATCACAAAGATAGTGAGAATCAGAGGATTTGAATCTAGAACTAGTATTCTTTCTATTGTACCATAGGAAGAAGGTCTGAAGTTATCTTGCCTATTTGTTTTGTATACAGTTTGTTATTATAATTATTATTAATAGCTTTCATTTGTTGAGTGTTTTAACACTTATTAAGCATTTTACTTGTACTCTCTAATTCAATCCTCACAACAATCTAGTTGTGAATTAGTGATTATTATTATCCCAATTTTACAGATGAGGAAACTGAGACCCCAAAGAGGTCAAATGATTTGTTTAGAGTCACATTCCTCTTAGGTATCTGGGGTAGTGTGAGAACACAGATCTTTCTAGCTCTGAGTCTAACAGACTATCCATTTTCCAATGCTCTTTCAACATTACAAAGGTTGTAGATAGACTGGCAGTTCCTCCAACCCTTCTGCCTCTAAATGAATAGCCAGAGGGGGGTTTGTTGTATGTATTTTTCCCCTTCACTGGGTAGCACCAGGATTAGATGGGAAAGTTTGAAGAGCTCAAAGCCACAAGTGACCTTTTTCACCTAAAGATGAGGGCAGCTGAAGATGACAGCTGATAAAAGACACAATTGAGATAATGTTCTTACTATCCTATCTTTCACAGCACTGAACCATAATCAAGATGGTAACAACAAATATAGGGATGGCTGAAGAGTCACGATTTTCCTTTTATCTGAATTTCATCTCACACTCTTTTAGGGCTCAGGAGAGAAGCAATTTACACTTCCCACAGTGGAGCTGAGCTTCCAAGGGGACTCTTCCCAGTCTAGCTTCGACCACAGGACAGCCAGGTGAATGGAAGGGAGTTCCATATAGAGGGGAGGAGCAGAGGGAGAAGGCAGCCAGGGTAGGGAGTGGGAAGAGGATTTGATGATTTATAAGTTTCTTTCTAATAGTCTAAGTCCCTGAGCACATAGAATAGTGGAATAGGGGTGTGTGTGTGTGTATGTGTGTGTGTGTGTGTATGTGTACACGTGCACACATGGCTGGTATAAGACAGATAGTGACAGAAGACTCGGGAACAGTTAAATTCATGTATCTAATGTAACAGAGTAAATGGAAAACAGATGCATAAGGGCCTGTAGGGAGCTAGACCCTAAGAGCAATAGAGAGGAGCAATCCTCTTAAATTTTCATTTAAATACAGGCTCTGGATGCAATAGAGTGGATAAATTTACCTTTGGCAAATAGGAAAATCCAGGAGAGTAACTGGAGAGAACACTCTTCATATGCAAAGTGGGTGGGAATAGGTGGGAATTCCCCTTCCCCTCACTCCCCAAAATTATAGACCCAGAGGAGGGTCTTAAAGACTCAGAAAACACACTCTTTTCCTTTTACTACCTTTCCTTAAGAATCCATTAAGCTGAGAGGAAGCCAATGCAAGATTTGAAAAGCTAGACTTATGAACAGCCACAGTTGCTAGCAGAGTGGGAACTGAGAGAGGAAGACAGATAGAAATGTGGCAGATGGGTGACAGGTAGACAGATAATTGATAGATAGGTGAATGGATAAATAGAGGGGTGGGTAGAGGGATGGATAGTTGGATAAATGGATAGATGGATGAGTAGATTGTATAGCAAGCATCCCATTGCTAAGGTTTTCCAAAAAGTCAGCCCATAAATTGAATGCTAAAAGAAGTATGAGTTCATTTGGTATATTTTAATTTACACAGTGGGAGACTTAAGGTCTACCAGGAGTCATCCAGGGAGGGAAATATGAGGAGCAAGAGTAATAAGAGAAGGTTACAATAATCAGTGATGTCAAACAACTTTGGGCATTGAGGTATTTGAGCCATGGAGGGGTGGAAGAGGATCAACTCTAGTTGACCTCCAGTGGAGGGACTGATCCTTGGCTTTGTTCTACCCATATTTGTGAACTTTATCACTTCTTCACAGACAGGGTTGTGTGTTCACAACAAGTCAATTCATGACCCCCGGTATTAGTGGAAATAATCTGAAATTACCAAAGTAGGCAAGATCACACTGCCTCCACCTCCCTGATAGGGTATTCAGCTGATACATTTACACTAGGACTGCTAGCCAATGCCATACTGGTGAAGATCCACATATTAAGATAGCTCACACAGTAGGGCTTTTGCAAAGCAGATAAGGGTCGTGGGTTTTATGGAGAGGGTTGGGCTCTCAGCAATATATACATGCTTGATTTCCCATCTCTGACATCATTGGCAGGGAAAAGACCATTGAATCATATGCTGGGAAATGGCCTGTGAGGTCTTCTATTCCAAAATCATGGAGTATGTAAATTTCCAATATGGAACACATACAAAGGGAAAACTCTGTGTGAGTGTGTGTGTGTGTGTGTGTTTATGTGTGTGTGTATCTGGAGCAGACGTAGCCTGCTACAAAAGAGACCAGGCCTCTAAAACCAAAGAGATATTTTTGGATTAGCACAACTAGGAGAATAGATTAGCAGATGCATGTATGGATAGATTGATGGATGGATTTGGATGGGTCAGGGAAAAAATGGGTGAAGGGAATCAGGGAGAGCAGAATGGATGAATGGATAAAATGACGGAGGGATGTGATTGAAAAAGAGAAGGAACTGCATAGACAAAATATTTTCATTATGTTCAAGGATACTTGGCAAGATTCTACAAACATTAACATTATGATATAGCACTGTATGATACACATCCATTATTTCTTATCAGGAAACATAGCTGTCAGGCCCCACCTGGCTCCCTGGGTGAGGCAGACTAGGTCACCACAGCCCTTTGTAAGTAATTTACCACTCACTTCTCTGTCTTTCTGCCGAACTCCTCAGGATCTGGTTCCTCAATATCCTGGTTTTGCCCTCTCAGATTTCTTGATCCCAAATGACTGGCTTTCCTCTTTCCATTCCAGTGTTGCCCTGTGCCTTCCACTGTGCCTCATGGGCAGCTACATCTGCTCAGCTTTTTCAGACTCAGGTCTTTTTTCTCTTCCTTGGATGATGAGACTTCTAAGGATGTTTAGCCTAGAGAAAAGAAGACTTAGGGGGAACATGATAGCTGTCTTTAGTAGCTGACAGGTTGTCACGTGGGAGACGATTTAGATTTGTTCTGTTTGGCTCTAAGGAAAAGAACTAGGAGCAATGGGTAAAAGTCGCAAAGAGGAAAATTTAGGTTTGATATCAGAAAGAAACTTCCAGACTATTAGACCTCTCCTAAAGTTGAATGAGCTGCCTCATGAGGTAGTGGTTCCCAATCACCAGAGAGGTATGAAAGCAAAGGCTGGATCACTTGTCAGTGATATCATGGAAGAGATTATTTTTCTTTTCTTTTCTTTTTCTTTTCAGTTTCAAGTTTTCTCCCTCCATCCCCTCTCCACCCATTGAGAAGGCAAGGAATACAATACCCATTATGCATATGAAGTCATGCAAAACATATTTCATGGAGGGCATTCTTGTTCAGGCATGGGTTGGTTATAGATAAGGGCTTCTTAATCCTTTTTGGTGTCATGCATCCTTTTGGCAGATTGGTGAAATTTAAGGACCCTTTCTCAGAATCATGTTTTAAAATGTGTAAAATAAGATGAACAGGATTACAAAGGAAATGTAGCTTCAAAACATTTAAAAAACAAAAGATCCATGGACCCTAGGTTAAGAGCCCCTGGGCTAGATGGTCTCTAAAACCCTTTTTGACTCTGAGATGCTGTGACTGTTGCCCAGACTCTTATGCTCATTTTTTCCTGGCCTGAGTGTTCCATGATTCTTATCTTTGGACAGACTGATTCTCACTTGTAAGCTCTTCTCCCAATGGAAACCAACTGCTGTGAGAGGGTGAGGAGGGACACTCACAGTATTCCCTTGCTGACCTATTATTAAAAAGTAGTTTTGAATGCTGCAGTTCTAGTCTGCCCCTTATGGCCACAACACTTGGCCTCCCATTGTTAGTTTGTCCCCAGGAGCCTCTCTCCCATCTCCCACTTGTCTCTCCCTAAATTTGATGGAAGGGCTACAGCCCAGACTGAAAGAAGTCTTAGAGTCTTTTGGAATTGCATACTGCTTTAGTGGAATGGCTAGGTTCACTATTTCTTTACTCCCAGGCAAGAAAGGGAGTTCAGGGGGCATCATGGTATGAGGGACTGAGCAGTAGCCTTATCATCAGAAGATCTGGCTTTAAATCTTGGCCCTGCCTCTTATCCCCTTGAACAATCAATTGACAATATCAGGGTATGTGACACAGTGGACAGAAAGCCAGCACTGGAGTCAGAAAAAGCTGGATTCTGACGCTTAGTGGGCAAGCCACGACATCTTGGTGACTCTAGAAGACTGAAACTTGCAGAAGAGCTTCAGCTCTGCATAGGTAGTAGAACCTCCCTCAAGAGCGAACTTCCTACATGGGTGAAATCACAGCGTTAGAATGTCCCTTCCCTTTCCCCTCTTCCTGCCTGCCAGATACTTGTTGGCTCTGGGGATACAACAACAACAACAAAAGGAAAGAGTCCCTACTTTCAAGGTTACTTACATTCTCTCGATGTGACCTCAGGCAATAATTACACAAATGTACAGAACTTTAAGGAGAAGTAG
Organism: Pseudochirops corinnae; assembly: GCA_028646515.1. Taxonomy (NCBI): domain Eukaryota; kingdom Metazoa; phylum Chordata; class Mammalia; order Diprotodontia; family Pseudocheiridae; genus Pseudochirops; species Pseudochirops corinnae. The sequence continues at coordinate 75,920,592 of CM053588.1, read as the reverse complement.
GTGGCACAATAGATGAAGCAATAGACCTGGACTTAGAAAGACCTGAGTTCAAATCCGGATTCAGGCACTTACTAGTTGTGTGACCCTGGGCAAGTCATTGAACCCTGTATGCCTCAGTTTCTTCATCTGTAAAATGAGTTGAAGAAGGAAATGGGAGGCCATTTTTGTATCTCTGCCAAGAAAACCCCAATGAAGAGCTGGACACAATTGAAATGACGGAACAAAAACAGGACTTTCAGGTTTAATGCAAACTGTGGGCTTGATTATTGTTAACCACATTTTGGAAGTAAAAAAAAAAAGAAACTCAGAGAGGGGAAGTCACTTTGGCCACTGTTATCCTTGTTGTTCAATCATTTTCAGTCGTGTCTGACTCTTTGTGACTCCATTTGAGATTTTCTTGACAGAGATACTGGAGCAGTTTGCCATCTCCTTCTCCAGATCACTTTATAGATGAGGAAACTGAGGCGAACAGGGTTAAGTGACCTGCCCAGGGTCACACAGTTAGGAAGTGTCTGAGGCCAGATTTGAACTCAGGGAGATGAGTCTTCCTGACTCCAGGACTGGTCTGGCACTCTACCCACTGTGCCACCTGTCTGTCTACCCTGTTATATAATAGCTTATATTAATAGTTAGCATTTATATAATGCTTTGAGGTTTGCAAAGCACTTTACAAATATTATTTCATTTTATACTCACAACTGGTGCCTACCTGAGAGATAGGTGCTATTATTATCCCCATTTCATAGATTGAGAAATTGAGGCACATAGAGGTCATCCAGCTTGTAAGGTCTGAGACAAGCTTTGAATTCAGGTCTTCCCAACTCAAGGTTCAATATTCTGTCCGCCATACCACCTCGCTGACTCTTGAGTATGGCTAAGTAAGACTAAGAATCATCAGAGCTGGGAGTCCAAAACCTTGCTCTTCCCAAGACACCACACTAGACACCCCTGGGTCTCTTTGGATCTCAGTTGACTCTTATGTAAAATAAAGGGGACTGGATTACATGATTGCCAAAGTCCCTTTCAATCTGAATCCCAAGAAATCCTCCAAGATCACATCAGAGAGGGCATCTCTGGGACAAATGCTATTTCTGTTGAATATTTTGATAACCAGAGCCTCCTCAAAAATGAGAGAAAAATGCACCATCTGTTAATGGGCCTACTGGCAGCAAAAAGATCTGGTATTTGGGCATCCCCTAGGTCTGGACCTCACCAGGTGGGAGACAGGAAGGGGAGGGGAATAGTATTGAGGGGACAGCAGGGAAAGTGGCCCTGTTTAGCCACTGCAAGGAGCTGTCACCTGGCTTTCTCCCCACTGCAGAGCAGGCTGGCTCAGCTTCCCATCACTGCCGTTTACACCCTCAGTGCCCCTCCTTCCTATCCGAATTCCCTGGCAGCTGCCATAGTGAAATAGAGCCAGGAGCCAGGAGCCAGGATTTGCAATAGTGGCAAAAGTGAAAACAAAGCTGTGAGAATGCACGAGGCTAGGCACTAATTGCTATAACTCATTAGAATGTACAGTGGTAGGCACTAATTAGCAATTCAACAGATGGTATGAGTAGGAGGGCAATGCCCTTGTCTATTGCAGGATGGAGACTAGGCTTACCAATGTCTCCTCTAGAGAATGGAGGCAGGAGGCAGGGCCTGTTAGGTCTTGGGAGACTGGTTTAAAAAAAAAAAGCAGGAACCCATTTAAGAGGGATTATGTGGGAGAGCAGAGGGATAGATAATATGGCTTCTAGAGCACCATCCCTTTCCTCATACTGTTCTGCTGTTGTAGAAAGCAAAAATTAGCTTGACTCCATTGTGGGGTTTCCCATTTGTCCCCCCTAATTGAGGCCATTTGTTCTAAGGACACAAAGGTACTTAGCTCCTCAAGCAAAAAAGGATGCATTGTACCTGTGTACCCTTCATGCCCACAGGCGACAGCAATCACTGAAATTTACATGGGCATTCCACTCTTCTTCAATTGTCATGTTAAAGCACTGCATTTGGAGTCAGGAGAGAGCTGGATTCAAATTATGCTTCTGCTACTTGTGAGCAGTGTGACCGTGGGCAAGTCACCTAGCTCCTCTAAGTCTCAGATTACTCAGCTTAGCTTAAAGTGGGCACTTAGTTCAAAAAATTGCTATCCTGGTCCAATGAGATCAGGTATGGAAAACCTTTTATAAAGTTTCAAATGCTGTAGACATGCTGGTTCTTCTTCTCATATTCTTCCCTGGACAGATAATATGTGGAATCTTGTGGTCAGATGCTGAGAGACACATTTTAGGTAAGATGCTGCTAATTTGGAGAGCCTCTGGATGGTTCTAGAAGGTCTTTGAGTTCATGACACATGATAGCATTGATTGAAGGAGCTGGGAATGCTTATAGAACCTGGAGGGGAGAATACTAGGAGATATGGTAGTCTTCTATAATGCCAATGCAATATTCAGTACCCACAGTGGCTATGAATGTGCTGGTGTAGTTGTGAATCACAAAATGTAACAGATTTTCCACATGGAAGACACAACCAAAACATTTATTCAAACACCAGTTTGAATCCCCAAACCAGAAAGCCAAATGTATCATAGCAACCAAGAAATTGGTACACATAACCAGTGCAGTGAACACCAATATTCCCAAGCCTTCCCTCAGTCAGGCCTTCAAAACAAAACAGGCCCCCTTAAGCAAAAATGCCCCTCTCTCACTCATGCTAGCTGCTCAGCCTCCATGCTGTTTGCTCCCAGAAGTTCTGGCTCTCTCTCCTGCTCCTTCCTGCTCCACCCTTTCAGCAAGCTCCCTACCCCCACTTCCACCCCCCCCACTTCCCCCATGGGCTCCATGTGATTACATCTGCCTATTAAGGGGCAGAGAAGATCTTCAAATTCCCATTACCATTATACCTTCATGTATCTCAAGGGCTGTCATACAAAAATAGGATAAGAATTGTCCTGTCTGGACCTAGAGGGCAGAGCTAGGAGCAATGGGTGGAAATTGCAAAGAAGCCGATTTAGGCTTGATGTCAGGAAAAACGTTTTAGCAATTAAAGTTCCTCCATCATACCATCTCCAGTCATCCTGATCGACATCTGGCCACTGGACTCAGATGGCTCTGGAGGAGAAAGTGAGGCTGGTGACCTTGCACAACCCTTCCTCACTCAAATTAAAGTCAACTGCAAGTCATGTCATCATCTCCCTGATGTCATGGTCCTCTTCGAGAATGAAGGACAAACCGAAAGGCTGCCCCACACCCCTCTTAGGAGGTTTCTAAGGAGAGACTGGATGGCCACTTGTCAAGAATGTAGTAATGGGGGTTCTGCTTTTGAATATGAACTAAATGACCTTTAAGGTAGGTACTCCAACTCCAACATTTTGTGATTCTGTGTAAAAAGTGCTTTGTAAACTTCAAAACCCTATATAAATGTCAATTATGATTCTCATTACAAGGCCACACATACTCCTTACCCATACAACTCCAGTTCCCAACATGCTCCATTGGCCTTTGCACAGGCTATTTCCTGACCTGGTTTATATTCTTCCCTCCCCTCCATCAATCCATGTCCCACTCTGCCTCCAAAATGAATAAGGAGTAACCCCCATCTTGGGATATGGGGTTTTAAAGAAGTCTTTCCTGAATAAAAACCCATACCCCAATACAGACATTTTCTTACTCTTTCTTCTTTCAGTCCTTATGGACTCTTATATTCTGGTCAATTATTCCTGGATTATGTTCTGTAAACTTCAACCTTAGTGCAGGCCCTCATCACCTGATGCTTGTACTACTAAAAATATCCTTCTGGTTGGTTTCCCTGCCTTAGATATCTCCCCCATCCAATTCATGCAGCTGAGCTCCACTTGGCTGGCAAAATGATTTTCCTACAGTATAACTCTGGTCATGTCATGCCCCAATCTCTTTCTCAATAAACTTCAGTGGCTCCCTATTACTTCTAAGATCAAATATGAAATCTTCTGTTTGGCTTTTCAAAATTCTTTAAAACCTGATCCCTTCCTGTCTTTCCAGTCTTATACTTTACTGTCCTCCATACATTCTATAATCCAGTGACACTGGCCTTTTTGACATTGCTAGCTCAGGACACACCATCTCCCATCACCTTACCTTTGCAATGGCTGTCCACCAGGCCTGAAACACTCCTCCTCCTCACTTCCATCTCTCAGCTTCCCTGACTTCCTTCAATTTTTAGCTCAAATCCCATCTCCTGCAAGACGTCTTTCTAATTATCTCCCAATGCTAATGTCTTTCCTATTTACAGTATATATATATATATTACATATATTAAATCTCCCTTTAGAAAGTAAGTACTTTGAAGACAGGGGCTGTTTTTGCCTTTCACTGTTTGTTAGTGCTTTGCCCAGCACATAAGTAAACATTTAATAAATGTTTGTTGGCTTTTATGACTACATATGCATAACCTATATTGAATTTCTTGCACTCTCCCTGAAGGTGAGTGGGGAGGGAGGAAGGGAGAGAATTTGGAACTCAAAGTTTTAAAAATAAATGTTAATGCAACTGGGAAATAAGATATATAGGCAATGGGTTATAGAAATTTATCCTGCCCTACAGGAAAACAGAAGGGGAAGGGGATAAGAGAAGTGGGTTGGGGTGGGGGGTGATAGAAGGGAGGGCAGATTGGGGGAAGGGGTATTCAGAATGTATGCTGTCTTGGGGTGGGGGAAGGGGAGACATGTGGAGAAAATTTGGAACTCAAAATCTTGTGGAAGTAACTGTTGAAAACTAAAAATAATTTAATTAATAAAAAATACTTTATAATAAAAATAAATAAACATTTGTTGGCTGATGTATGACTGATGCACATATCTTCTGTTTTTCTACAAGTCTCAAATCTCTCAGATAACAGAGATCCTGGCCTCCTTTTTGTTGAGATAATGAAATCCTATAGCTTCTTCTTCCTCCCATCAAGAACTTCTTTTAAGCCAGATTCCCCAGTATAGTTCTGGTACAATTGATTATTTGAACCTACCTGTAGATCTTCACATTTATTCCTGACTGTGAAGGCATCAAGTCACTAGACTAGGCTGAGAAGGAGGAAGCTGGATTAGAGAGTCATCTTTCTAGGTTTAATTAGCATCCATCTATAGGCACTGGGATGAATGAAATGACCTTTAGGTTCTACTAAAGTCCTATGCTGCATTTAGGGACAAATTGTTTGATTCCAATCCTGGACTCCTTGTCTCATTCTGTTCCTAGTCACAACCAATTGACTGACTCCAGTTGATTGTGGCTACCTAGAAGACAGCTATGGTTTTAAGACTGTCACTCAGAGCAAGACAGTCATGGCAGCCAACAGAACAGGCAAGAAGCATGACCTCTGGTGTAACATGTGCCCTCTAAGCAGAAGGCACCTGTCAGTATGAGATGTCTCATGGGCTTTCACTGTGTAATTGGAAATGTAAACTGAGCTGTGTGGGTGGAAAAAAAGATTTTTGTGGGTCTTTATCTTAAATAGCTGACAGCTAATCATATTGCATTCTTAATCAAAATATTATTCAAGGTAAGAATGCATAGTAATCAGGGACACACAGATAAACACACAGTATATGAGCTCACTTCTGGAAATGGAGATAACGTTAATTAAATAGTCATTTAATTTGAATTAAGATGGATTCACTCCATTTAAGGTGATCAGAGCCTTGCAGGAAACACTCACTATATGCCATATGTACATTTCAATGTAAGCTTTCTTGGCACATGGTTGCCTATGTTGTTACAAACCTACCCTGGCCTACCCTTCCATGCCATCCTCTGATCCTGTTTTCTGGTTCATTGAGAAGCACAGAATCTGAAAGATGGAAAGGATTTAAGATCCCACAGAGTTCAAACTCCTAACCATAGCATGAATCTCCTCTTCAATACCTTTGATAATTAGTCATTCAGCCTCTGTTTGGATACCACAAGTGACAAGGAACTCACTACTATTTAAGGCATCACATTCCATTTTCAAATAGCTCCAGTTGTCAAAATGTTTTTCATTATATTGAGTCAAAATCACCTTCCCTGTAATTGCCATTAGCCCTACTTCCACCTTCTGGGATTAAACATTATACATCTAATTCTTCATCTGCTGGGTTGCCCCTTATGTGACATAATCTTCAATCCTTTCACCACTATGATTGCCTTCCTCTGGACATTGTCTAGTTTGTTGGTCATAAACAGTAGTGCCCAGAATATACAATAGACACTTCTGGAGACAAAACAGACACCTTCAGACACCTCTGGAGACCTTCACATCCTTGTGTCTAGACATTAAGACTAAACATCACAAAACCAGAGAGAATCAGATCCGGGAAGGGGCCTTAAGGACCAGGGATTCTTACACTTTTTTGGGGGGCATCTATCACTTTTTCAGGTTAATTAAGCCTATGGGTCCATTCTCAGAATAACTTTTTTAAATAATTGAAGGAAATGTTCAGTCTCACTTAGAGGTAAGTAACAACAAAATTATATTTTTTCCCATCCAAATTGACAGATCTCCTAAAATTGGTGTTTGTGGACTCCAGATTAAGAACTCCTGATCTAGTTCAAATACCTCATTTTATAGTTAACAAAAAATGAGACACACAGAGAAGTGACTTGCCCAATATTAGAGCCCACAATCACAATTTTGTGACCACAATGACACATTGTTATCGAGTATGAGCTTGCAATCACTAAAACCCCTTCCTTATAATGTATTTTCAGATGATGGAGACAGAGAATAATTATCATCCCATAAATCCCTCAGCACCAACATAGGGTTTTGTGAGATATTGACCAGGATTATTATAGACATACTTTCAATAAAGCTCTGAATTCTAGGTTCATCCATACTCACACACCAGAGCTGCTCACCTCAGCCCTCAAAGTCATTAAGCTTGATGATGATAATAAAAACTATAGGTGTTCTCTATAGTCATCCCCCCTCCTGGAAGTTTTGACTGAAGGAACTCAATCAGGAAGACAATGGGGAGGGCGGGCATACATTCCACAAATACTCACTTTTCCTTTTTCTTCACCCTTAAAGCTATTTCTTGAGATTTGAGTTACAAAAAAAAAAAAAAAGGCAGAGAAGATATACCTTACCCTGCCCCCTCTTTTTGCACAGGTGGTGGCATATGGATACAGAATACTACATCTAATGTGAATTTTTTTGACATGTTGGTTAGATTTGCTGAACTATGTCTTTTTCCTCACCTTTTAAAATCTTATATAGGGTAGTGCTGTGGGACAGTAGAAGGAAGAATACACTGGGAAATGTAAGTGAAACAAAAAAAATCAATAAAATTTATGTAATTATTTTTTTAAAGGAAACAAAATTGGGGGTGGGGGTACAACTGAACTGTACAGTCCATTGGACATGCAATTCAGAGAGACCAAGCAGCATGTGTTCTTAACCTGATGCGCCTAGTCCTGTTAGTGGTAAGGAGCTAGTGAATGCAAAAACTATGTCTCAGACTTGGAGAACAGATACAAGTTGTTTACCAGGCTAACAGGTGTCACTGCCAGGGTGAGTCAGGTTTGGAGCAGAGAAGGATTTCAGGGATATAGAAAAAGTGGATTCTGAGAACCATGTCATTTGGGGAGATGGAAGGAGGACAAATTCCCTTCCCACATCATATTCTTGCTCCGAATAGGACCCCGACCCTTGAAAAGGGAGTATATAACTCCTTCTCATAGTCCTTTCAACAGCAGAGGAAAGGAGGAAGGGCAGGAGAAGATTTCCATTTTGGGAAATGACTGAATATAGCTTTCTTGTCATTTTTGACCTGGACAATAAAATATGTGTGGTCAGTGAATGTATTACCTGTGTAACAATAACAAAAAAACCCGAGGGTTGCAAACGCAAAGGGAAAACCATCAAAGATAGGAATGGGGGATCAAGAGCAGAGATGAGAAATTTTTATAGTTTAGTAATTTTGGTGCATATTCAGAACACCATAAAAGGAAGATTTCATTCTTATCCAGCTCTTTCAAACTTGCGGCTTACTGGATTTGGGCTGCTTGAGAATAGGCACGGAGAAAATCTCCTTTAATGGTAATTCATTCATTCAAATTGGTAAAATTGACAAAAAAAGGAAATGATAAATGCTGGAGGGGATGTGGGAGAACAGGCGCATTAATGCACTGTTACTGGGGTTGTGAACTTGTCCAAGTCATTCTGGAAAGCAATTTAGAACTATGCTCCAAAACTATTAAACTGTATATACCCTTCGACCCAGCAATGTCATTATTAGGTCTATGGCACAAAAAGATAAAAGAAAGATGGAAAAGACTCATATGCACAAAAATCTTTATAGCAACTCTTTTTTTTTATAGTAGTGAAGAACTGGAAACTGAAGTGATGTTCATCAACTGGGGAATGGCTGAAGAAGTTATGGTATGTGAATATAATGAAACACTATTCTGCTGTGAGAAATGATGAAAGATTTTCAGAGAAACCTGGGAAGACTTTGATGAACTAATGCAGAGTGAGATGAACAGCAGCAGGAAAACAATTTATACAGTAACAACAATGTTGTAAATATAAACAACTTTAAAAGACTTGGGTACACTGATCAAGACAATGATTAACTACACTTCTGATGAAAAATGCTGCTTACCTCCTGACAGAGGAGTGATAAACTCAGTGCAGAGTGGTGTTAGATGACTGGACATGGTCAATGTGGGAATTCGTTTTGCTGTCTATACATGTTTGTAACAAGGGGTTTGTTTTTCTTGCTTTCTCACTAGGGGAGGTGAGAAGAAGGAAGAGGTAGATAAGGTAGAACTTTATTTGAAAATACAATAAAATTTGATTTAAAAACAGTAATTCATTAGGATGATGTCTTGATTCTTATAGGTTGTAGAAAAGCAGAATGATGAGCCTGGTCCAAACTGCCGTTACTCAAGCTGAATCCTAATGCCTAATCCTATAATTGTGAGAGTAATATTTGACATTTATGTGTCAGCTTAGTTAATAAAGAACTTCCCTCACAACAACACTATGAGGTAAGTGGTAAAAGCATTAATATTCCCATTTTATAAATGAGGAAACTGAGGCATAGATCCATTAAGTGACTTCATTATATTTGAGTGGTCAAAGGAATATTAGAGATCAGTTAACCAAGGTCTAGAGAAATCATGATACTTACTTGAATTGCTACAACTAATGAAGATAGACAGGATTGGAACTTAGGTCTTTTGACTCCAAATTGCTATACTACCCAAGATCACACAATTAGTAAATAGAAGATCCTAGAATTGAACCCAGGTGCCCTGAATACAAGTGCAGCAATCTTTCTATTAAACTATAGTGCTCCTCTGTTAAATCCACTACACAAATACTAAGAGATAACTTTTGAGTCCATACACAACTTTAAAATAATTTTCTACTCTCCACCCTTGAAACCATAGACATAGATGATGTTCTTAACTCTTCTCTTATCATTCTCATCAGGAGAACATCACTTGAAGTTACTGAAGCCTGGAATGAGTATTTGCTCATTCAATCAACAAACATTTATTGAGATGATGCTATGTGTGAGACCACTCACTGTAGGGGATATAATGATGATGATAACAGCTTATACTTGCAAAATACAGTCTACAAAGCACTTTGCATACATTATCTCATTTGGTCCTTACAACAGCCCTGGTAGGAAGACATCTGTGGTGTCTAGATCAAAGTGAGATTGTTGTGAAGGAAGCCCATCAAAATGGAAGCTAACTTCTCTGGTTCTCTGAGAAGTTCAGGTCATTTTTTGTTTGTTTGGGGGTTTTTTGTCTATCAAAACTCATTGTCAAGTCCTTTCATCACACCCAAGAAATTCGTGATTGGTAGTGGTTTTAAAATCCTTCTAGTTTTAAACCCCTTCCCCTCTTTCACAAGAGGGACCAAAGGTGTTTTGTGCCCCAGAGAGAGTCCAGAGGAAGAGGACAAGCATAATGTAATGACTGGAGACTATACTTTATGGGGAACTGGTAACATATAGTCTAATGAAGAGATGACTTGGTCATAGTTGGGGTTGGGGAGAATTTAGGTGTAAGTGTTTTCAAGTATTAAGGGTTATCTCATGGGAGAAAGACTAGACTTGCTGTGGAGAAGAAATCCTCAGCTCATTGTAAGGAAGAAAAAATTCCTAATAATCAGAACTGTCCAGAAGTGATATGGGGTGTCTCAGAAGGTAGTGAGTTATTTACATCATCAGAGGTCTTCACGAGGAGTCTGGATGGCCATTAGTCAGGGACATTGTAAAGGGGAGTGGGTCAGTTTTCAGTGGCAGCAACTCTCAAAGATTGCTGTGACTCTGATGAGATGAGAATCTTAGGTAAGCCCTATCTTCCCCATGTAGGGAACAATAATACTTGTACCAACTATTTCACAGGGTTTTTGTATGGAAAGGTTTTTTTTTTTAGTCTTAAAATCACATATGGATGTATATTAGCCTTTCCTCCTAGCTTTTAGTTCATCTGCACATATGGTAACATTCCACTTCTGCCTTCATCCAAGTCATTTAAAAATATAAAGCAGAGTGGGTCAAGGATAGATCCCTGTAGAATGTTACAGCAGAACTTCCTCCAGGCTGGTGTGTGTGTGTGTGTGTGTGTGTGTGTGTGCGCGCGCACATCAAAACTGTGATTTCATCACTTGTTTTCCTCAGTTTAGTCATCTGTAAAATGAAGATAATAATGCCTCCTAGGGTCATTGTGAGGACAAAATGAGAAAATATTTGTAAAATCACATTGCAAACCATAAAGTGCTATAGAAATGCTAGTTATTATTATTTGTAGTAGTAGTAGTAGCAGTATTTCATTCTTTTTTTTTTTTTTGGAGGGCAATTGGGGTTAAGTAACTTGCCCAAGGTCACACGGCTATTAAGTGTGTCAAGTGTCATAGTATTTCATTCTTGTTAGGAATTCCCAAGATAGAAACACCCCTTCTCAAGCAGTGACCTAAGAAAGGAAATCTGGTATGATAGAAAAGAGATCAGATCTGGAGTCAGATATCCTGGGTTCAAATCTTAGCTATTACTACCTGACCTTAAGCAAAGTTACTTTAAGTCTCTGTGTTTCCTCATCTATAAAATGAACCCATTGGACTAGATGGCCTTTGAGGTCTCTTCTAGCTTGAAAGCTATGATGCCACAAATTATCTGCAACTTATGGTCTTAGAGGGTTGCATGGGGACACTGAGAGGACAAGTGACTTGCCCACAGTCCCATATTGATATGTGTCACTGAATTTCAATCCAGGTCTTGAATGCAAAGGTTGGCCCTCTATCTCTTGTGTCATGCTGTTTCTTCTCTAGGTTGATGCAGATCCATCGGCCAGCTCTCTGTGGTCTCATCACCTCCAACTCCACCAGATTCCACTGGCACGCTAGCCAATATTCTGCACTTGTTCCACAAAGGTACCAAGACATCTTACAAAGTTTCTTAAAATCCCCAAATGCTCTGCCTGTGACATCGCTCTGATCTGGTAGTCCTGTCAGTAAAGGAAATGAGGTTCGCCATGACTAGCTTTTAGTGGACCTAAGCTGTTTCCTTCCTACATAGATGATGCCAGTCCTCCAGCGACTTGTGACCATTTCCAAGGCTGGAAATGCTTTGGCTACCACAAAATTAAGCAGATAACACAATGGTGCTATAGCTCTCTGCTGGAGTTTGCTTAATTTCCAACATGGGGATGAGAAGCAAGTAAGGCAAGGAAAGGGGGCTGCTGGTGCTTTTGTGGGGCAGGAGGTGAGCATTGGGCCAGAGAGGAACTTTTTAAAAAATTTCCCACAGAGTTTGATCTCTCAAATCATCACCCGTAATTGGCCCTGGGCTGCCCAAGTGAATCACACATGGCTGAAAATAACATCATCACCAGGCAATTTCATCTGAGGGCACTCAGCTGTCAGACATGGAATGAGGGGAATGCTCGCTCCATTGGGAAGGTCACAGCAAATATGACGGCTGCCAGCCATGTCATGCCACAGTCTATCTTCTGTCACCAACCCTTCTGAACTGAGCAAAATGTCTGCTTCCCATGGCCTGGGCAGTCCAGAAAGTTTAGGAAGGGTGAAGGGCTGTTGTTAAGGTTTGCTTATGAAAACAAAAAAGGTGCAACAATCTTGCAACAACCTTCTATATAATACACAGCACTTTAGAATCTGGCGTATTACTCAAGCAAAAAACATTTAATAAGTACCTACTTTTTCCTAGGCACGTTCTAGGTACAAAGGCTGTAAGGAAATAGTTCCTGTCCTCCAGGAGATTACAGTCTATTGAACATAACTGTATTATACACATCACACATAAAGGAACACACACAACACACACACAAAATACAATGCAATTTCAGTGAATTGGGCAATAGTATCCAGGGAGATCATGAAAAGCTTTGTGTAACAGGTTGTTGCACTTGAGCTGAGGTTTGAAGGAAACAAAGGATTCTAAGAAATGGAGATGAGGATGGAGAACATTCTAGGCACAAGGGACTGACAGTGCAGAGGTATAGAAAAGGTAAGTGGAAGGTCATGTATGAGGAACAACCAGAAAGTTAGTTTGGTGAACCAGAGTATGGCAAAGGGAATAATGTGTAAGAAGTCTGAAAAGGTAAGATGGAGCCAGGTTGGGAAGGGTTTTAAAACATCAGACTTGAGCCAGTTAGGTGGCATAGTGGCTAGAGCACTGACCCTGGAGTCTGGAGGACCTGAGTTTAAATGTGGCCTCAGACACTTATAGGCTGTGCGACCCTGGGCAAGTTGCTTAACCCCAAATGCCTCCAAAAAAAAAGAAAGAAAAAAGTCAAATATAAGCATAGCATGTATAAAGGGCTTACAAAAAGAGTTGGCTTCAAGTCCTGCTTCTGACACATTCTGACTGCCTGACCCTGAGGAAGTCACTTTACCTTTCAGTGCTACAGGCACTAATGACCATAAATGACATGTCACTGGATGATCTGTATTAGTAGGGGAGTTTCCACACTGGAAGTTCCCCATATCACACAAATGAAATCACAAGTCTGGACCAATCAGCAAACAAATCTAATACTCTAGAATATACCTCACTGGTAATTGCTTGAGACAGTTCATGACAAGAGTTATGTAAGGATATTGTTAGTACTTGTCATGTAATATTTGGCATCATGGTTACTCATCAATGTGGCATGAGTTTCGGAGGGCACTGACCATGTATTCTCTAAATTTTTATCTCCCTGAGCACTTAGTGATCTTCACTCAATAGAATGTAAGCTCCCTGAAGGGAAGAACTATTTCATTTTTGTCTTTATATTTTTTATTTTTATTTATTTTTATATATTTGTCTTTGTATTCCTAGTAATTAGCATGATGTCTTTATATTCCCAGTGCCTAGAATGCCTTGCACATAGTAGGCTCACTGAATTATATTTAACTGAATTAATAACTGTTTATAGAATATAATTTAATTGAACTGAATAAAAGGGTTTTGAAGTCTTGTATAATGGCTTTCATGGTGACAACGGTGAAATCAGGGTACTTAATTTCATGCTAAACAGATCCACATCCTACCTACCATTGGTACATGAGAGTCAGTAGGGCACAGAGTGACCATCTGTCTTTACTTTTATTGCAAGGGATTTGATTGCTTTTGGCATCAAAGGAGCTTGAAGTTGATTCTCTTTCCCTGTTCCTGTCCACAATAATTTTTACATCTCTGAAGTCATTGTGTTTGAAAGGAATATTTCCAAGATCGAAGGAAGAACAGTTTCCCTTTGGTCTGAGTCAATAATGTCACTGTGGCTCCCTGAGGGCTCCTTCCAATTGACTTCCCCAGTGAGTAATCAAACGCAATGCCCCAGACCCTGACTCACTCCAACCACAGGGTCTCCATCCTTGTTGGAGGTCAGGAGGAGCCCTGCTGCATTGGTGATTTAGTTTAGTCATCAAAAACTCTAGTGCAAAGCCCTGAACTAGCCATTGTTAGATAAGTGGATAGGAGTCATCTCCCAATCAGTTACAAAGACATGTCAGTGCACATTCAAATGATCTTACGAATATAGAAGCAACAGGATTTAGCAACATATTGGCTATGGGGAGTGGTGACGAAAGAGAGTGAGGAAGAGAAGACAACAACTCAGTTGGGAGTGACAGGGAGGTGGTGGTGTGCTCAACAGTAATAGGAGAGTAAGAAAGAGGGGGAGCTTTTAGAGGCAATATAATGAGTTCAGGTGGTTGTATATAACTTTTCACTTGAGAGTGTCTTAGCTCCCCAACAGTACTGTAGGTCCTGGAGGGTAGGGACCCTATCTTACACTTATTGTGAACTTTCCACACTAGAATATTGTGACCTAGAACATTGCTATATACATAGTAGACACTTGATAAGTACTTGTTGGAGGAATGATGACTTGATTTGTGTCTTAGGAGGCTTCTCCAGTTCTGTCTGAAACTTATCCCTTTAAGCCCCAATATTTCATTTTTATTTTAACTTATTTTCCCAGAAACCTTTCTAAAATGTACTACAGTTGTTCTCTTTTGACACAGAGGACTGGGAAGACAGCATATCCTGGTGAATAGAGAGTCCAGTTCTTGATTTGGGGGAGTGGGGAGATCTGGGTTCAAATCCCATTTCTGCTACTTATCAATTGTATGACTATGCAAGTCACTTAACCTTCCATTGCATCATCTGGAAAATGATGATTTGAATACTCACAATCCTTACTTAATAGTTGTTTGTAAGGAAATCTTTTTACAAGCCTTAAAGCACCATGGAAACATGAAAAATGATTATTAGTTCTTGATGGTTCAGGGTCATCACATTCCCTAAGATACAATAAACTGTACTGAGCTGTAATGCAATGTATCATCAGGAGGTTGTTAGCATGATTGTTTACTCCTCTTCCAAGGGCAGCTAGGTGTCACAGTGGATAGAGTGGGGGGTGGTGCTGGAGTCAGAAAGACTCACCTCCCCAAGTTCAAATTCCACTTCAGACTTCAGACATTAACTAGTTGTATGACCCCATTTCCTCAGTTTCCTCATCTGTAAAATAAGTTGGAGAAGGACATGGCAAACTACTCCAGTATCTTTGCCAAGAAATCTGCAAAATGGAGCCACAAAGAGTCAGACACAAACTGAACAAAAAAAACCCCTATACTGAAGGGCCCAACTGCTAAGTTTATTAAAATTTTCAGTCTTTTTTGTTACTCCTGTTTGTTTCATCACAAGGTCATCAGCTGCTGTTAACTTATCTGGTTACAATGGCCCCTCTCCCCAGTACTATTAATTATAGCCACCACTCTGGTGCAGGTTCTAATCATTTTTGACCTGGCCAATTGCTATTGATGGGGTGCTCCAGTGCCTATGTTTGTAACATCCAGTTGTAACTTCAGTTTGTAAAATCACAAGTCTGTTTGGGTGCCTATGTTTGTAATATCAGTCTGCGAAATCAAGTTGTAAAATCACACTTCCTCCAGCCTCAAAGCATTAACTCTGCCTCTTTCCTAGGCCAGCACTCTGCCTAGCTACAATTCATGAACTGTTTATCCCTGCTTGGTACAATAACAAGCTATATCTATGAATCCTTCACTAAACCATCTATAAACAATCCCTTTAGCTTAGAGAAATGTATATCTCCCTTGTTCTAATGGCCAGCTGCAGCTATGAATCCTTCAATGCACTATCAGTAAGCTAACTCCTCTCCATTTAAGTACATCCTGGATCCCCAATTAGTCTAGCTTCCCAACATCCCTCTTGTCAAACAGGACATTGATGGATAACAGACTGGACACCTCTCAGTCAGTTCTGATCATTATGTGACCCAGTGATGTTTCAAGCCTAAAACCACACTTCCACACCTCCCTCCCCCAGGGGCTTTCTCCCAGTGAATTATGGGCAATACACCTGCTCAGTAGATATGAAAAGTGCATGTCCCTTTAAGCACTGACCACTCCTTAACTCCTCCCTAATCCCACCCTTACTCACCTAGTTAGCATAATTGATACCTGGTTTATGATTTCATTGCTTTGTAATCTGTACCCCTGACTCCTTTAAGTTTGCAGGTTCCCTAAGACCTCCTGCCTGCTATAAAGCTTAACAATAAACTTTTACAATCCTGACTTAAAAGATTGCTTGAGTCCTAAGAATTCTTTCCACACTAAAATCTTTGGGATCCCTGAAACACCCAGCTTTTCTCGCCCTCTTCATTTTGGTGACCACCTATCGTTTACCCCTCTTCACTATAACCTAATTTGTTTTCTTACTTCAACTTTCTCCCCACACCAATCCATCCTCAACTCAGCTGCCAAACTGAGTTTTCTAAAGTTAGGTCTAACCATCTCACACTCCTACTCAAAAAACTACAGTTGCTTCCAGTTACCTTTGGAATCAAATGTAAAATTGTTTGGCCTTTAAAACCCTTCACAACTTGGCCTCTTCCTACCTTCCCAGAGCTCTTAGATTTTGCTCTACCATCATCTGGCAATACTAACCTCCCGGGCCTTCTTACACACAACCCTCCAACTTCCATATCAATGACTTTGCACAAGCACTCATCCATAGCTGGTATGCTCCCCTTCCTCACCTTTACTTCTTAGCTTCTCTGGATTCCTTAAAGATTCAACTCAAAGGCCACCATTTGCACAAAGCCTTTCAGGGCCCTGCCCAGCTGTTAGTGCCTTGCTTTCTTAGGTGATCTTTCCTACACTCTGTATATAACTTCTATGCATCTAATTCTTTACCTGTTGACTTCCCCACCAGGATGTGAGCTCCTTGAGGGCAGGGGCCCTTTCTGGTTTTCTTTGTATCCACAGCATTTAGCAGAGTTCCTTTCACAGAGCAAGCACTTAATAAATGATTATTATAAATTGGGAAAAAAGATAGTCTCATTTTGTTATAATGGCATCCCTCCCCGCTCAAAACCCTAATAAATAGAATCTGAGGCAAAGAAGAGACAGTTCTAGGCATAGGCTCTAAGAGCCTGTGGCAGGGAGAAGCTATCCTCTGAATAAGTGCATAAACATTAGTATCTCCAATTCAATTTAAGAAACATTGACTCAAGCCTATCCTGCACACCTAATGAATTGCCTTTGGATTGAACTGTTTGCTGAATTGAATAGAAAGCACAAATGTGTTCAATGGTCATTCTGATTTGCTTAGACTGCTCAGAGGACGTTGTTTTCTTTCTTATGGGTTCTCAACTGTGGTCAGAATAGTGAAGATTTTCCAGATTTGTGAGACCCTACTATGTACGTGTGTATGTGTGTATACATAGGTGTGATAAGAGAATCATGTTCTAGTCCACACATATAAAATTTTATCCTACCCATAGTCGATCCCATTCTAATCGATTCTATTTTGGTCTTGTCAAATTCATCATTATTTGACACCACAAAAGTGTCTATCTACCAAATACTTCATTTTACATTCTTTGCTTCCACTTATGCCTGAACTGGACCTTTGGTTATTCCTGCTGAGTTTTCAGCCTTCTAGTTGGCTGTCTATCAGCTCCATTCAGCTTCCATTAGCTCCCTTCTGTAAGTAGGGTGGTCCATTTATTCTCTGCCATTTTTGGACCATAAATCTCATCGGTGTCTTTCATACAATGCATTGGGTTTACTTTGGGTATGTAATTCCCATGGGGAAACCTGCTAATTTTCAGGTAAGGCAGCCCTGGTCAAGTTCAAAACACTCAGGCCATTCAATCTCAATGAAGTGTCAATGCAATTTGTAAGAGGGCTAGAAGCAATGCAAATTTAATTATATAGTATAATAAATAGATAATAGACAAACAGCCCAAGTCAGCGCTAAAGACTCTAATCCTTTTAAATGGCCCTAAACGATTCTCCACAGGTGGGCAGATATACCTAAAGGCAAAAAGAGAGAAGCCTAGGACTAGGGAATGTCTGGAACTAGAGATTTGATGGTCCAATCCTCTTACTTTACAGAGGAAGAAACTGAGGCTCAGAAATAACAAGTGAAACATGACATGATATAAATTGCATTTTCAAGTATATGTTTGTGAAAGAGAAAGATGTGGAAAGAAGAGGAGGAGGGAAGGAAGGGAGAGAATAGGAAAGAAAAGAATTTAGGCACTTCCCCTATTTGGGAGAAGGGATTAGTTAAAATAATGGGGAAAGATATTAAAGAGATTAACAAATTAGTTACTATACTTGCATCTCCAGTA
Source organism: Pseudochirops corinnae (assembly GCA_028646515.1). Lineage (NCBI taxonomy): Eukaryota > Metazoa > Chordata > Mammalia > Diprotodontia > Pseudocheiridae > Pseudochirops > Pseudochirops corinnae. The sequence goes on along the minus strand of CM053588.1, from coordinate 75,902,469 downwards.
TCTAGCACATTTCCTGGCCAATAGTAGGTGCTTAATAAATATTTCTTGGTTGGTTGATTAATAATTAAGTTACCAGCCTAAATTCATTCACTCATTATTACCACCCCCATTTTACAGATGGGGAAACCAAGGCAAACACAGGTGAAACTACTTGCCCAGGGTCACACAGTGAGTGTCTGAATATGGATTTGAACTCAGTTCCTTCTGACTCCAGGCCCAGCACTCTATCCACTGTGCCACCTCACTAACCACATATTCTACTACATACTTGAAAGATGTTCATCCAGCGTTTGATAAAAACATCTCTAATAAGAAATCATCAGCCACTTCCTGGGGCAGCCCATCTCCCTTTCAGAAAACCCTGACTCTAAGGAAATGTTTACTTAAATTTTTCTCTGCCCTTGTTCTACCGGGTCTGGCCAAGCAGGACATGTCCAAGCCCCCCTTCAGTGTAAAAGCTCTTCTAACACTCAAAAACAACTAATGTGTCCCCTTAAGTGTCCTCTTCTCTAGGCTACAGTGCTTTCAGAGCAGGACCTGGTATGTTTTGCCTTTCTTCTATCCTGAATAATGCCTGGCACCCAGTAGGTGCTTAATAAAGGCATGTTGGCTTGAATCAACTTTTGTGGCATATTCTCAGGCCCTCTCATGGTGTTGGTGATCATCCTTTAAACGTATTCCTCACATAAAACGTCCAGAAGAGAACATAATGGTGGTCTCCTAGGGTCTGACAGTGAAAATATTACCTGCCTCCTTAATCCTCAACACTGGGTCTCTAGAGATACAGCCTGAGACCCCATGACCTTTCTTATATTGCTGACTCATCTTAATCCTGCTGTCTGCTTAAACCCTACCGATCTTTTTCACACAAGAGAGGTCACAGTGGGAGCCATCTTCAGTAGCAAGTAGACTAGAAAGGCCTTATGGCAGTCCTAAAATGAAGCTAAAGAGTGGATGCTAAAGCCCAAGAGCCCTTAGGATTCGTTGGCGGATCAGAAAGCCATGTTTGTGGTCTGGAGGATATAGTGGAAGGTCAGTTGGTAAGTAAGGTTTGGGGGATCTCCATCTTACCAGAACAATTACGTAAGTGATTCCTTGTTTACCCTAGCAGTATACATAGCCATGTCCATTTGTTAGGAGAGGTGAATGGGGAGTGGGGCCCAACCTACCACCACTGGAAAAGGAGAGTGGTTTGGAATAGAACAAGGTTTATGGGAGGAGTGAGCTGGAGGGATGGCTGGAGTCTGGACAATGGGTTCCCTCCCTCAGGGGAGGGGAATGGAGGATTCGAGACCAACCAAGAGGTTAAAAGGAAAAGGGATCACTGCCAAGAAAGTTAGTGGGGAGAGGGCCCTTTTGGGGCCTGAGGCTAGGATGTGGATCTAGAAGGCTAGTAGCATGGGTTAAGAAAAAGGGGAGCACCACGTGACATCTCCTTTCTATTGCTGTCTCTCACCCCCACCCCCTAGCCTCCTGAGCATCTGGGCCAGGCAGACAGGAAGCTGGGTCAGGGTCAGGGGAGGGCAGCACCACCCAAGCATCTGACCTCTTCTGCCCCAGTAGCATATATGGTTCTGCCTGCTCTCTCTCCCAGATTCTGCTCCAAGCAACAAACCAGCCACAGCCTTGTTTCACCTGTTGATCTGCCGATGTCTCCGAAAAACTCAGAAAAAGTCAACCCCAGCCAACCTGCCTTGCTCAAAGGGAAACAAATGTTGCTAATTAGCTTTTTGCTGGGGACTTGTTGTCTCAGATATGTACCACTGTCATGTGATAATCACTCGAACCCAATTAAACAGTATTTTTCTTCAGCAAAGTGACATGTCTGACTTCACACCATTGCCGAGATAGGAAGGCTCTGCTCAGACAGATGGTGTTTGAACAGGCAGAAGGTAGAGAGAGTTTCATCCAGAGATGGGGCAGCAGGCAAGTCCATAGGAACTGCTCTAGGCTGTATTTCGGCAACTTTGATTGCATCAGGTCTGGGTGGGAGATTTTCTAGGAGAAGATGCATAGAAAGCTTGGAGTGGAATTAGGTGGCAGCAGCTGATAAGGCTGGAAGTAGAACCTCTGACAAATGGTGAAAAGAATGGGAATTTGCTCCTTAAGGGTATAGAGCTAATGGTTCCATGCAAAATTTTTTTTTCATTTCTGTATACCCAGCATCTTATCATGGAACCATGACAGGTTGGAATAGTAGGTACTTAATGAATATTTGTCCATCAAGGATGGCTGGGCAATGGAAAGAAGCCACTGCCATCAGGGATGTCCTAAACCCTTTACCTCTCCCCTTTCCTCTTTACCCCAACCCAGGCAGCCCCCAGAACCTACCCAGTATGACTGAGCAGAAAGAATGCCACCAGTACAAGTGCTCTACCCCCTCACCTTAGCTATTTGCTCACAAGACTGGAATGATTTGGAGGCCAGCAACTCCACTCCTTCTGAGAAGACGGAGGACCACAAGGCGTTACCTGACACTAAGACCCTCCAGGAATCAGGGCCATCTGTTCTGCTGCCTAGTAGTCCCCTGGCATTGTCATCCTAACTACTTAAACTGCCTAAGGACCTGAGGTGGGTCTTGCCACCCACCCTGCTATTGTGCCCTTAGGACTTCTAGCTCTACTCTGCAGCTGGATTTTCTTTTGCATTGTCTCCCTCCATAAGGCTATCAGCTCCTTAAGAGTAGGGACTGTATCTTTTCTAATTTGTATCTCCAGCAGTTAGCAAGTGCTTAATACTTTTTCATTCATTCATTCATTCATTCATTCTTCTAGTCTCATTGTTTATCAGGTTCAACAAACTAAGAAAAAAGGGGAAAATCAGGATAAGAGAGCAGAGAAGGGGAGGTTTCTCAATTAACAATGCTCTTTATGTAGGAAGACAATTTTTTACACAACAAAGAGTAGTGAGCTCTTCCTCATGTCCTGCCTCTTCTCCACAGGATAGTCCTTCAGGTATTTGAACAGCTACCATGTTCTCCTAAGCCTTCTCTTCTCCAGGTTAAGGATCCTCAGTTCATTTAAATGATCCTTGTATGCCATGATTATGGGCAGCTACGTGGCTACTGGGTCTGGAGTCAGGAAGGAAGACTTCATCCTGAGTTCAAATTTGACCTCAGACAACTTGCTAGTTCTGTGACCCTGGGCAAGTCACTTAACCCTGTTTGCCTTGGTTTCTTTACCTGTAAAATGATCCGGAGAAGGATTCGGCTACTCTTAATTTCTTCGCCAAGAAAATTCCACACAGGGTCACAGAGTCAGACATGAGTGGAAAAAGACTGAATAACAACAGCAACAAAAAATATAGAATGACTGGCAGTCATTTGGCCTTCTGGCCATTCTACCCTGACCTAGCTCTACTTTGTTCAAGTCTTTCCTAAAATGTGGTATTCAGAACTGACCAGAATACCCCAGTTGTTGTCAGATAAGGGCACCATAGAGCAAAATTATCACCAGTTGGGTGGCCCAGTAGAAAACTGGGCTTGAAGTCAGAAGACCTGAATTCAAATCTAGCTTCAGAGACTTACTTGCTGTATGAACCTGGGCAAGTCACTTAGCCTCTGTCTACTTTCCTTTCCTTAAGTGTAAAATGGGGATCATACATATGTCACAGGGTTGTTGTGCAACTCAGATGGGACACTCTCTTAGCACATAGAAGGCACTTAATAAATGTTTGCTCTGTTCTCTCACTGTATCTAGCCAGTCCTGGACTCCTGACCATGCTTCATCCTGGCTGTCTTCTTTCCATGCTGTTGTGCTCCTGCTGTTGCTATACTGGGCTTCCAGAGGCTATATTTTAGAGGAAATGATCTGCTCAGCTCTGGAATTTCCAACCTGTAGACAACCTGTGTCCTCCCATTCAGTAGGAATCTATTCTGGATAGCTAGAGGCAGATTTGGGTCTCTGCTTCATCCTGGCTGTTTTCCTTTCCTGTTCACTACACACATCACCAACCCTCCTATCCCCACTTCCCACCCTTGGTTCTGGAAACAGCAATCAATGTCACCATTCCTTCTGGAGAATGTCAATTGACTGCCCTAGGGTTCCACTCACCCTGTAATATTGAAAATCAAGTCACCCGCCCCTAGGCATCACTACCCTGCATGTGTTATCTCCTCCTATTAAAATGTTAGCTCTGAAAGGGCAAGGACTCTCTTTCTTTGGTATTTGTATGGCCAGCATTTCACATAATGTTTGGTATTTAATAGTCACTTAATATATTTTTAAAAATGCATTAATTTATTTGGGAGCACCGTATTTCTACTAAAGAGTACAGTGTAAGATTCCTATTTTTTCATCTTCAGTTGTCAGGCCACACCATTGACTCATACTAAGTTAGCTGCCTATTAACTGCACCCCCACCCCACCCCACCCCAAATATTTTCTCATGCTACCTGTTGTGGAGCCATGTCTCCTCACCCTTTCATTTTTCCTGGAGGATATTTAAAAACAAGAACAAAAAACCATGAGTCAGCTGTCCTTGGAGACAAAAGATTGAGCACACTGAGGTAGCCCTTTTACTTTATAATGGATTTTCTAGTTTAAAAAGTTCTCTTTTATCTCATTAGTCATTATCTCATTTGATTAGAGTAACAAACCTATAGTATAAACATCATATTATCTCTATCTTACAGATGAGGAAACTTAGGTTTGAAGAGATCTTGCCCAAAGTCACATAGGTAGTATGAGAGAGAGCTGGGATTTGAACCTGGGTCCTCTGACTTGAAACTCAATATTCTTTTCACTTTTTGATTGTTAAAGTCACATTGATGGTCTTGGGGCTTCATGCATATTCTCCACTGTGGACAGGGGAATAGGGTGAGCAAAAAATTCATTCACAGAATGAATGAATATAAGAAAAAACATTTTAAAGTACTTATTAAATGTCATTCACAATTCAAAAGAGCTTGGGATACAAATAGAAGAGAGGTAGAAAAGTAATCTTTGACTTTAGTGGCTTACATTCTAATAGGAGGAGACAACACCTACTGAGAAGAGATAATTGGAGAAGCCTGGTTCTTACTGAAAGGTCACAGGGAATCTGAGGGGAGCCCCAGGACCATCAATTGCTACACCCTTTCCAGAAGCAATGGCAGCCTTGATGACTATTTCTGTAAAAAGAAGTGAGAAGTGAGGAGGAGAGGGTGGATGATTACGTGAGGAACTAGGTCCTTGAAGTTCTGACAGGAACCTCTGACTGCCGTGATGAGAAAAGACTGAACCAAAACAGTGACTGGGCCTGCCTCCTTGGACCTAGGATCATAGTCAGTCAGTCTGTCAGTCAATTAGCATTTACTAAATACTTTCTATGTGCCAGGAACTGTGAGAAGTACTGGAGATAGAAAGATAGGCCCAGACCTCTCAGTCTCTCTATGTACAAATAAGACATAGACAGGCGAAATTGTCGATAACAAACAGAGGGAAGGCACTAGCCTTCTAACACCTAGGGTGATTGGGGAAAACTCTTTGTAGAAGGTAGGATTTTAGCTGGAGCTTGAAGAAAGCCAGAGACAGTTAAGCCCTGGAAACGAGGAGGGTGAGCATTTCAGGCATGGGCAGAGTTCATTCAAAATGAACAGATTCAGGAGGTGGAACGTCTTGTGTGAGAAATAGCAGGGAGGTGGGGTGGGGTGAGGCGGGGGGCCAGGTATAAGAAGACTGGAAAGGAAGGAAAGGACCATCTTGTGAAGGGCTTTGAATGCAAAACAGGAGATTTTATATTTGATCCTGGAAGTGATGGGAAGCCATTGGAGCCTATTGAATAGAGGTGAACATGTGATCAGATCTGCTAATCAAAGGATGGAATAGAGAGAAGAGTTGAGGCAGGGAGACCAGCCAGCAAGCTATTGGATCATACTTTTAGAGCTGGAATGGACATAAAATCCAACATTTTACAGAAAGAGAAACTCTAAGGTCCAGAGAAGTCATATACAGGATCACACAGTTACTTAATTGTCTGAGGTAGGATTTGAACTCAGGTCTTCCTGGTTCTAAGTACAATGCCATATCTACTACTCCATAGTCTGGCCTCCACTTTGACCTCTGGAATATCATATTCCAAGCTCTTCAATCCCTTAAGGTAGAAGCTGCTAGATCTTGTGTTATCCTGATTGTGTTTCCATAATATTCAAATTGTTTCTTCTTAGCTACTTGTAATATTTTCCCCTTGATCTGGGAATTCTGGAACCTGGCTATAATATTCCTAGGAGTTTTCTTTTTTGGATCTTTTTTCAAGAGAGTGATCAGTGAAATCTTTCAAGTTCTATTTTGCCCTCTGGTTCTAGAATATCAGGGCAGTTTTCCTTGAGAATTTCTTGAAGGATGATTTCTAGATTCTTTTTTTGATCATGGCTTTCAGGTAGTCCAATAATTTTTAAATTATGTCTCCTGGATCTATTTTCCAGGTCAGTGGTTTTTCCAATGAGATATTTCACATTGCCTTCTATTTTTTCATTTGCTTGGATCTGTTTAATAGTATCT
>CM053588.1:75852669-75895490 GCA_028646515.1 Pseudochirops corinnae | reverse complement strand
GCTCCTCCATGGCCTATAACCAATTCATATTTTTCTTGGAAGCTTTTGGTGCAGGAATTTTGACTTCATTGTCTTCCTCTCATTCCATGCTTTGATCCTTTTTGTCCCCCAAAAAGGAATCTAAGGTTTGATTGCTGTGCTTGCTTTGCTTGCACATGTTGTCACTCAATCATTTGGCTTTTGAGCTTTTTGCCACAGTAGAACTCTGCTGCAAGAGAGAAGAGCTTTGTCCCAAATTGCTGGGGTTTTTGCAGCTGCCAGAGCTATTAGTTGGGTGTCCTCTCTGCAGCCTCCACAAGCTCTGGCCCACTGGCCACACACCCCAGGACCTCCACTGAAGACAGCAATCCAGATCCAAGCAGGTTAAATAAGAGCAATTACCCTCTGAATGGTCTCTTGGTTCCCCTATGATTTGCAGGCCAGGAGCTCCAAAGCAGCCACACAGTGGCTGCAACTGCATGGCCACTGTGCTTCCACCACTTCTCACCCTGGGCGTGGGGGCTGGACTGGGCTCCATCCCCACCAGTTCCAACAGAGTTCCACACTGACCTTTTACTTTGTCTTTGGCATTTATGGGTTGATAATTCTAGAAACCACCACTGCTGCTGGTGAACCACTCTCCTGAAGTCTGCTCCAGCCACTGCTGGTCAGGGCCACCCTGGGGCTAAAACCGAGGGCTCACTCAGAGCTGGGCATAGCTCCTAGCATGCTGCAATGGACCCTTCCTATAGGCCTGTCAGGCTGCCTTCAGCAGGATATCTGTTTCTCTCTGTCACTTTGTGGATTCTATAAATCTAAAATTTGTTTAGAGTCATATTTTATAGGTATTTGAGGTGGTTATGGGGGGAGCTCATGGAGTTTTCCTGCTTCTACACCACCATCTTGGCTCTGCCCCCTCTCTGGCCTCCACTTAAAAGCACTTTGCTGGTCTGGTGCTTTGAGCTTCTTGAATCCTCTGAGTCTTGGTAATTGGATTGTATGTTTAGAGCATGTGTGTGACTTGGAGAATTACAGAAATTAATATGGGCAAACTAGGATAATCCCTCTCATCACCACCCATGCCATCCACCATCCACATTAGGAGCATTAACCCCACACAGTCTTAGGAAACCCTCTCCCCTTGCTACTTTGTCCTTAGCACAGCAAAATCTCTGTGAAAGAAGGAGGCAGCTGCTCATATGCCTTCCAGCAGCATTCCAATTCTGTGACTTTCAAATCTACTTTGGAGATTATGGAAATGGGCATGGAGAGGCAGTGCTGCTTTGTAGAGAGGACGTTGAAGCAGGCTGGGTAGCTAACAGGGGACACTCCTGAATTTTGGGGTGGTGATTGGGTGGCATATGGACAGAGAAGTTATAGGGATGGAGTCTCAATTAGCTTTTCATCCCATTTGCCATGAGAAAGAGGGATAAACCACCCCCCTCTCTAGTTACACTGATTTAAACTCAAAAGACTCCAAAATGGAGCTCACCTTCATTCATCCTTCTGTCCCTCCTATGCTACAAAAAAAGAACTAAGAAGAAAGGAAGCCCAGGAAGGAAGAAGTTAGGTATTATCTATGATCTAGTCCTCACTTAGGGTGGGATTTTCTCTCTTTATCTACTTTATTCCACAGTGGATAGGAAGGTACCCCTTTCATCTCTTCCTGTTGTTACCAGTCCATGGCTGGTCTGCTTTCTACCCCTTTAAAAGTGTTTACTGGGTTGAATTGAATTAAATCAAATAGTAAGGCTAGAAACAGTCCAAAAGTTCTTAAGGACATTGGCAACTAAGGGAAAAGTTGAGTCACAGAACTCTTAACCTTATAAGGTCTCTCTAACCCAATCATACATGGCCAGCATGGGTCCCTGAGCTGAATGGACTCTGAGGCCCCTTTCTAGAATACCAATCCTGGTGCCATTGATTCCAAGTCTGCTCCTGGCTCTGCCATATGATTGGGGATTTGACTCAAGACCACACCTCCAATTCAACCTTTGTCCTCTTCAGTACTGGCCTTTTGGTCCTCTCTCATCACTTTACAGGACCACTTGGTTCAGGTACCATCAATGTTCCCCATTAGCAAAGATCAGCTCATGTTTCCAGAGCGACATCTCAGAGTTGGAAGGAATTTCCTCTAAGGCCGTCTGGTTCTGCCTGTATCTGAATATATCCAGCTTCAGCCTCCTGTTCCTTAGTGGGTGATCTAAATTTTCTCTGAGCACACAGAAGCACAGAATTTCAGAATTCAAAGAGGCCCTGGAGTCATCTGGTCTAAACAATACCTGAAAAAGAAACCTCATTACACCATATCTGACAGATCTTTCCATCTTTTGCTTGAAGACCTCTAGAGACAAGGAAACCCCCATCTCCAAAGGCAGCCCATCCAATATTAAACATCCCTAATTGTGAGGAAGCTTTTCTTTACATCATGTCTAAATTTGTCTCTCTGCCATTTCTCCACTTTACTCCCACTTCTGCCCTCTGGGATCAAGAGGAACAAGTCTAATCTCTTTTCCAGTTAACAGCCTTTCAAATACCTGAAGACAGCTGTCATGTGCCCCCCAGAGTCTTCATTTCTCCAGGCTAAACATCTCTAGCTCCTTCAACTGCTTCTTATATGAACTTTGATGATTCACTTTGACCAATCATGGATCAGGGGCTCCCATTAAGGAAACATTCCTTGGAAACCCCATAGACAAACCTTACAATACCCCATTGAAGTAATATAGATATACAACTCCATATAATCTTCACCAATAAAAGCAATGGTTATGTCCTTAGCCTATCCCTACTAACTTTCCCATGGATGTCAGGAGCACTACCATTCTCCTATTGATTCAGCCAAAATCTTAGTGTCACTTTTGTCACTTTTTTCTTGTCCCCTAACAGCTGATTAGCTTTATTTACCATATCTCCTATCTACACCTTCCTGGGCATTCCTACTTCTGTCACTTAAACATAATTCTGTGGACAATTCCCTAAGCAGTATACAAAACAAAGTTCAAATCCTGTTCTAAATTTTGTGCAACATTCAGTGCTCAGATATTTAATTTAGTACAAACCTGATCCAATCCAACCTAACCAATATTTATCAAGTGTCTGTTATGAGTAGGGCACTATGCTACCTTAGAATCATTTAGTCAAAGGTCTTCCAAACAAAAATATTTATAGCAGCTCTTTTTGTGGTAGCCAAGAACTGGAAATCGCGGGGATGTCCATCAATTGGGGAATGGCTAAACAAGTCATGCTTATATGAATGTAATGGAATACTATTGTGCTATAAGAAATGATTAACAGGCAGACTTCAGAGAAACCTGGAAAGACTTCTATGAACTGATGCTGAGTGAAGGGAGCAGAACTAGGAGAACATTGTACACAGTAACAACCACAGTGTTCAAGGACTGATTTTGATAGACTTAACTCTTCTCGGCAATGCAAGGACCTAAAACAAATCTAAAGAACATATGATGGAAAATGCCAGTCACATCTAGAGAAAGAACTATGGAGTTGGAATACAGAATGAAACAGACTATTTTCTTTTGTTTTATTTTTTCCTTTCTCCTGGTTTTTCACATTCATTACAATTCTATACAACATGACTAATGTGAAAATGTGCTTAATGGGAATGTATTTGTAGAGCACATATCAGATTGCAAATCACCTTGGGGAGGGAGGGGGAGAAAATTTAAAACTTACGGAAATGAATGTAGAAAACTAAAAATAAATAATTTAATTAAAAAAAAATCTTCCAAGTAGGAGAATGTTCTTATTTTGCAGATGGGAAAATTGAGGGCAAGAGATGGAAAGTAACCTACCCATGGTCACAGAGAGTTGGTATCAGAGTTGGGATTAGTATTCTTCCTTTCAGGGCCATGAATTTAGGCCAGTTTCCACACTTCATCAACCTTTAGTCTCTCCATTGCTCTGCATAAAATTCATAATCCATAGAAACTAGTCTATTTGATGTTTGCCAAAAGGTCCATTTTGTATCAGCAGCCAAGGAGTTAATCTGGCCAGAGGGCTGGGGTGGGTGAGAGAGGCTGAAACAGGAAACTATTCAGAATCAAAGATCATATCTACTGCCTAAAGAAAGTTTTCCTCCATCAACCTCCACTTGAACCCCTGCTAGTTTAGGATTATGATGACATTCCAGGCCTTAGTAATTTATTTATTTGAGACTAACGTGGTCCAGCTTGATGAAGGGGGTGCTGGTGAGGAGAGAATTCTATTTAATGGAAACTAAATGAGCCTTACAACAAGATCATGGAATCATAGATTTAGAACTAGAAAGAATCTCACAGGCCATCTGGTCTACCCCAGGGAACTGAAGCCCAGGGAGTTTCAGTGACTTGTCCAGGGCCACTCAGCCAGTATAAGTGAGAGCTGGACTGCAGTCTTAGAGTGCGGCCAAGGGCACTTAAGACATTGCCCAGTGCCCAGGCTCACACAGATAGTGTGTGCCAGAGGTGGAATCTGAACCCAGGCCTTCCTGATTCTGAGGCTGTGTCTAGACTCATCACATACCACATTGTCCACAGGCCACATTTAACTAGTGCTTGTTTGAATATGGGAGCCTGTCTCTGCTTCCATGGCTGGCTGCAGGTCATGGGCTGCTGCACATTCCCCTATACTCTTCATGAATTTCCAGATTGATTGATCTTTGCTTATAATGGGAAGAATGATCCCTCCCTTACAGGAATGTTGTAAAAGGAAGTGAAATAATCAATGCCACAGTCTTCCAATTACGTTACATGCTGCCAGTGCAGATGAAGGTAGTGTCTATGGCCAGCACGGAGACAGGACAACAAAGGAGACAGAACTAGAAAACCAGAGGTTTCCCATACAGATTCCTAGAGAAAAAAATCAAAGCAGACAGGGGTCATGCCTCAGGGACCCGATTCAATTAGCATAATAATTATAGCTAACATTTATATATTGCTTTAAGGTTTGCAAAGTGCTTTACAAATATTATCCCATTTTATCCTCACAACAACCCTGAGAAATAGGTGTATTATCACTCCCATTTTAGAGTTGGGAAAATTGAGGCAGAAAGAGGTTAAGTGACTTGCCTAGGGCCATGCAGCTAGTAAGCCTCTGAGGCAGAATTTGAATTCAGATCTTCCTGACTCCAGGCCCAGTGCTCTATACCACTCAATACCTAGCTTCCTCTAGGTCAACGGTTCTCAACCTGTGGATCACAACCTCTTTGGGAGTTGAAAGACCCTTTCACAAGGGTCACAGGGGTCACCTAAGACCATCAGAAAACACATATTTCCGATGGTCTTAGGAACTGAGACACAGCTCCTCTATCTGTCTCCAGGCGGGTCCACCCACATGCAGATACACCCACATACAAGTATTAAAGGGTGGAGGCATTAGGAAGGTTGAGAACCACTGCTCTAGGTTTTGCTAAGCATCTACTCTGTGCAAGGTATTGTACTAGACATTAATGATAGCAAGAGAGAAAACAGTCCCTTACATTGCAGATTTTCCATTCTACTGGAGAGTGGGAGTGGAAAAGGGGAACACAGCATTTAAACTGAGAAGCAAATACAATGTGTTTTGAGAAAGGAGAGAGCAGTAACAATGAAGGGCATGAGGAAAGGATTCCCAGAGGAGGTGATATCCTAGTTAAGCCATAAGAACTTCATGTAACAAAATGACCAATCCTGATTCCAGAGGATCTTTGAGGAAGGATACTACCCACCTCCTGAAAAAGGACTGGAGGACTGCAATGTGGGCATTTGTTTTGTTTGACCATACATATTTGTGAGAAGAATTTTGTTTTCCTTTTTTTCAATGGGGAGGTGGAAGGGAAAGAAAATAAAATTTTCTAATTGAAAAAACTTAAATTGATTTTTTAAAAGAAAGCATCTAAGGATCTTAAGAGGCAGAAGTGAGAAAGGAAAACTGAGGGGAAACTGATTGAGCTTAATGGAATTCCTTATTGGAACAAGTAGGACAGTAAGATTGGAGAACATGTAAAATAAGAGGGCAAAGGTTGCCTGGAGCCAGGTGGCAAAGAACTCAAGGTGCCAAGCGGAATAATTCATATTCGATCCTGGGGACAAGAGTGAGCCACTGAAGATTCTTGAGTTGGGGAATGACATGGTCAGGCTTGAGCAACTATGTGGAGGATGGAGGGAGAGATAACAAAATCAAGAATTTCTGCTACTTCAAGAGTATATAGATAAGATACAATGAGGGTCTCTACTAGAATGGTAGCTATGTGGGCGGAGAAAAGGGTAATGACACGAGATGTCACAGAGTTAGATTTCATAAGACCTGATAATGGACTGAATATGTGGGATGAGGAAGAGGGAAGAATCAAAGATGACTCAGGTATGGCACATGTGGATGGAGGGAGAATGGTAGTGACTGTGACAGAAACAGAGAAGTTTGAAGAAGGAACAGATTTAGTAGTGGGGGAAGAAAGAAGGAAGATGGAAGCCTTTTGTCTGTTCTTCTTAATGCGGAGTGGCTGATTACAGTACCCAAATAGACTCTGATAACTTACAGGAGTTGGGTTCATTTAAGGTAAGGGCATCATCCAACTATTCTGGAGAGAAATTTGGAACTATGCCCAAAGGGCTATAAAACTGTACATAACCCTTGATCCATCAATACCACTACTAGATTTATATCTCAAAGAGATAAAAAAAAAAAAGGGGGGGGGAAGACCTATTTTTACAAAAATATTTATAGCAGCTCTTTTTTTTTTGTGGTGGCTAAGAATTGGAAATCAATCCCATCAATTGAGTAATAGCTAAACAAACTGTGGTATATGATTGTGATGGAATATTATTGTGCTATAAGAAATAGCAAGCAGGTTGATTTCAGAAAAACCTGGAAAGACTTATGTGAACTGAAGCAAAATGAAGCGAACAGAACCAGGAGAACACTGTACATAGTAACAGCAAAATTTCACAATGATCACTTGGGAATGACTTAGGTATTCTCAGAAATACAATGATCCAAGACAATTCCAGAGGACTAATGATGAAACATATATCTGGCTCCAGAGAAAGCACTGATATTGCTTGTATACAGACTGAAACATGCTATTTCCCTCTTTCTTTCTTTCTTTCTTTCTTTCTTTCTTTCTTTCTTTCTTTCTTTCTTTCTTTCCTTCTTTCCTTCTTTCCTTCTTTCTCTCTTTTTCTCTTTCTTTCCTTCTTTCTTTCTTTCTTTCTCTCCTTATACAAAATGACTAACATGGAAATGTTTTACATGATTGCACATGTATAACCTATATCTGATTGCTTACAGTCTTGGGGTGGTGAGAGGGTGGTAGGGGTAGAATTTGGAACTCAAAATTTTAAAAAATATAAAAACATTATTTTGACATGTAATTGGGGAAAAACAAAATATAAAAAAAAGTAAAAAGAAAAATTATATGAGTTAACCAGCAAAAATAAAAATGATTAAATAAAAAAGATAAAGGCATCATATGTATGGGAAAGTGGTGATAGACAGTCCTAGGAAGATTCCATTAGAACAACACTCACCTTGCCCATCTATCTTCTGCATCCAGCCTTGTTGTGTTTGGCTTGGCTCTTGCTTGACAACTCCTTTATATTTTTATTCTCCTTGAGTTCAGCCTTGGACAAAGAAGACCAAGTTGCTCCTTGTTCCTTTGTATCATCACTCTCCATGAGCTTGCTTGGAGCCAGCTTAGAATGAATATGCCTTCTTTCCTAGATTCAGGCTGGCTTAGACTGTAACATGACCTGCCTTCTATATTCTGATTTAAATTCAACCTTTCACCTCACAAATTGCCTGGTAGCTTTGGCAAGGCTGACCAAGTTTGGCCAAAAGGCTCGCCTTTGACTATTCTGTAGATACTATCACTCTCTAGTCATATGTGGCCTGGGACCCTGCTGAGATGGTAGTGGTGAGGACCTAAACCTGGTCACATTTACAGAATTACCACCGAGTCTTTAGATTTTATCTCATGTCATGGTAATGCATTCATGGGCTATCTTTCCCTACTGATTCATTAACATCTTATAATCTTACTTTGAAACATTTTCTCCTTGGAGTCCCAAGACCCCTCGCTTTAATGACATGGAGAGGAGTTAAGAAACATTTTGTCCCTTTAAATGGGCAAGTATTTCTTAATCTTGTGATAGAAGAAATAGTGAATAGAGAGTTACCCTTGGAAGTAAAAGGACTGGGGTTCAAATCTGCCCCAAATACATAATTTCTGTGTGACCCTGAGTAAGTCACTTAATCTCTATGCATTTCAGTTTACTCACATGAAACTGAGGCACATAGAAGCACTCACAGAACAAAGCTCTCAAAAATGAGTGTATTAGATCTGTTGATCCTTTATGGTTTTTTCCACCTCTAAAATCTATGATTTTAAACCTCATCTCTGGTGTTTCTTAGCTGTGTACTAAGAGAACATACTTAACCACCCTGAGCCTTAGGAAATTTTCTAAGATTCCAAGTCAAAAGATAGGTTGTAGCTCACCTTGGTAGAAAGGGCTCCAAAACAAACAGGCACGAAAGTGTAATACCTCTACTCATTTGAGTTGTGCAGTTTTAATGGAAAAATAGTCCCATGGATGAGGTTTTGGGCTGTGATGTGGTGGGAGATGTGATTCTTGATTAGCTGAGAGATGAGTCTTATAAGGCAAGGTGTGGACTTTTGAAGTGAAGACTGGAGATCAGCTCTCAGAGCTACAGACATGTAGGGGAAATCTATTTCTCCATGACCCTTAGCTTCTAGGGCTTGTAACTCTAGAGTTTCTTTGAATGCAGATTCCCCTTGGTGAGATCATTCCCTCTTTCCCTGGCTGAGCTGAAACATTCTTTTACTATCATTAAATTGTTTTACTCTTGTAAATTGTTTTATGATTATGATTATTGTAATTGTTATTATTATTTTTATTATTATTATGTACACTGTGGTCCATTCTGTACAATTTCCCTGACTTCTGTTTACTGTTTTTCTTGGATAAATGGATTTATTCACTAATCATGATGGTCTTTTGTGTAATCAGATTTTGGTGAGAGAAAGTTAAACTGCCAATATTAAGCTAACTATAACCCTCCTCTTGAGAGTGATCATAGATAATTTCTTTTATTCAGAACCTATTTTACTCCTAGATTTCCAATATTTGAGGTGTGATAGATAGTTACATATAATTTTAGTCTAATATCTTTCTTGGAGATAGGCAAGAGAAAGAGTAAGTACTCAGACGTGTCCCTAATTCTGCTTCCCAGACAGGCAAGTGACAATCTCTCTTAGAGAGAGATGGAGCAGATCTCAAAGCAGATCTCTGTGTCACACATGAGTCAGTGGTCTTTATACTTAGAGACACACACACACACACACGTACATGTACACAAACACACACATGGGCATATGTATATATATGTATGTATCTTTAAAATGTATTGACTTAACAGAGGAAATAGCATAGGAATAATCTTGCTATAATAGTTTTCCAAATTGTATTCTACAGGCAATATGAACAGGAAGGAGTTCTTTGAGAAAATACCAACTTAATTCACTTCAATAAATATTGATTAAGGACATGCTATGTTATGTTCCTAGCACTGAGGTAGTCAATGAGGATACAATGACAAAAAACGTTCCTGTGATCAAATAGCTTACATTCTCCAGGAAGGATCTAATAATATGTACCAGATGAGGAAAAAGGAGACAGATTGAGCAGTAACTGGGGGAGCAGAGAAGGCTTCATGTAGGGGATGGAAGCTGAGCTGAGCTGAGCCTTAAAGGAAACCAAGAATTCTAAAGAGGCAGAGGTGAGGAATAAATGAATATCAATGCTAGAGACCGCTTTCCCTCTAATATAACAAACTGTATACATTCAATTATCATAATACTTCAAAATACTTATACTAATTCCTAAGTGGCAATTTCTACTATGAAAACATGCTTAATTTCCTCTTTTTCCTCACAGATTTTTTTTTATCCCATCTTCTCTTTGGCCCCAGGTGACAGATGGTAGTAGAGTCTACTGGATAGCTCAAGGTGAGTTCAATTAATCCTTGAAGGCCTTGACCACATCTGCATACCTAAGCCACCAGCATTTATGGATTTTGTAAACATATTTTAAGTCAATCTAGTGTAATCCAATGCACATTTATTAAACATTTATTGGGCAATGTGCTGTTTTAGACAATGGGGAGGGGGTGGGAAGAGATACAAAGTTTAGATAAGACCATTTTGGGGGTGGGGTGGGGTAATCTGTCCTCATGGAACTTCCATTTTAAGTGTGAGAAAAGGAAAAAGAAGTCTATAATATACAATAATACATTAAATGAGCTGTGTGAGATCTCAGGTAATATAATTATTACTGTTACTAAGAAAGGGGAAATTTGGGAAGACCTGAATTGGGTTAAAGAGTCTGTGGAGGAATTTAGGAGTTGAAGCAGGAAAGGAGGACGTTTCAGAAATTAGAATTGGTCCTATGTATGCAATGTCCAAATTCATTTGGAAACAGAAGCGCTAGGTCACTAAATATCTCTGAAAGGCCTTACAGATGTCGAAGTGTACACACTGAAGGTTAGTTGGCAACAGAAACAGGGCAGGTCATAAAAGACCCTACCTGTATGTGGGAATCTAGCTGGACAGGAGGGGCCTTCTGGGATGAAAGTCAGGATGCCTGACCATAGGCAAGGGGGAGTGCATTTATTCATTCCAACAACAAGCATTTATTTTCTCCCTAATAAGCAGCAGGCATTAGGGGGGCAGTAGGGATATAGAGACAAATGGCTTCTGCCCTCAAGAAGCTTACTTTCTACTGGAAGTGGGAGGACAGGGAGTGGAAGAATATATTTACTGGCAAGAAAATGAAAAGAAAGAGATAAAGTGAATATGAAGCAGTTGCTGTAGGAGGGCGGTAGCAACTGGGGCAATAAGGAAGGGCTTCCTATAGGAGATCCAACAGTGAGCTGAACTCTGAATGAAGCCAAGAATTCTGTGAGGGAAAGATGAGGATGAAGCCTAGAGATGGACCAGAAGTGGCGCTTGGTGGGAGAAGAAAGCTAAGAGGAAAGGCTAGAAGGAGGCAAGCTGGATGCCGCCTCTACAAGGACAGTCTTGTTAGGAGGCAGACAGGATGGGCAGGAGAGTGGAAAGTACATTGGGCTTGATGCCAAGATATCTGGTTCCACATCCCAGCTCCAACACTTCCTTGTGCTCAAGGTTACATTAGTGACCTTGAACAAATTAAAAAAGCACAGGATTTTCAACTAGAAGGGCTCTTGGAGATACTGGAGTCCAAATCTCTCATTTTACAGGAGAGGTGATGGGGGCCCCCAACAGGGAAGTGATTTTTTTTCAAGGTTGCAGGGCTAGTGAGTAGAAGAACCTGGATCTGGACTCCAGGCTTAATGACATCAAATCCAGTGTTCTTTCAAGGTATCAAACTTCTCTGAGACTCAGTTTCCTCATCTGTAAATTGATAATAGTACGGGCACTTCCTACATCATAGGGTGTTGGGGGAAGACCAAAATTTTAAAATGCAAGCAAATTGAAATGCAATGTGCTACAGAAATACTAGTTATTGTTATAAATGAGTCACTATGAGTACCATTATTGTCATAATTATTAATATCACATAGAATTAATTGTAACAATAGTAATAATATTATTGGTTGAGCAGTAGATAGATTGCTGTACTTGAAGTTAGAAAGACCCGAGTTCAAATTTGGCTTCAGATAGTTACTAGCCATGTGACCCTGGGCAAGTCACTCAACTTCTCTGTCTCAGTTTCTTCATCTATAAAATGAAGATAATAATAGCACCTACCTCCCAGGATTACTGTGAGAATAATGATAATAATAAGGATAAGAGACATTGACATTGTACTTACTATGTGCCAGGCTGTGCTAAGACCTTATAATTATTATCTCCTTTGATCCTCATGACAACCCTGGGAAATAGGGGCTGTTACTATCCCTGTTTTACTGGTGAGATAGCTGTGGTAGACAAAGGTTAAGTGACTTGTCCAGAGTCACACAGTTAGTGAGTGTCTGAGGTAAGATTTGAATTCAAGGCTTCCTGCCTCCAGTGCCACCTGGCTGCCCAATATAAAATTGGGTAATATTTTAAAAGTCCTTTCCAAACTTTAAAGCACCATAAAAGTGCTAATTATCATTATCACTTTTATTATTATTAGATCAGGAGATCAGAAAAGATCAAGAAATAGTTTGGTGACTGTCTCCACTAAAGGAGGACCAGATTTAGGAAACTAAAGTCCAGCCCCAATGTGAGGAAGCAGGCAGTCTGATTCAAAGTAGACAGGTCAGGAGAGCCAGCAGTTATCAAACCCAGAGCTGGAAGGCAGCTCAGCCCTGGCCCAGTCCAACTCAGATCCAAAAGGAATCGCCACTATACCACACCTGACAAATAGCCATCTAGCCTTTCTCTGCTGAAAGGTTTCCCATAAGGAGGAAGCTACCTCCTCCCAAGGCAGCCTATCCCACTTTTGGACAGTCCCAAATGTTAGACTATTTTGTCCTGAGGTCAAATCCAACTTTTCCTGTTTGCAACAACATTAACAACCAGCCAACATATCTAATCCTTTTTTACATGCACCAGCCCTTCAAATACTTGCGAACAGCTATCATGTCCCTATTAAGTCTCCTTTTCTCTAGGCTAAGCATCTCTCAGTTCCTTTAATCCATCAGTCAGTCAATAAGCATGCTTTGATCACTTACTGTATGCCCAGAACTATGTTAAGCACTGGGGGAGGTGGAGTATAAAGAAAGACAAAACCTTACCTGCTGTCAAGGATCTTAATGGGGGCAATAGTGAAACAACATTTCAGTGATCTAAGATGAGGAGGCAAGAAAGGGAAGCTCTCAGTGAAAGGCCTCATTTTAGTATGAGGTGAGGTCCTCAGCTGAGATAACGGGGGAACTTTGAGAAGAGAAGAGGTTGACCACAACTGCTATGGACAAATTGATTATGGAAGATTAGGATTGCCTTGCTGCAGTGAAAGCCCATTTGAAATTAGATTACATAAATGTGTAGTGGATCCAGTCAGCATGTTTAAAAAATTCTGGTTCTGTTTGGCAGCACGTGAAAAAGAACAAAAACAGCAGACTTATGGTGAGAGTAATACAGGTCTGGGAACTGACAAGTGATTGCAAATAGGGCAAAGGGGCAAGGGATCTGAGAGCAGAGGATAGGAATGAACTTTAGCCATCCTGGTTATCTGCCTCTGTGTAGTTTCCTGTGGGACCTAGAATTGAACACAATATCAACCAGAGGAGAATGCAGCTGGACTCACATTTCTCTAGTTCCAGATACTAAACTGTTGTTCCAAATGTGATTATTTTGAGGGTCAAATGAGCTAATGTTTGTAAAGAACTTTGCAAACTTTAAAATATTATATAATGTTAGCTGTTATTAATTCACTAAAACCTGCAGATTTTGTCAGATAAACAATTACCTAGTCATACCTCCCAGATCTTCAAAGTTATAAAATTGCTATTTTTTGGCACCCAAGTATGAGACTTTACATTTATCCCCATTAAGATTTGGCTTACTAGTTTTGATCCAAAATTCAGGTGGATGAGTATAGATGGGCAGGCCTATATCATGGGATGTGCATACTCTCCTGGATAGGGATGGGGGGAGCTACATAAAGAGCATATCCCCATGCTGGTCCAGGAACTCATGATAGAGGTCACCTGCTCTGCCTCCTGGTTTTGTACCCTCTTCTTAACGTGTGCAGAAAAGAAAGGCCTGGTAGCTGTTTGTTGGCAGCCAGGGAATGGCAAGGCTCCACATTTGTCTGTAGCCACTGGAAGCAGCTTAGGCAGGACTAGGTCCTCTGGGAGTCTTAACAATTCCAACCAAGCTTCTAAAATAAATCAGTGACTTTTTTCATGTGTAGAGAGATTTTTTAATCCACTGTAATTATCCAATAAATTCCTAATTCAGAGACGGAGAGTCAAGAGAGATAGAGAAATATCTTCCAAGCTATTCTAGGAATCTGTCTCACAGGGCCTTACCTTATTCTGTAACTTTAATAATGCACACTGTCAATAATGGTCATTTTCCAGGATCTAGTGGAGGCATGAGAGCCTTTCAGATGTCCACACCAAATCTAGCTTGAAAAGATGCTCTTTAAGTCTCCTGCCAACTCCATGGGTCTGGGATGCTAAGAAATTCATCAGTTCCAAATGAAACAAACAGCACCTTGCAAAATGCTTCTAATTGGATTTCCCCATTTCACAGTGGCTATATAACCTGGACATGGAGATTAAAATCAAGGTGAGGATGAGACGCAGCATTTTTACATCCAAGACCTTCCTCCTGGCCTCATACCGTGTTTTCCCATAAGAGCCTACGTGGTACAGAAGGCATTTTATTTGTTGTTAACAGGCACCACCATTTGGCTATTCTATGGGCATTGTACACATCAGCTGTTAATGAAAGGCAGTCGTCTGATTAGCAAAATTAGTTTGGCAAAGTGTCTGCTATTATTCCCCCACTGCTCATTAGTGGTGAGCTGCTAAGGAAAAGATCTCAACATCTGCCGACATTCATCCATCCATCCCAGACAGGGAAGCCTAGGAGAGACATGTGGCCAATGGGAGGTGTGTGTCCCAGGCAGGGGCCCTAGGAGTCCCATTCTGGGATGATTATCTGGGAGTTGGCCCTTCCAGAGAACATTGGCCTATCAAAGAAAGTTCTAGAACCTGGTATTCAAAATTCTTGACAATCTGGACTCAACTTGTTTTTCAACACCACATCTCTGAATTCCCCAACTCATCATCACACTCTTGGAAAGAGACCTTAAAAGCCCTCTTCTTATACCTTACTCCCCAGCACATACCCTTTGATCCAGTGACACCGAGTTCCTGACTGTTCCATGAACAAGACACTCCATCTCTTGGCTCTGGGCACTCTACCTGGTTGTCCCCATTCCTGGAATGCTCTTCTTCCTCTGCTCTGACGAGTGACCTCTATAGCTTCCTTTAAGTCCTAAGTAAAATCTCACCTCCTCAATCTAGACAAAGACCTCCCCAACTCTGCTTTATTCCAGTGGTTTCCATCTGTTAATTGTTGTTCAGTTGTTTTTCAATCACATCTGCTCCTGTGATCCCATTTGAGGTTTTCTTGACAAAGATACTGGAGTGGTTTGCCATTTTTTTCTCCAACTCATTTTACAGATGAGGAATTAAGGCCAAAAGGGTTAAGTGACTTGCCCCAGGGTCACATAGTTATTAAGTGTCTGAGGCTGAATTTGAACTCAGGAAAATGAGTTTGCCTGACTCCAACTTCAGCACTGTATCCACTGTGCCACCTAGACGCCCAATTTTGTTGCTGTTCCTTCATTGTCAGTCATGTCTGATTCCCTGTGACCCCATTTGAGGTATTCTTGGCAAAGATAATGGACTGGTTTGCCGTTTCCTTCTCCAGCTCCTTTTATCACAGATGAGGAAACTGAGGCAAACAGGGTTAAGTGACTTGCCCAGGGTCACACAGCTAATAAGTGTCTGAGGCCAGGTTTGAACTCAAGTCTTCCTGATTCCAGGCCCGGCACTTTATACACTGTGCCACCTAACTGCCCCACCACTAAGGAGCAAAATGATCTTTTTCCTTCCTCAGTACCCCACTGTCCAGTTCCTACCACATATGGGATGCCCAATACCTATTAGATACTGACCTCTCTCTACTGGAGCCATTCCAGAACTCTAATGCCTTCTAACCCTTGAACCCACTATCCTCTTAGTAGGGAACCTGCCCTGTCATTACTCTCCATGATCCTCTGGCCCTCACCATTTCTCTGCAACTCTCCCAACACAAGTATCATCTGCCATGAACTGAACATGAACCCTCCTTTATGCTGTCTCTGCTAATT
This sequence comes from Pseudochirops corinnae, assembly GCA_028646515.1. NCBI lineage: Eukaryota > Metazoa > Chordata > Mammalia > Diprotodontia > Pseudocheiridae > Pseudochirops > Pseudochirops corinnae. The sequence continues at coordinate 75,879,654 of CM053588.1, read as the reverse complement.
AGAATATGAGCTCCTTGAGAGCAGGGACAGTATTGATTTTCTACTTGAATCCCCAGTGATTAAAAGAGTGCTTGGTACATAATAAACACTTACTAAATGCTATTCCAGTCTATTCCATGCCACTTATAGGTAGCTTTCATTATATGAAGTATGGCTTGGAGATCTCCCTGGGTAGCTTCTATTTTCTCAAGGTTGAGGGGGTAAGACGTGGGAACACCTAGGGAGGGGATGTTCCATGTGAATGAGTGGACAGAATTGTGCCTTCCTAGTATGAGTTACTGTGGTGATGGGAGACATGACCCTTACAATGCTGTATGCCTGACTCTGTGGAAGCTAGGGAAATCTGGGAAGGGTCACAAAGATTCACTGAGCAGGCTATGATGACAACAGATGAGCCCTTTGATTTGTACACATGTGGTGGCTATTCACACTCCTGTGCCTGTGTTCATACTTTTCACCCCTACACCTACAGACTTGATCTCATTGGGCCACAAATGGCCAAGCAGGAGACCCTGAATTCTGTAGGCATGAGTCAGTGGTCTAGTGTTTTGTACAGAAATGGAAGCGGCAAGTACAAGGTCATCAATTCCTGTACTCAGTAGAACTGAGCTTTCATCATATACACTGATAATGGATCAGAATACAAATGAATGAACGTGAAGATGTAGGGGGAGGAGAAAGAGTATTCTCTCTCCCTCTTTCCATTCAGTCACTACCTGACTGAGCTTTCATTCAGCAATGGGACAACTAGAAGTGGTCTTCACTGGCCATTATATCAAGCTGGCAGGCTTGGTGTTGATTAACCATTGGAATCAGTCAAAGACAAAGACAGGGGATTGCTAGCAGGCTCATTCTTCCCCTTTCTCTGGAATCTGCTGCTTTATACAAAAAAGGTCCCAGAAATCAGAGTGAGGAAGCAGGAAGTGGTGGCTCAGGAAATCTGTAGTCATGACAGATTTGCCTACACCTCAACATGGGGCTCAGCATCACCTTCACCAGCTCCTGAGCTCCTCCATGATAGGGAATGGCATGAACCTGGGTGATCCCACATGAATCAAAACTTCCAACACCTCCAATGTGATCATGACTTCAGGTCCTTCCACAAACATCATCAATTCTCTCTGAACAATGTGTTCCTTTCCTTTTCCCTTCTCCCATCTTTCTTGATGTGTATTTCATAGAATCCCTGAGTTGGAAAGAATTTTGGGGATCATGCCATCCAAACTGCCTGAACAGAAATGTTTCTACTATCCAGGATTATGGTTTCAAGTTTTCATCTTTTGGGCCTAGGGCCATGTTTTGTATTAAGTAGATATTAAATAAGAGATGGTTGAATTAAGTTTTATGAATGAATGAATGAATGAATGAATGAATGAATGAACAGAGCCATATATCTCCATTCATCTCCAGAGAATCTGATAAAGGGAGACAGGAGGTCATGGAAGTAATGGGAGGGATAAAGGGTCCCTCAGGGAAGGACCTACATAAGCTTCTTCTTGTACCCAGTCTGCTAAAAGGCAAATAGACACCCTAGTTAATTAGATGCCAGTAAGTTTAGCAGAGTAGAAGAGACTAGACCGATGAACTTTCCCCCTCTAGAACACCCCAGATGAAAGGGAAGGTGGCACATTGGTGTCTGGAGGATGAGGGCAGGCCCTCCTTACCAACATTACTATTCTCTCCGTTAAGTATCTCCTTCTGATTAATTTCATTTGCATATGTGAATGAGACACTGATATGATCCACTTAATATTGCCAGTCCAGCAACCCAGCTCATCTGCATTTTGTGCCCAGAAAACAAAGGTAACTCTCTTTCCTTCCCTCCCTCCCACCGGGCAAATTCTCGCTGAGTCTGCAAGTACTAATGCACACCATTGCTCTCAAGACTTAAAACCCATTAGTAGTGTATTAAGCCAGACTTGCTGGGAGCTCATTTAAGTAATAAAAATCTCTTTGTATAGCTAATAAAAAAACAAAGGAGAGACAGAGTCAGAGAGATTGAGGCGTGCAGAAAGAGGAAGAAGAACATGGTTGGCTCTCTGTGTAGTCCCCCCCAGGGAATGCTGTCAAATCTGGAGTCATAACTGAATGCCAACATCTGCCTGAATGTTTATTGAAACTGGAAGGTACTTGAAGGACAGACTCACTGATTACATGAGGTAAAGAGAAAAAAGATCATTTATTGAACTCAGGATCCATGAAGTACGAGCTGAAAACAGTGTCTTTCAGCTACCTTCCCCAAAATAATAGGTGGGGGGTACTGAGAAACTAGGGGAGGTGAGAGCTCTGATCACTCCACTAAATATGCTCCTGTCTGTTAGGATTCTGCCCACAACTGGTCTCTACAGATGGTGGAGGTGGTAGGGGGCAATGGATCAGCTTGGACTGAGGATCCTTTTCATAAGACAGTTTTGCTCAGTGGCATAAACTCCCCTCCCCGCCCCCCCCCCCCCGACCCAAGCCCTCAAAGCCCCCCACCCTGAGTCAGTGACTTTCTGTAACAACAAGGAACCGAGAAACTGCTTTGGCTTGCAGACACAGGCTAGGCAAAGGTTTTACTACATAATCTCACCAAATCCCTTTTCTAAAAGCTGATTAAGTCTGTCTCTCTGATTGTTAATGCTAGTGGTGACTCTGGAGCAAGAGTACTAGAAGTAGAGCCTTTCAAGATCACCTAGCCCTGAAGTTCTTTGAGTAGTCAACTGCCCTCTGTGCACCCCAAAATTTAAGTGTGAGTCCTGGTTGAGGCAATGAGTCCAGATAAGGTGCTGCCCATTCCCTACCCTCTTCCTTTCCCAATTACAACTACCCATCTCTAAGACACTTTCTAAACTTTCTCAATGATTTTATCACTTAACCTAGAGTCCTTAATGTCGCATTTTGACTTCTTAGTCTTCTATTCCTGGCCCTCCACCATGTTTTACTACCTCAGGTCTCCAGCCTAAATCTCAAACTGTGCCTTATCCCTCAGCCAAACTGGCCTTTTTATCACATACTCTCACACCTCTATTTTTACTCATTCTGTTCCCTACTCTTGGATTACCCTTCTTCTGATCTGTGTTTGGTGAAATATTCATTCTTCAAGATCCGGCTTAGTAGTGACTTCTTTTGTGAAGCCTTCATGGATTCCCCTAGTTGGATGTTTCCTCTCTGGACCTTGCATTGACTTTGCCTGTTCCTCTCTTTGCACATGTGTCCTTGTGTTAGATTTCCTATTATACTTTTTATGTATGCCTTACCTTATCCCTACCAGACTGTGACATCTTTGAGGCTAAAAACTGAATCTTATTCATCTCCGTCTCTCTGAAGAGCCTAGCTAAAGGCATTACACACTGTAGGTGCTCAGGGGACGTTTCCTCTATTGAATTTTCAAGGGCATCTCCAGAGACTGTGTTGACACCAACTATGTCCCTATCCCTATGCCTAGCAAAGGACTCACACATCTCCTAAGGAACATATAGCCTGACAGGAGGCATAGGACATGGCCACATGAGAGAAAAATTGTACAGTGATAAAAAATGCTGATGGAGATCTGAGGTTGTCACTTCTCTGTACAAATTCTTCAATGGCAAGGAAGAAAACTTGTATCATCTGTCTTTTCATCTCCCACCCTCACCTCTACCTAGCATAGTGCTCTGTAAATGGCAGGTGCTTAGTAAAAGTTTGGTGAGTTGAACTGATATGATCTTTCACACCACCAATTTGATAACCCTTCTAATATCCTAGACTCAGTGTTCTTTAACCAATTCTGTGGAGGCAGCTAGGTGGCTCAGTGGATAGAGTGCTGGACCTGGAGTCAGGAAGACTTGAGTTCAAATTCAGCCTCAGACACTAGCTGAGTGATCTTGGGCAAGTCACTTAAGCTCTGTTCGCCTTAATCCACTAGAGAAGCACAGGATAAACTGCTTCAGTATCTGTGCCAAGAAAAACCCCATGGACAGTGTATGATACACAGAGTCACAAAGAGTTGGACATGACCAAATAACTCAACAACAATTTATACCTTCATGTTGTATCAATCAACCATCAACAGAGATGGAACTAAGGCAGGATAACTGGAGCTTTGCCCCAGGTGCCAAAATATAGAGGGTACAGCTGAGATTAGTATTTACTTGGTGAAGTGACTATATAACACAGTTTCTTCCCCAGACTGCCCTGTAGCACAGGTTAATTTTTCTGCCCCTTGCCCCTTCAGAGCAACCCTGTTGTGTCTCAGGGTCTTATCCCTACTCCTCAACTGAATTTATCTTAAAAAGTTGATTTCAGAAAAACCATTATGCTGCTTGCTTGGGGGCACATTTTGTGAAGCTTGTCCCAGGTGCAAAAATACTGCTAGTATGGCTGTATGTCGGACCTCACGATCACCTCAAATTGCACCATCCCAAAGACTCTGAACTCTGAGACTCTCCCTCCCACTGCCATCATCTGTGCTTCAGCCATTGTGGCAAGCCTTTATGCCTCTTGGGCTACCTCAAGTCTCTTTTGTAATTTGCAATTCCTCTAGCTTCTCTCTTTTCTTCTACTCTGGCTTCATTTTCTTTCCCACCCAGCTTGAACCCCAGGCTCTCAGTCATTTTAATTGTTCATTCAACACCATTTTAGATTTCCTCTTCCCCTTGACATCCTGGCATTTCCAAACCTGCTAATAATACTAGACTTTAGGTTATCCCAATGATTCAATTTCTTCCCTTCCACTCCCATTCTGTTGAGCATTTCTGGAGAAAATAATCAAATCCTGCTGGTTGGATCCACTACAAATTCATGCTATCTAAACTCAGATGGGCCCTCATGCTGCTCAGCAACCCTTTTATTCATCTCTTATTGACTTTTTAATCACATTCCTCACAGCAACTGCTTCAAGCCTTTTCTTCTCTCCTAAAGCCCCTCCCCCCTTTCTTCCATACTCTTAGAAGATGACCTCATCTCCTATTTTACTGATCTCAAGGCCATCTGATGTGAATTCCTTTAACCACCCTTCTCCACATCTCAAAACTTGAGTCTTTTCTCATCTTCCCTTCCTTTCACCTGGACTCTGAGAATAAGGTGATTGTCCATCTAGCCAAGGTTAGCCTCCCTGCCTGTGCCTTTGGTCTCACAACTTCCATTTTCAGGCAGAGTGGACAGCTTTATGGATGACAAAAATACATGCCTGTTTTAAAATGATGAAAAGAATGACAGATTGATATTTGTACCTAAAAAAAGCATTCCTTGACAGTGGAGGGAGCGTTACAGTGAAACATGGGCTGGACAGTCTTTCTAACACTCTGACACTTAGTAGCTATGTGACCCTGGACAGGCACTTAACTTATCTGAACCTTGGTTTTCTCATTGTCAATATGGGAATAATAATACAAGCAGAGTAGCTATTTGAAGTGAGATAAACTTTAAAGTGCTATATAATCATAAGCTATCAATTGCTTCTAGTAGTAATATTACAGTATTGTGCAGACAGCAGGCTTTAATAAATATTTGATTGATTGATTGTTCCTTTACTATCTCTTCTAGAGTCTTCCCAGGTCAATGACCCCCTTGCTCTTTTTTCATCTTCTGTCTCTCTGTCTCTCTCTGTCTGTGTCTCTCTCTGTCTCTGTCTCTGTCTCTGTCTCTCTCTCACTCTCTCTCTCTTTCCTCTTTATCATTCCTCTCTGGCTCAGATCTGTTCAGGTCACTCAATCCTAAAAATCAGCCTTCTAAACTCAACTTATTGTCCTCTCTTTGACCTTTTGTTCCATGATGTCTAGAAAGAAATTCTACTTGCTGCCTTCCTTTCTTCTCCAGGAGATCATACCTCTGGACCTTACAACCTGTTTTTGTTTTCTAAAGTTCCACTAGTATCACAAACCTTAAAACTTCTTTCTCAAAGTTCATCAGTGACCCCTTAATTTCTAAATCCAGTAGCCTTATATAACTCAGCCTTCATCCTCTTTGACCTTTCTGTAGAATTTGACAATGGCATTCATCCCTTCTTTCAGGATGCTCTCTTCTCCCTTTGTTTCTGTAACACTGTTTGTTCTGGGTTTTCTATCTCCTTCTCTGGGGTTCATAGATCTAGAGCTGGAAGGATATTCACAGTCATGCAACCCAACCCTTTGACTTCACTGATAATTGAAAGGAATGGAGGCAGTGACTCACCTAGGGTCAAATAGGTGATAAGCATCAGGGCTGGGACTCCTGAGCCAATGGCCCTTCCACTGTATCTCACTGTATCCCCCTATTCCTTCTTCCACCCCTAATGCTGTGTCCTTAGCCTTCTTCTGTTCTTTCTCTTTGCTCTCTCCCTAGACAAACTCATTCTGTTCCACAGCTATAAATGTCACCTCTAATGCAGATGTCTCCCAAATCTATATTTCTAGCCCTTTCTTCTTTCTAGCTCTAGATCCACATTTTCAAGTACCTGCTGGACATTTCCAAATGGAAATCTTGTCAACATTTCAAACTAAATGCTGACCTGAACTGGTCTTCTCCTAAAAATCTACCTCTTTTCTTCACTTCTGTGTTTCTGCTCAGGGAACCTCTCAGTTAATCAGGTTAAAAATTTGAGTCATCTTTGACTGTTCTCTCCCCCTCATTCTCTTTGCCTTCCCATAATTCCTCTGGTCAATTCTACTTCCCCAGTATCTCTTGCTTCTATTTCTTCCCTTCTATTCTTATCACCACTGCCCTGTTTCAGGTCCTTATTATCACTCACCTGGTCTATTTCCAGTTTCCCTACCTCCACCCTCTCCCCCTCTTATCTATCCTCCGTAGCACTGCCTGAATAATGTTCCTTGTTCACAGATCTAATCATGTTACTCCTCTGCTCAAAGTCCCTGCCTCTCCAATGACTCCCCATTATCTACCAAATAAAATATTATCTTCTGATTCTGGTATTGATGGCCTTCTACAAAATGGCCCCCACTCACCTTTCCAGCCAAACATCTACTCAAAGCAGACTATTCTCCCTCTATTCATTATCCCACATTTCCCCATTTCTGAGTTTGTTTATGTGTTTCCCTGTGCAGTCCCACCTCCACTTTTTGAAGTCCTATAATCCTTTGAAGCTCAGTTCAAATGCAACCTCCTGTAGGAGGAATTTCCCAGTTGCCCCAGCAAGAGATGCTCTTTCTTCCTTGGTCCTCACACAGGACTGTGTAACTCTCTATTCCATTTTGTCATAACCTGTTTCACGTTATAGTTACCTGGTATGTGCTGTCACTCCCCCCTCCTCTCTCCCCCTGATACAGGGTGATGGAAGGGGAGGGAGGTATAGAAATACAACATGCTCTCCAATAAGTAAACACGAAAGATAGATAGAGTAGTAGAAAATAATTTTAAGAGGGAGAGCATACTAAGAACCTCTATAGAGAGATTAGGAAAGGTCTTGAGGAGGTGATACCTAAGCTGTGCTCTGGAGAAAGACAGGGATTCCTTGAGGAAGAAGTGAAGAGAGAGAGCATTCCAGATGTGTCCAATGATTTGTACAAAGGCATGGAGGATGATGAAGGAATGCCATGTAAAGGGAACAGCATCAGTAGGGCACAATTAGTAAGTAGTTCCACCAGTGTAGAGACCATGTCTTCTGGATCTTTGTCTATGATTATAGAGCTTGACTCATAGGAGATGGCTAATTTTTGTTAAACAGTCCATGTAATCAGTCTCTTCACCTCTCATTTATTCCATTCACCACTGCCAATTTCATTTTCCGTGATGCATGCCTCAGGTCACTCCTCTAGTCAAAAACTTGTGATGCCTCCATATTGTCTGATTGAAACTCAAGACTGGTATTCCAGGCTCTCCACAATCTGACCCCAACCTGCTTTACTTCTCTTACACTGTTTTCAGGCTCATATTCTATGCTTTGGTTGAACTGATTTTCTCCTTTGTTTCACTGCTTTCCTATGCTTTTTTGAGAGACAGTTTACTGTAGTGTAAAAAATTCTGGAGTTGTTTGTAGTCAGGAAAGACCTTTAAATTCTGTCATTGACTCTTACTGGTTGTGTGACTGTGGGCAGGGAAATTTAACCTCTCAGAGTCTTAGTTTCATCATCTGTAAAATGGAGACAATAATAAAACACACCTCACAGAGTTGTTGTCAGAATCAAAGGAGATGATGTATGTAAAGTACTTTGGAACTCTTGAAGTGCTGGATAAATGTCATCACCATCCCTGATTCCATATCTTTCCCCACACCATTCCCTATACCTGGAGTGTTATATGTGTGCCTTCCCCAACCCCTCTGGCTAATCTCATATAGTCTTAAGCAGCCAGCTCAAATACTGCTTCTTCTACGACTTTCTTATCTCCTCACATGGAAATTATCTTCCCTTCCTTTGAATATTCAACAATATCTCTCAATATTAAGCACTTTGTTAACATGAAAAAGCTATATGGATGTGAGTGATTTGTTATTATTATTATTATAATCAGTAATACTGTCATCATTGATTTTCCCCCTTTCCCTGAGTCCAAATCCCCTTCCAGTCACCTGTCAACCAGCCTCCATATGTCTAATGCCTGCCACCCTAAAGCATCACCCTATGTAAAAACTCCATGATACCTCTTCTTCATTATTATACCCTCATCACTATTCATCTCAGCCTATTCCCTCTTTGATCCCTATCTTCTGTTTACTCTTTCTTATGTTGTTAATTGTTGCTTAGTTGTTTTCAGTTGTGTCTAACTCTTTGTGATTCCATTTGGAATTTTCTTGGCAAAGATATTAGAGTAGGGGGTGGCTAGGTGGCGCAGTGAATAGAGCAACGACCCTGGAGTCAGGAGGACCTGAGTTCAAATCTGGCCTCTGACACTTAACACACACACATACACACACACATACACACACAAACTAGCCGTGTGACCTTGGGCAAGTCACTTAACCCCAATTGCCATCCAAAAAGGAAAAAAAAAAGATACTGGAGTATCTTGCTGTTCCCTTCTCCAGTTCATTTTACAGATGAGAAAATTGAGATAAACAGGGTTAAGTGACTCACCCAAAGTCACATAGCTAGTAAGCGTCTGGGGCTGTTCTCCTGACTCCAGGCTCAGCACTCTTTCCACTGCACCATCTAGTTGCCCTCCATTCCTTTCTATAGAAGATTTGAAACTGTCATTCTATCATTAATAAGCTACCCTCCAGCAGCATCATTTCCCTACTAAAATATTTTCAGTGGCTCCCAATTACCTAGTAAATATAAACTTCTGATCCCAGAACAGTAGGCTCCCCACAAGCTGACCATGGGCTGCCTTTCCAGCCTTTTCTCATTCTATTACCAATCACATACTCTACATTTCAACCAAACAGCAGTACTCTTCATGTTCTGTTCTCGTCCTGTCCTCTTAACTGGAGGAACATCTCCCTTGCCCTCCATCTTCAACTATGACAATCTAACAAAGACATTCCTTCATTCAAGACCCAATGAAGGCTCCATCCTTTCCACAAAGACGTTCCTGGCTCTCAGATTCCCCAGAGCACATCACCTGGATTTCCCCTTAGCATTAATATCTTCTCCTTTGTGCTACAGCCTTTATGTACATGCTTCTTCCTCCATTGAATTCCAAGTCCTTTGACAGTAGGGTCTTGTGCTATCTGTCTTACTCTCCCTAGGGCCTTGCACATAGTAGATGGCTTAATAAAAGTTCATTGAATTAAAGAACACAATTAAAATGTAAATATCTTACCTGGGAGGGGTAAGACATTAATTCAGCATCTGGGTATATGCATGGGGGGTACTGGTGACAGAAGAACTGATTCTCCATCAACCACCAGGTATCCATTTTTAGTGGAAATCTCTTTTTCCTTTGCCTCTAGCCAAGATGTATGACTGAAGATGTATGACATGGAGCAGGGCAGCTGAATAGGAAGGACAGGAAGTTTCCCTAGTCCTCAGGGATCTCCCATGGGACCTTGGTAGGGTCAGTCACCTGAAATCAGGATATTGTTCCATGTGCATCCTAGTTCTGATCAGTCTTCTCTTCCCGGAGTGTCATACCCCAAGTGCCTTTGTATTTACTACCTGAGCACTGTCCTTGTCTTCTAGCTGAGCACAGAGGAAAAGAGAATAGGACAGGACAAGATAGGACAAGACAGAACAGGATAGGACAGAAGCTTCTGATTTCCAAGATGAGATGCCACTATTCCCCCATATGGTATGTTTTCACCAGCATCTTAATTGGATTTATCATTGGTTTTATACAAGGTGACTAATAAATAACCATAATGACACTAATAGAGCCTGCATTTATCATCCTGGGCCTGGGAGGCCCTGGGGGAGAGACCTCAATGAGATGATTGGCAGCCTAACTTGGTGAGGAAGGGAGAGAGCCAGCCAGCTCAGGAGGAAGCAAGGGAGAGAGGATGGGTAGCTCTGTTATTCACAGCCTGCCTTGTTTCTTGCTGAATTCTGTAGGAGCATTGGGGCCAGTTCCTCCTGCTTTCACTCTGACCCCTGTACCCATCAGGAAAAGGCTTTCACTGTCCTCTCTGTGGGATCCACAGGGCTCCCCTGGGCATCACAGAGAGGGAGATACTGAGCTCCAAGAGGGAGTTGAATGGCAACAGAAATAAACAGGCAACAAAAGCACTGGCTAGGAAACACTTTTCTGCACCACCTCAGAAACAGCCCTCAACACACAAATCTGCACCCAAGGCCCCAGAACCTTCTGATCTAGAGTTCCATGACCCAGAGCCAACTAGAATGACCCCCCAACAGTTCACAGAAATGCAGCATGCTGACAGCTACCCTTGACTGCTCTTTGACACAGTCCCCCTCTGTGAATATAGACAGGAAGCATGTATCATTCTTGGTCACTTTTGTGAGAACTAGGGACGTACCTCCATAAGCCATAAGATGGCCAAGGCTCCAGGCCCTGTGAGGCCTTGGAGAAGGGGTAGGAGGAGCAAGGGAATCTCATCTCCCCTTGCAACATGCCTCATGGGACTCCTCCAGTTGAGGGCTGGCTATCTCAGCAGAAAGGAAGTTTGGGTCTGGGCCCCAAAGGCCACAACCTTTCTCTCCTGCTGCCTGCCCATAATGACCACTTCTGGGGCTGGCTGGTATTCTACTCCAGAGATAGATGGTGCTGGAAGCTCCCATTCTCCTTCCTTCTCTGTAACTGGCATCCCCTGTCAATTACTGGCAAGAAGGTATACCTATCTTGCACTACCTTCCATGAAGGTTTTTCTCAATTTGATAAAGGAAATCTGACAGCCTAATTTCCTTTAGGAAAAGAAATGCTTCTCCCATTCAAGGACTAGACCATCAAGACACCTTCCCAGAAATGAGGACAGACCTACATGAGCCAGCTAGTCAGTCAATAAGCACTTATTAGGCACCACTGAGCTAAGCTCTAGGGAAATTAAAAAACAAAGCAAAAGACAATCTTGCCCTGAAGGAGCTTACAACCTGTCGGGGAGACAGGAAGTAAACAAATACGTACAAACAGTACACACAGGTCAAGAAGGGAGAATCAAAAGGAGGAAGGCACTGGAGTTAAAAGGGCTTGGAGAAGGTCTCCTGTAGCAGATGGGATTTTAGTTGGAACTTAAGGAAAAACCCAAAGGCCAAACTTAAACACCAAACAACACTTAGCAAGAATGAAAACTACTCTGCATTTGTCTAGATACAGACAGATGGAGAGGTGGCAGAATGATTCACCTCAGTTCCCAGTAAGGCATTTGTTTGCCTCTGTGCTAATTTCTGGCAGGGCCCAGTAGAGAGAAGATGTGTTTGGAGTTGAGACCTGAATTTAGTCCCATCTCTGTCACTGATCTTCTGTGCAAGCCTACCTATTAACCCTCTCTGAGTCTCAGTTTCCCCATCCATAAAATAGAATAATTTGCCTTTACTTTCTTTTTACTTTATAGGTAATATTTGTATGAGAGGGAAAATGTGGGCTTCCGTAGTGAGAACAAGTTTAGATTCACCTAGGGTGAATCCCAGATCTACCACTCACTGCCTTAGTGACCTTGGAGGGGTCAATTCACTTCTACTCTAGAATTTCCTCATCTGTGCAATAGGAAAGGTGTGGAGTAAAGTGATCTCTAAGGTCATTTACAGATGTAAAACTCTGATTCATGATTCTATGAGTGGGTAAGAAGAAAAGTCTAAGTGTACCATTCAGAGCCAGATGGAACCTTAGATCAGCCGTTCTCAACCTATGGGCCATGACCCCTTTGGGGGGTCAAATGACCCTTTCACAGGGGTCACCTAAGACCATCAGAAAACACATATTTCCAATGGTCTTAGGAACCGAGACACTGCACTCTTTTATCTGTCTCCAGGCGAGTCCACCTACATGCAGATACACCCACATACGAGTTTTAAAGGGTTGAGGCATTAGGAAGATTGAGAACCACTGCCTTAGAGTTATCTAGCCCAATCTCACAATAATAATAGCCAAAATTTACCTAAAGCTTTAGGGCTTATAAAACACTTTACATAAGGTTATATAAAGACATGAGAAGCATAACTGGATGATAGAGAGGTTATTATTAGACTATGAAACTAGTATGTACAGGTTAGGTCAGGGGTGGGGAATCTGCAGTCTTGAGGCCACATGTGGCCTTCTAGGTCCTTGAGTGAGGCCTTTTGACTGAGTCCAAGTTTTATGGAACAAATTTTTTTATTAAGGAGATTTGTTTTCTGAAGTTTGGATTCAGTCAAAGGGTCACACTTCAGGACCTAAAGGGCCATGTATGACCTCGAGGTTGTGGGTTCCCCACCCCTGGGTTAGGTAATTTGCTCAGAGCCCCACAACTAGTAAGTGTCTGGGGAAGAATTTGAATTCAGAACTTTCTCACTCAAGGCAAAACATTCTACCCACTGCTACCCACTGTTACCTCTTACTTTCTGGGTGAAAAAAATGAAAAAGGGACAGTTAAAGTGATTTATGCAAAGCCATACAGTTAGGAAGCAAAGCTAGAAATAGAACCCAGGTCCCTGACTCCCAATAACAAATGTTTTTTTTTGTGAATGCTGATTGTGAGGCCATGTGCTGTGGTGGACAGAGGCCTGGACTGAGAATGGGAGGTACAGGTTCTGTTCTCCTCTGCCCTGCTCCTGTTTCAGTGCATGGTTTTCTCCTGGGTTGCATCCTATCAGTCTCTTCTGTGGTGTCCCAAGTCAGGTTAGGAGACATGCCCTTTCCCCTGGACACAGACACTAACAATCACAGCAGGGATAAAGACGATTTCACTAGGTCAATAGAGGTTAGACAGAGCAACAAGAGGAAACGAGGCCCTTTTGCCAGCACGAGAGCTCTAGAAACAGGGGAGAGTCATTCTTGTTTTCAGAAATTATCGGTATAAAGTTTTTATGAAGGGTCCTTCCCAGCACTTGGTCTTTCCTTGTCTTTGGCTCTCCAAGTGACCAGTTCCATCCATGCCATGTCTTTATTTCTCTTTCTGTGCCTGACTTATTGCCTCTGCCTCACTAAGAAGCAAAGTGGGTAGAGTGTGGGATGTTCAGGGCCTACCTCAGACACTTAGTAGCAGTGTGACCTGGACAAATCACTTAATCTCTGGGCCTCAGTTTTCTCGTCTGCAAAATGGAGATGGATAATAGCATCTACCTCAGAGTGTTTTCATGAGGGTCAACTAAGATTCCTTATGTAAACCAATGTGTGAACCATAAAATGCTACAAAAAGGCAGGTTGTTATTCTCTTCAATAAAGATTCTTAACCTTCTTTGTTTCATGGACCCCTTCTCTGAAGTCTATGGACTTCTTCTCTGAATAATGTTCTCTAAATGAATAAAATAAAATAAAATTCATAGGATCATAAACAAAACCAATTATACTGAAATGTAGTTATCGCATTTATTTTTGTTTTAAAATTCATGGACCCCAGGCTGAGAAGGCCTGCTCTAGAGCCTTGCTCTTCTGATACCAACTCCCCCCACACAAACTCTAGTCACCTGGGCGGAGGGAGGAATTGTCTCTCTTCTCCCCTCTAAGGTTAATCCCATCCTCCATGCCTTTGCTTTCATTTACTTCTGTCTCCTTCTCCAGTCCCTTGCTTTAGCAGTCATCCATTCTCTCTCCTTCAAACATCTTGAGACTCTTCCTTCCTTCCATTCTTCTGCTCAGAATGGCTCCCTGTTGCCTTCTCAGTAAAGTCTAAACTCCCTAGCCTGGCATTCAAGGCCCTCCACGGTCTGAAGCCATTGTACTCTTCCATACTCTGTCCCTCCAAATAATTCATACTCAAGTTAAAATAAAGTGATCTTCAAGCTTCCCCGCCTCTGCCTTAGCTCACAGTCTTCTCCATGCCTGGAATAACCTCTTCCTACTTTCTGTAAGAAACTACCTATTTTGTGTATAGTAGAACAAGTACTTCCTTTGTAGGCAAGAGAACTGTGTCCAAACCACCCATCGGTATAGATGAAGCAGGTAGATGGCACAGTGGAGTATGCTACGTGTGGAGTCAGGAAGACCCAAGTTCAAATCTGGTCATAGACTCTCACTAGCTGTGGGGCCCTGGGCAAATCTGTTTGTCTCAGCTTCCCCAAATGGAAAGTTGGGATAATAATAGCACCTATTTCCCAGGGTTGTTGTGAGGATCAAATGAGACAATATTGATAAGTAATACCTAGCACTGTGATTGGCTTATAGTAGGCACTACATAAATGTTTACTCCCTCCTCCTCCCCTCTAGCTGTGTGGCCCTAGGTAAGTCACTTAACTTGTCTGCCTCAATTTCTTCACCTATGAAATGAGGATCCTAATAGCACCTATTTCCCAGGGTTGTTGTGAGGATCAAATGAGATATTTGTAAAACACAGTGCTTGTCACATAGTAGGTACTTAAACAAATTCTTGTTCCTTTCCCTGTAGCTTCATCAGTCAATTAGTCAACTGACTAGTATTTAGCTGAGCCCTGATCTTGTTACTGGAAATACAAAGACAAAAGTGAAATAGACCCTGTCCTCGAGAAACTCAGATTTTAAGGAAAAGACAACATTTAAGTATAATACGGAATATGGACAAAATTCATATCAGGGGGAGGGACCATGGGTGACCACAACCTGAGTCTAGCGGGATCTCATAGGAGGACCACAATGTCTCTGGCTCTCATTTCTTCACTTCAAAATGAAAGACTTGGAAATGGTAATCTGTGAGGTCACTAGAAAGCTGAAATCCTCGGACCCCAAATTCTTATCCGTCCTTTAAAACTGGACCCAAATGCTGGGCTTCCTCTCCAAATCCTTACCTGATCCCCTCTGTCAGTAACGATGTTTTCCTGGATCTCACAAAGTACTCTGCAGCTTTTTGGTGCCCTTATCACCAATTATTGTGCATTGCAGTCATTTGTGTGTGTGTCTTATCCCCCAGTGGACTGACTGCAGCTCTGTAGGGGCAGAGACCTTTCCTTATCTCCATTTGTACCTTCTTTAGGGCTCAGCACAGTGCTTCACACACAGTATAGACTTCTAAAATGTTGACTGGTGCAGTGGGAGTGCAGCTGGCTCTGAAGAGAAAGAACCCAGGATTGAATCTCAGCTCGGTGTGGCCTTGGGCAAATCACTTAACTTCCTCTGGTCTCAGTTTCTTCAATTGTAAAACAACAGAGTTGGATTCAGGTCCCTTCTACAGGTCTACATCTATGTTCTATGAACTAAACTGAATCCAGGTAACTCTAGTCTGGTTCAGTGTCCTGTATCCATGGAGGGAAAACCACCATGGGCCATGGAAGATGTGGAGAGGCTCTTCGGAACTCCTATAATACTCCTGTAACACAACTACTGGATGAGAAAAGTATCAAAAGGTTTTATTCTTCTAGTTTGTACCTATTTTATTAGGTGAGGGAAGGACATTCCTTCTATCAGGTAGCTAACTGGTATTAGACCTAGAGTCAGACCAAGTGGATATCAAATCCAACGTCAGACACCTACTAGTTATGTTATGCTGGATAAGTCATTTAACTACACTGCCTCAGTTTCCTCAGCAGTAAAATGGGGATAATAGCACCTTCCTCATAGGGTTTTGGCAAGGATCAAATGAGTTAACACATGTAAAGTATTTTTCAAGCCTTAACGACCTACACAAATAATGACAATAACAATGATTACTCTCCCCACCACCACTGATATGCAACTTATAATGAATCAATCAATTGAACCAACATTTATTAAGCACCTACTATGTGCCAGATGCAGGGGACACAAAGACAAAAAGGAAATAGTTTCTCTCCCCAAGGCACTTATGCTCTGTTGGAAGATAGTATAAGAGAGTTTCCTAGGAGTACTGAGAGGTTAAGCAACTTGTCCAAGGTCATATGACCAGTATGTGTCAGAGATGAAATTCAAACCCAGATCTGCATAACTCTGAGCTCAGTCTTCCACTCATTATGGCACATTGCATTTATTGATATCCCAAATTTGCAGATGACAGAAAAATAAATCAATCACAAAGGATTTACTGACCACCTACTATGTGCTAGGTAGGCACTATGCTAAGCTCTGAAACTCCAAAAAAAAAAAAAAAAGACAAAAGACAGTCTTTGCCTTTAAGGAGCTTACAACCTAATGGCAGAAACACACACATATATGAAAAAAATACATACCTACATACATATATACATACATTATACATACACACATATACATATATTCACATAAACAAGCTATATACAGGATAAATAAGAAATAATTAACAAAAGGAAGACACAGGAATTAAAGGCTTCCTATAAAAGGAGGGAGTTTAGTTGGGACTTGAAGGAAACCAGTAGGGGGAGATAAGAAGGGAGAGCATTCCAGGGAGGGAGAATAACCAAAGAAAATGCCTGGAGTCAGGAACTGGAGTGATCTGTTTATGGGACAACAAGGTCAATGTCGCTGAAGAGTAAGGTGTAAGAAGAATGGAAAGGTAGGAGGTTGTCAAGTTATGAAGGACTTTGAACCCCAAGCAGAGGACTTTTTCATTTGATCCTGGAGGCAATAGGGAACCTGTGAAGTTTATTGAGTAGGAGGATGGCATAATCAGATCCCCATTTTAGGAAAATCACTTTGGTGACTGAATGGAGGATGGATTGGAGTGGGGAGAGACTTGAGGCAAGCAGAACCACTAAACAGCTATTGCAATAGTCCATGCATGGGGTGATTAGGGCCTGCACCAAAACAGTGGCAGTGCCAGAGGAGAGAGAAATTTGAGAGATGCTATAATGATGAAAATGAAAGGCCTTGCAACAGAATGAATTGTTGGGGGTGGGGAGGGAAATGAGAGATAGTGAGGAATTTCAGGAATGACTTGTAATTGAGAACTTGAGGGACTGGGAGGATAGTGCTTCCCTCTATAGTAACAGGGAAGGCAGGAGGGAAGTGGAGGTTTAAGGGGAAAGATAATGAGTTTTGTTTTGGACATGTTGAGCTTAGGATGTCTACTGGACACCCAGTTAGAGATGTCTGAAAGGCATTTTGAGATGCAATACTGGAGGCCAGAAGAGAAACTGGGGCATATATTTGAGAATTGTCAACAGAAAAATGGTAATTAAATCCATGGGAACCAATAAGATGTAGTCTAGAGGGAGATGACAGGAGGGGCCAGGATAGAACTCTGATGGGATGCACACTTAGAGGGCATGATCTGGAAGAATTATCCATCAAAGGAGACAGAGGAGAGGCAGCATAAGCAGGCGGGGCAGCAGGAGAGAGTGGTGTCCTGAAAACTTAGAGAGAAGAGTGTATCAAAGAGGAGAAGGTACTCAACAGTGTCAAAGGCTGAAGAGAAGTCAAGGAGAACAAGGTTTGAGAAAAGGCCATTGGATATGGCCATTAAGAGATCATTAGTAACATTGTATGCCCAGACTGGTGTGGGTACCAGTCTCAAATCTGACTGCAGACTCAGTGTTCTTTCTTCTAGACCAGTTGGTAATAGCCCTAATATAGAAAGAGTAAAAGATAAAGTCTTGAGGGGGCAGCATAATGGAAAAAGGATATTATTTGGAGTGCCTCAGTCATTTAATGTGTAAAATGAGAAGGCTGGCCTAGATCAGGGCTTCTTAAACTTGGGTCTATGAATTTGAAACACACACATATATGTGCATACATGCATATATAGATGTACATAGATAACTATTTCAACAGAATTGGTTTCTTTTGTTATCATATATATTTTATTCATTAAAATATTATTTTGAAAAGGGATCTAAAGTTATCAACAGATCCCTGAAATAAGTCAGTGGCCTGAAAGTTATTATGAAGCTCTGGCCTACCAGGTCTCCCTGGTCCTTTCTGCTTAAAATTATTGGATGCTACATGGTTCCTCATAGTGACAAATAAGACTATGATTCTATAGGGATACTTAAGCTCATCTTTCCTGCCCAAGAGAACATCCCATTTTGGGTAACATCCCATTCTCCTTTGGAATTCCCAGTGATGGGGGTGGGGGAGAGGGGGATAATCTGCAGGCAGCTAGAGCTCTAAGCAGGCTTCTCATTTTAAGGAGGATGATTTGTTGCTGTGCATTTGAACAACGGTAGCCAAGCATGTTTCCTTCCTAGTTTAGCTAGCAACTCACACAAGATTGATTTGCTAATATTAAAGGTAAGGAAGAAAAAATATACAAGCCTGAAGCTACAATATAGGAGGGAAATTAGTGGAGTATCCCTGTTCTGGAGCTGAATCGGTTACATCTGCAAACATCCATTCCTGGCCAGTCTGGTATCACAGAAGCTTTGACTTAGGGACCATGGAGAGCTACCCAGAGGAACAGGAATGGTCAGACTATAAGCCCATTTTCTATGATGATTAACCCCTGGGAGAGAGATGAAATTATAGGAGGAGGGGTATCAGAAGATCAGGTAGATATAATGTAGTGGAGTGAAACGTGGTCTACAGGTTTTGTCCCTGCCAACTAGAATGTAAGCTCCTTGAGGACAGAGGTAATATCTCTTTTTTGGCATTTATGTCCTCAATGTCTGGCACATAGAAATTATTTAATAAATGCTTTTGTTCATTCACTCATTCAGACAAATGGAGTGAATCCATAAAAATGGCTAGCCTTCTTGATAAAGCTAAGTAGGTGGCCCAGGAAACCTATGCCTTATGGCTCCCATTTAATAATTAGAGTTTCATAACTTTGCCTTCCTAATAATAACCCACATTAAGTTTTGCAAAGCACTTCGGGGCAGCTAGGTGGCACAGTAGATAGAGTTCTGGGTCTGGAGTCAGAAAGACCCTAATTCAAATCCAGCCTCAGACATTTACTAGTGACCCTGGGCAAGTCATTTATTCCTGTCTGCCCCCTCAGTTTCCTTATTTCTAAAATGAGCAGAATGAGACTTTTTAGATATGGGCAGTGTGAAAATCTGTTTTGCTTGACTATGAATGTTACAAAAGTTTTGCTCTTCTTTTTTCCTTTAAATTGGGGGTGGAAGGGAGAGGAAAAAAATGCTTGTTAATTGAAAAATTAAATGAAAAAAATTTAATGTAAGCTTTTTCAGGGCAGGAATTTTTTCTTTTTCTTTGTGTCCCTAGTGCTTAGCACAAGCCCTGGCACATCATAAATGCTTTCAAAGTGCTTGTTGATTGATTTTTTTTTGTAAATGACATCATAGAAGGGGAAGAGGGTTCAGGAAGCTGGGCTGGAAAGGCTATTGCAGCCATCTTGCAGACAAAGTTTGTCAAATTCATAGTCCAAGCCACAGCATACCCCCAGCACTAACTGAAAACCAGGGCACACAGCTGGATCAGCCTCCCAATCTGGCATTTCTGGCTCCTAAGCAGGGTACACATCATTGGTGCCATCTTCCAAGCTGGCATATAGACCTCACAATCTGGGAGCACAGCTGGAGCAGCACTCCCAAGCTGGCATCTGTAGATCCAAATGTGGAGACTTCACTTTTGGAACTGTATGGGACCAGAACAGAACTACCTTCTAAAAATACAAAACCTCAACTGTCAAGTCAGGTTTGGATTCTTAGAGCCAATCTGAAAAAAGATTCAATTCCATCTGTCATGTAGCATCTTGAATACAAAGTGTTTGCCCCCTGTGGAAAAGTCTACACTCCCTTCCTGGAAGAGGCCCTAGGATATCTCTTGGACCTCATCTTGAGGTAGGCCTCCAAATGGCCCTGTTTCTCATCCCTGTAAATCTGTAGCATTTCTAGGATGGCAGCCACCAAGGAAGATTGTTGTGTCCATCCCCTGACTATTTTGCCCAAGCAGGACTTCTTCCGGAGAGACCCTGTCATATACCAAGGCCAAAGGCAGAAGGCCATTGGAGTTGGGCTGGCCACCATATCTTCTATGATCCTCCTCCTGGTGGAGAGCAAACAGACCTGGTTTTCAAGTCAGAAGACTGGAGTTTGATTCCTGGCTCTGCTGTTTATCACCTGTGTGACCAAAAGCAAATCAAGACCTCTTTGGGTCTTAGTTTACTCATGCATAAAATGAAAAGCTGTACTTGATGACCTGAAGGTCTCTTCCAGCTTGAAATCTATAATCCTGTAGGTCCTCAGTTTTGACCTGTACCCCACCCTTATATTATGATCCTAACAGTTGTCTATACAAGGTCACACTATTCTCTTTAACTTGGAGGAAGCTATGGATGAAACATTAGTTGCATGTTATGAAGGGCTGAAGATAGAGAAAGAGAATAAACCCTTTGGAGCTGAGATGTGCTGGATCCATTTCAAGAGTCCATGAAAGAAAGAGATAACCTTAAAGTCAGCAAAGCATACCTTTCTTGATGCATGTACATTTTGCCAAAGCAAAAATTCAGAAAGGAAGAAGGCAGGGGTGGGGGGAGGGTGGCAGTAGGAGAGTATTCTGAATTAAGGAATAACTGCATTGTGTGATCTTGGACAAGTGCCTCACCTCCCTGGGTCTCAGCTTTCCCATCTGTAAAATGAGGGGGTGGGATTACACGGCCCTTTCCAGTTCTAGTTCTGTGACCTGATGATCTCCTGCTTATGGGGCCAAGATCTGGTGTTCCTGAGCTGTAGTTCATTGTCCAAAGTATTTTGGGTGACGTGCTCTGCTTCCACCCCCCCCCCCACTTTAATCCTAGATGTGGGTGAAATCTCAGAAGAGAGACAAGTATGAATGAACCCAAGCATGAGTGTCTATAGAACCAATCAGCAACATAAGCCTTAGGTTCTGGAAGACTGGACGACTTAGAAGCCACTTTTTACTTCTCCCAGTCCTGGATGCTCAAACCTGAGGATTTCCAAACTGAATCCCCCTGCTCTCCCAAAAAACCCAATGCAAACTGAGGCCAGTCTAGGCTCAGGAAATGGCTGAGCATAGTCTGAGGGAAAGATACTGACTGACCATGATTTTCCACCTGAGAACCTCAGCTCAAATCAATTTTAACTATTGCTATTTCTATGACCAATTTGCTCAACCTTTCTGGGCCTCATTTTCATCATTTGTAACATGTGTGGGTTAGCCAGGTGGTGCAATGAATAGCATGCCAGGCCTGGAGTCAGGAAGACTCACTTTCCTAAGTTCAAATGTGGCCTCAGACATTTACTAGCTGTGTGACCCTGGGCAAGTCACTTAACCATGTTTGCCTCAGTCTCCTCATCTGTAAAATTAGCTGAATAATGATAGAGCAAACCACTCCAGTATCTTCGCCAAGAAAACCCTAAATTGGATCATGAAGAGCCAAACATGACTGAAAAACCATTGGACGGCAACAAAACATGTGGGTTGCACTCAATAGTCCCTAACAGTGCTTCCAGGCCTAGATCTATGATCTCCTGAGATCACACTAAGAGAAGCAGGCGGGAATTGACACAGCACATTAATGTTAAGCCTAGGCTCCTGTCTTCTCACTCTGGAAGACCCCTCCACTCCCGTGGACCCCCTTCTATTGTTAATTTCCTTCTTTAATTTCCATTTTGAGGAAGTTCTCAGGCCATCCTTCATTCATGCCTTTCTTGGTCCCCCTCCTGATGCTCCAGACATCACCACCATGTTCCCATATGGCTACCTTCTCTTCCCTCCCTCTCTTTTCAGCTCCTTATATGGTCTTGTCTAATTAGAATATAAGCTTCCTGAAGGAAGAGATTGTCTTTCTTTTCATTAGGCGGTCAGCTGGCTATCTACATTTTCCCTGAATGTCCCAGGGGCACCTCCAACTAAACAAAGGTAAACTCATCTGTCTCCCTATTAATTTTCCCCTCTAATTTTCACTTTTGTTGATGGCACAGTTAACTTTTAACTCATTCATGTTAAAACTGTCAACTGTCATTGAATCCCACCTCCCTGCTTCTCCCTTAAGCCAATCAATAGCCAAGTTTGGATCATTCTACCTCCACAGTCTTTCTCACATATGATATTATTCCCCTACTTATAGGCCATCATTATCTTTCATTGGAGTTATTATAATAAACTACTATTATAATAAACTATAATAAAATATTATAATAGTTTATTATAATAAACTAGTTTTCTACTTCTCTTCAACCTACCTTTTGTTCAAATATACTGTGATTTTGGAAGTATGGGAAATGCTGATATGGAACTCCTTTTAGCAACATAAATTACAACCTCTCTCTAACCTAACAGATAAATCTTAGAGAGTTTTCAGTTATAAAGTTATAAGTTATAAAGATGTTAAGACATGTGTTAAAGGTGGATTTGAATCCAGGCCTTCCTGAATTCAAGACTAATGCTCTACTTTTATCTACTTTTCACACTGCCACAAAATAATCTGTCTTATGCATAAAGCTCATCACATCATTCCCCTAAATTTCCAGTGACTCTCTACTACTTAATGGATACAATATCAGTTGCTCATGCATGCATTCAAGGTCCTCCCCAGTCTGGGTCAAACTCTACTATTTGCCTACATGTAATCAATGTTCTAAAGCTAAAGGTGGCTTCCTCACTATTCTCTGATCTCATTCTGCCCTTTCCTGTGTCTGTTCAACCCTTTGATACACAGTCCTTTATCTTTGGAAAACTCACTACATTTTTACCTGCTGGAATCCTCCCTTCCCTTCAAGACTAAGTTCTTCATTGAAGAAGGCCTTAAACTGATTCCTCTCTTCCCAGTTTCTCATCCCTTTCTATCTGACCTCTCCTATGCACAGTTTCTCATTCCATTTTGTCTAATTACATGCAGGTTTCACTCCCTTCCTCTTCCTTCCTCCCCACAAAACTTAAGGCAGTTATCATGTTCATCCTCACATCCTTGTACATAGTGTTCTGCACACAGCAGGCTCTTAAGAATCACTGAATGAATTGAACTGAACCCTGCTAAAGTCGATCTGGTTGGGGCTCTTATATTTGGCTATTCTCATGTTTGTTTCTCAGCTTCCTTTCAGAACACTGTTGCCCTTCCCCTGTCTTTATATTAGTTACTAATCAGATTAACCACTTGCCTCTGCCTACCCATGGACCTGGCTCTGACAGACATAAGTGGGCAGACTTTCTATTTGCCTCAATGCTCTTCTTCTTTTGAAGGGTCTTCTTGTCATTCCCATCTTCTCAAGATCTCTCATATGTGTTCCCTTCTCTCCATTCATTGTCACCACTATGGTGTGGGACCTTATCACTTCATACACAAACTACTGAGATAGCCTTCTGCATGGCCTCCTTACCTTCTGTCTCTGCCTACTACAACCCATCTCTACTCAGGTACCAGCAGTTTTCTTAAAGCACAGTTATGACTACATTCCCCCTCCAACTCAATGAATTCCTATTAACTCTAGAATCAAATATGTAATTCTCTGTTTAGCAATTAAAGTCCCCTTCTACCTTCTCAGTGTTCTTATTCCCCATTCTGTATTCTGCCATCCAGCTTCTCTGGCTTACTTACTTTTCCTTGCAAACAATATTTCATCTCCTGACTCCATGTCTTTTCACTGGCTGTCCCCCATACCTAGAATGTGTTCCATCTTCACTTCTACCTCCTAGCTTCCCAAGACTCCCTCAAGAGTCAGCTTAAATCCCACCTTCTACAAGAAACCTTTCCTGGTCTCTCCCTCTGCTAATGCCTTCCCTTTGAAACTAACCTTCCAATTACACCATATAAATCCTATATGTACATAGTGATATGCATGAGGTCTCCTTCATTAACGTGAGCTCCTAGAGGCATGGGCTGTTGTTTTTGTCTTTTTTTTTGTAAATGCTTGTTGACTGACTCAGAGTCAAGATAGTTAGAGTTAGGGGTTACATCACCATCCAGCTCAGCACCAGTAAGGTCAATATCATTGGTTTTCTGGGGACATCATTTCATTCTCTCTACTGAGAACATAAGCTGCTGGATGGGTGTGGACACCCCACTCTGTCCTTTCTGTCAGCTGCACTGTAAGGCAGACCCTAACATGAAAGGTTAGCAGTTATAGGAAGGAAAAGGATGCCTCAGCAGAATGGGTTGCCAATGCCTTTCAGTAGAAAGATAGAAAGTTGACACAGTTAATCAAATCATAGGATTTCACTTAAATTAACAAATGATTATTTTTCATTGAAGAAGAATTAAAGAAAACTTGATCTATCAATTTGTTGATTGTTCTTTCCCATGCAGAAAGCAGCCAGATGTCTAAACTAAGCTGTGACATAATAACAGTAATAATAATAATAATAATAATAATAATAATAAATGACATTTATATAAGTGCCTTAAGGCTTAGAAAGTGCTTTACATATATTATCTCATTTGCACTCATTGACATACAGAATTAAAATGGTTGATAATGAGTAGACACAGCTGGAGTGACAAGGGTCACTTCTGCTAATGAAGGGTATCCCTGTGGGAAGGGAATGAATGTCTCCCATGTGAATATGTCAAGCAGAAAGGGAATTTCATCTACTGGAACAGTGGCTGGCATGTTAAGATGGTCTTTGGATGGGGGACAGTGCTTAGGTTGGGGACCTCCTGAGCAGGGCAAACCAGAGCAGGTTAGAGTGTCCCTTGCAGGGTCAGAAAACACTAAACTGGTAGCAACAAACCAATATCCTTCCTTAGAGGGCTGTTAAATGGTAATATGGATAGATAGAGCACTGGGCTTAGAATCAGGAAGACTCATCTTCCTGAGTTCAAGTCTGGCCTCTGACACTTACTACCTGTGTGACCCTGGGCAGGTCACTTTAACCCTGTTTGCCTCAGTTTCCTCATCTGTAAAAGGATCTAGAGAAGGAAATAGCAAACTACTCCAGTATCTTTTCCAAGAAAATGCCAAATGGGGTCACAAAGAGTTGGAAACAATTGAACTCTTCCTTATCCATTATGCTCTCTCCCCATTCTCCCCTATGACCTCTTCACTCGGGTCCAGCTGAGCTTCCAAGTTTTTACTTGTTCATAGAATCTCAAAAGTTCAAGGGATCTTAGAGGTCATATAGTCAAACTCACAAAAATTTCCTCTACAACCTGCTAAATGAGAAATACTGTTCACAATTGATGACTTCCAGTGAATGGGAACCCCTTCCACTTTGAGACAGCTCTAAATAGTAAAAAATTATTCTTTGCATTAAAATTAAATCTGCCCCTTTCCAAACTCTTTTGCACCTAGTTCTACCCTCTGGGTTCAAGCAGAATAAGTATAACCTCTCTTCCATGTGGCAGCCTTTAATTAAAAATCGCTAAGTCTCTTTTCCTCCCCAATAAACATTTCCAGTTTAACCTGAGGACTCTTTTATGTAATGGACTCCAATCTTCTCAACTTCCTGGTTTCCCTCTTCTGGCTACCCTAGGCATTTTCCTTAAGTGGAGGATCTGGGAGGAGTCCTGTCCTCTCTCTCTCCTCTTTGTATGTAAATATATGCCTCATGACACATGGCCAGTGTACTGTTTGTGGGAGTGGGGTGGAGGTAGAAGGGGAAAGAGAGACTTAAGATGGGACCACAGGAATGAGAAGCTGGTTGTGAACTCATCAGACAGTCTCAGAGAAGGAAAGAGAAGGCATACTCCAAATACAAAGCAGCAGTGAGAAGACAGAAAAGCACACTGGGATAAGAGCAGGAAAAATGGAAGAATGACACATATGGGAACATGGTCTCACAAGGAGACAATCTGCATTACTCACAATTTTCTTTTAAAAAGTCTATATATTTCCAATGAAGTCCAACAGCAAGAGATAGTAAGAGAAACCCCATTTAAAGTTACTATAGACATTATAAAATATTTGGGAATCTACCTGCCAAAACAAACCCAGTACCTATATGATCACAACTACAAAACACTTTTCATACAAGTAAAATCAGATCTAATTGGTAGAAATTAAAGATATCTATAAGCATATGAAAAAATGTTCTAAATCACTATTGATTTGAGAAATGCAAATCAAAATAACTTTGAGGTACCACATCTCACCAGTCAGATTGGCTAAGATGACAAAACAGGAAAATGACAAATACTGGAGAGGATGTGGAAAAATTAGAACACTAATGCATTGTTGGTGGAGTTGTGAACTGATACAACCATTCTGGAGAGCAATCTGGAACTATGCCCAAAAGGCTATAAATAGTTGCATACCCTTTGACCCAGTAATACCACTTTTGGAGTTGTATCCCAAAGAGATCATAGAAGTGGGAGGAGGAGCCATATGTACAAAAATATTTATTGCAGCTCTCTTTGTGGTGGCAAAAAACTGGAAATTAAGGGGATGCCCATCAATTGGGGAACAGCTAAACAAGTTGTGGTATATGAATGTAATGGAATACTATT
This sequence comes from Pseudochirops corinnae, assembly GCA_028646515.1. Lineage (NCBI taxonomy): Eukaryota > Metazoa > Chordata > Mammalia > Diprotodontia > Pseudocheiridae > Pseudochirops > Pseudochirops corinnae. The sequence goes on along the minus strand of CM053588.1, from coordinate 75,853,064 downwards.
GTGCTATAAGAAATGGGGAGGAGATGGACTTCATTTTTACCTGGAGAGGTTTATACAGACTGATGCTAAGTGAGAAGAACAGAACCAGGAAAAATTTGTACACAATCACAGAAACATCGTATGTGTGACAACCAACTTTGATAAACTGGACTCTTCTCAGCAACACACAGTTAAAAGACAATTCTACAAGTCTCAGGATAGGCGAGATCTACATTCAGAGAAAGATCTAGAAAGACCAGAGTTTAAATGGAGACTGAAGCAATCTACATGCTATTGTTCTTATCCATGTTTGGTTTTCTTTCTTTTTTCCCATTTTTCACTCCATTGGTTACAACCCTTCTATACAACCAGACTAATGTCCAATGTGAAAGTATTTGCAGATCCTATACTTGATT
>CM053588.1:75822752-75852169 GCA_028646515.1 Pseudochirops corinnae | reverse complement strand
ATAAAAAACCAAGTTTTATTGGTGCTTTTCCTTTTTGTATATACCAATATCAATTTCCAGTACCACTACCATGTAGAACTATTCCCTATAACAAAGGAAAAGAGTTAAACAAAAGAAACTATGGGAAGTACTGCATCTGATATAGTATATGTAATATTCTGTAACTGTAATCTACCATCTTTCTACCAAGAGGAAGAACATTAATTCTTTGGAACCAAGACTTGATATTCCTTTTAATCAGAGACCTGATGTCTTTTAATTTACACTTTTGTTGTTATTGTGTATATTAATTTTTGTATATGTTTTCTTCACTTAATTTTATGTAATTCTATATTTTTATATTTATCATATTGTTACTTGTGGTATAATAACAATACGTTCTTATGGCATATTTTGATCAGTCATTTCCCAATCTATGTATGGGTGACTACTTTTTTCTACTGTTTTTGCAATTACAAAGGTTGTTTTAAATATTTTGGAATATATGGAACTTTTCTTTCTGTCTTTTATCTCTTTTGTATATATATGGTTGGGTCAAAGGACATAAATAGTTTAGTTCAGTACAGCTATTCTTGTCACATGATTCCAAATTGTGAACAAAAGCAGTAAGATGAGCCAATTCACATCTCCACCAACAATGTTTCAATGTCCCTATCATCTCACAGTCCTACTAGTATTGATTATTCCTGCCTTTTATAATTTTTGGCAATATACTGTGAATAAGGTGAAATTTCAGGGTTATTTCTATTTGCATCTTTCTTAGTATCAATGAATACAGAACACTTTTCATATGGTTTTTGATGCTTTGCATTTCTTCTTTTATTTGTATCTTTTTGACCACTTATCTAACTCATGATTTTTCCAATAGTGTCGCCTTTAATCCTGGGGCTGACCGTGCTTCTTCCCACAACAGTTCTGCTAAATATAACGTAGATACTTATTTTCCCTAAAGCAAGATTACTCCTAAGGAAAAGGATGGTGTCTCCTACTATGTGTGTGTGTGTGTGTGTGTGTGTGTGTGTGTGTGTTTCTGATCTGGATGCTCAGTGAATGAAATAGACCAAAGAGAAATATTCATCTTTCTTCTGAAATAGATAGAAGGTATTCCCAATTTCCAGGTGAGGAAACTGAATATTTGAGAAGGTAAGTGACTTTTTCAAGATGACACAATGGTGAACTTGCCCATGAATACAGTCTCCACTTGGTTTGCCAATGTAAAGTTTTAGCTACTAAGTCTTGAAAAGAACTAATGTACTTATTACAAATAATTCTTATCTACTCATTAAAGCAGGGCTCATGAAGTCTCTCTGAGGAGACACTTTGTTGGCTAAACATGACACAGATCATATTCATATTCAATACCCCTGGTCTTAAAAACTACAACAAACATTTTTTAATAATGTAAAAACATCATTTATTCATTAAAATAGGTCACAGGCTAATCATAATAAGTAAAAAAAATATCTAAATTGCTTTAATATATGTAGTTTCATAGGCAGCTGGTAGTACAGCAGATAGAGGGTTAGACCTAGCGTCAGATGACCTGAGTAAAAATGTGGGAATTGAATGAACCACACTGATTTCATCTTGTGATTCAATTCTGGAGCTAACTCAGTTCCCTTTCTGTTCAATTATGGATTGAGTCCAGTTTCTATCTTGTGAGAAAATTTTATTCAATTATGGGAATTGGGATAAAACTGGATCTCATTGTTTAAACCCAGCCCTTCATGTCTGGGAAGCTAGATCACCTCTACCTGCTGCTTAGAGACCCTTAACTAAAGACCTAGGTTATACTGAACAGAAACCTGGTCAGATCCAAAGATTGATGCAAGGAGTTTTCTCACAATTATACATCTCAAGCAACCCATATGTCTTATCTGAAAACTGGCCACATACTGGTCAATCAGTTATTGTTTCCATGTTCCTTTGATTGAATACAGATGCTTAGGGGAATAGGGATACCTCTTTTTCTGATTTCAGGGAATTAACACTTGTTTCCTCTCCTCTTCCCAACTTGGAAAGTCCCTAATCTTTCCATTGATTAGAAATCAGCTTACCTAATTTTGTGTTCTGGTTAACCATTTTTTCCTAATTAATTGGTCTTATATGATTAATTATTTCTAATTCATAAAAATCTGTCTCACTCTGTATCCAGGGTCTTTGGATTGACTGGGGAATCCACTGACCTGTTCATTATGCCTGTCTTACTAATAAATCATATAGCTTGGGTCATTCTTCAGTTATTACTAATTACATACCACACAAATACAGTCTCAATACTAACTAGTTGTGTGACTTTCAGAAATTCACTTAACCTCTGTCTGCCTCAGTTCCTTCAACTATAAAATGGGGATAATAATAGCACTTATCTCCCAGGGTTGTTGTGAAAACAAAAAGAGATGATATTTATAAAAAGCACTTAGCACAATGGCCGGAACATAGTAGGTGCTGATTAAATGCTTATTCTTTTCCCTTCCCCTTCCCCTTTTTTGAGAGAGTAGCATGATATAGTGAATAAAGCAATGACTTAGAAATTGAGAGACCTAGGTTTTTCCTCATTTCAACCACTGTTTAGTTGTGTGACCTTAAATAAATCCCTTTTTCTCTCTGGCCCTTGGTTTTCTCCACAAATAAATGAAATTCATGGGGACTGGTGAATCCCTAACTTCCCTTCAGTTCTGACTTTCTTTAACTCTGTAATTTGATTCTATTTCAACTATACTTAATTTTACAACTTAGCTTAGTAAAATATTGATGAGTTGAGGGCTACTACCTTTAATAAAACAGGCACTGACCATGAATAAATGAGAACATGTTTTCATGTTATCAGCTGTTTGAATTTTACATACTTTATATTGTGTAGCAATGCCTAGGAATCAAATGAAGAGTCCATGGTACTAATGCCTTCGATCAGTTCACAAGTTCTCACTTAAATTAAAAAGTCATCCCTGGCAAAAGAAGCACAAAGCAAAACCTGATGTGTCGATTTGCTAATTATATTTCCCTGTGCAGGCTTGAGCCAGTGGCATAAGTCTTAGCTGTGAAATACAGGAGACAGGCATTTGTCAGTGAGTAGACATAGCTGCACTGTGAGAACTCAGTGAACATTGGCCCTGAGTTGCTTTTCATGGTGGAGTTGCAAATTCCCTTTTAAGTAGTATCACTCATTGTAGAGCCTGTTATGGATTCTTCAATCCCTAGTTCCCCAGGCAATAGACGCACTCAAGCCAGAGATGAGACTTCATTTTACATACAGAGTGAACAAAAGCATCTATTCATTCCCTTGCCTGCACTGACACCAGCCCACGTAAACACCCACACAGCCTCCACATACAAAAACCTTGCATCTCCTTGGTGCTAAAAGAGGCTTCTTCTATTGCACACAGCTGTTTTCCCATTCTCACCATTAACACAGAGATTTCCAGTGATCATGCATTCATTAATTCATTTCACAAATATTTATTGAGGCCCTACTATGTGAAAAAGTCGTCTTATTTATTCTTCTTCCTCTGGGTAATGACTCTCTATTTTACAGGAGACTATCCTGAGAAAATGGGCTTCTGAAGTAGCTACAGGGATAGAAGATGACATGGGAAGAACATTTGATCTACCTTGTGAACTCCAGAAGCAAGTTGCCAGGGCATAATGAAGTACCTTCTTCTCTGGAAAAGAAGGACAGGAGAAAAGAAAGAAAGAAGGCAACCCTCTGTCTCAAATGACATGGTGGCAGGGGCATTATGAAGGTCTATTTTGTTACACTGATGACACCACGGTATAACATCCATTTTTGACAGTGTCTAGATAGGGGAAGTGACAAAATTATAGTGTCTGAGCAAATCAGCCAGCTGTGTGTGTGTGTGTGTGTGTGTGTGTGTGTGTGTGTGTGTGTGTAGGGCACACATGCACATGTGATATGTATAGCCACCATTCTCTAAAGCCTAGCTTAAAAGCCACCTCATCCATGAAGCCTCCCCTGACTACTTCAACGTTTACTGATCTCTGGTCTCTGGCATCTTATAGCAATTGTAGCCTATGGAATTGCTAACGTACTAAGATATCTATTGCTTTGTGACATCACTTACAATACTATTTAATATTTTAGTAATATGTGTCTTGTCTTCTCAAGTGAACATTGGGTTTTTCTGAATCAAAGGTCATTTTTTATGCTTATTTGTGTCTCAGATATGACTTAGCACTGATATGCATATAATCATCATTTAATAAAAACAACAACAACAAAAATCCCCCAAAACTTGCTGAATGAGTTAGTGTCAGTTTAGGGGCAAGTAATGACTTAGGCCTAGCTATATTCTAAGTCCTCCTTTCCTCTCCAGTATGTCAGGAGTGGAACTTGAGAATAGTCTGAATTGCCTTCTGCCGACTACAGGGAATATGAAAGGAGTTGATTTCTCACTCCAACTCAGATAGCAGACAAATAGACCAGGGAGAATGATTGCTAAGGCAAAAGCAAAGAGTTCAAAAGACAGACTTGATCTAAGGTATTTTCCAACTGACTGGGTGCAACTTTGGATTTGATTCACAAAAGAGCTAAAATAGCTCTGAACTATGGACTATCTCATAAAAGAGCTCTAATCTCTGTCTTATGTGGAAGTGGCCATATACAAACCAAAGTTTAGTGAAGAACAAGCAGAGGAAAGAGAATCTATCAAATGACATCATCAGTTTAGACCTTGGCAAAGAAAGTAGCTTAGTAAATGAAAACATCAGACCAGTAGATGACACTAGCACTTCTGTGAGAAAGCTGTAAGTAGCAACTTTAGAGGCAGAACGAAATGCTCTAGTTTCCATGCAGCCCTTGTAGTGTAAGGTCTCTGGGCTACACATATTCCCTTTCCCTTGTATATGCTCTGGTTATATACATTCTCTCTATATATTTCCTTTCCTTTGATCATTCCATACGTGGTGGAATTGGAATATATGGGAGAGGGCTCCCCTGTGGTATTTTTTGGGGAGAGGAGGGAGAAGACAGTATTTCTTGTTAACTACTTTACTGTTCTATTTTGATTAAATGTCTTTTGACTTTAATTAATGCATCCTCTATCTGGTTTGATGAAAGAAAAAACACTAGTAGGAGTATTTGAACTGTGATTTTATGTAGATGCTGCTCCAAACCTGGTGTGCTTTGAACATGGTGTAGCTCCAGGTTCCAAAATCTAAGTGGAATATATTATGTATACACACACACACACACACACACTCACACATCATCAGATATTTATAGACACAATGTGATACAGAGCAGAAGCATTGTCCAACTTGCTGCCTGCTGGCCTTAGAAAGAAGCAGCCTACAAAACTCCCAAGTCCCCAAACTAGATTGAAATGTAATTGGGAAATCTTTAATAAAATAAATAAAAATATGATACAACATAGATAATGATCATTTGCAGTTTTCTAAGTCAATACGTGGCTTGTAGGGAGCCTTTCAATCCAAATTTACCACCACTGATGGAGACGACAGAGCATTGAACTAGGGGCATGCGTCTTGGTTCTGGTGCCAAAGTTTACTGTCTGTGCTAGCATAGGTAAATAATTTGAACTTCTATGAACCTCAGTTTCCATATTTATAAAAACAGGATAATAATATTGGCCCAACTACCTCATGACATCATTGAGACAATCAAATGTAAGACATCAGTGGTTCATTGTATCCATCATCTCATCAATATGCATTCCCCCTTGGTGAAGATCACAACTCATCTATGTCTGTTATGCTGTGGCTTCTGCTCCCATCAATGCTTCTGTAGGGAATCCATGTTTCACATTCCACAGGCACTAGCACAACACTCAGGCTCTCCAGGAATTATTCCTTATTCTTGATGTGTGCCTAGCTCACATTCATTATCATTTAGAATAAAATCACTCTGAAAATTACAAAGTGCTATATAAATGGAGAGTCTTGACATTATCACCAGGATTCATTTCAAAGCATTGTTTTAGGTATGAAGAGGTAGAGAAAGAAACTATACCAGAAAGAACACTAGTGGCAGCTAGGTGGTACAGTGGATAAAGGGCTGAACTTAGAGTCACAAAGACATGAATTTGAATCCTGCCTCAGGTATTCCCTATCTGTGTGACCCTAGGCAAATCAATTCAGCTTTTTCAGCCTCAGTTTCATCATCTATAAAATGGGGATATAGCAACTACCCCCTAAGGTTATTATGAGGATCAAATGAGATCACACATGTACAACTCTTTGCATGTCTTGAAGTGCTATGATTTTTTCAGTTTAGACATTTTCAGGTGCATCCAACTCTTCATGACCCCATTTGGGGTTTTCTTGGCAGATATACTGGCGTGGTTTGCCGTTCCCTTCTCTACCTCATTTTACAGATGAGGAAATTGAGGCAGACAGGGTGGAGTGACTTACCCAGGGTCATATAGCTAATAAGTATCTGAGGCCAGATTTGAACTCAGGAAGAGAAGACTTCTTGACTCCAGTCCTAGTGCTTTATCCACTGTGCTGTCTATATGCCCTAAAGTGCTATGTACATACTATTGATAATAATAATTATATAATGATAAATAATTAATTATTAATAATAACATTATTATTATTAGACATCAGGAGACCTGCATTTCAAACTTTCCAAACAGAACCAAGTCCACAGAAGCATCTATACTTTTCTAAGGTCTGGAGCTCTCCTCACAAGGAAATAGTATTCAGCACTGTGTCTTCTTACCTGTTTGGTCTGTATAAACACACATACACACACATACATACACATACACATACACTTACACACATATACATTCAATTCTGTCTTGGTTACAGGCTCATTTTGGGACCTCGGATAAGTCATTCCCACTCCCTGGTTCTCAATTTTCTCATCTATAAAAAAGGCATTAGGCAATATTATAAAATATCTCTTCTAGTTTTTATATTCTGTGATTACAAAAGGTAAATATTTGGTGCCAGCCCTTAAGGGACTTAGATACATGTGTGACTTATATACATACATGTATGTATATGTGTGTATAGGGTGTCAGTAAACAGATGGCTGGACACATAGATGTACATATTGAAGGGAAAGAGAAAATCCTCCTGGTGTGCCTTGGCAAGTTTCCAGAGGGTACAAGTCAACCTAGAAATCTTGAACTAGGTTTCTCCCAGGCTTGAGGTGATTATTTCATTTCACTTTTATTCTTAAATGGAGGGCAAACATCTTTAAAATAAATGACTCTCTGTTAGGTAAAAGGGCACTCACAGATTCTCCATCTTTTATTAACCAGAGGAACAATGAAAACCACCACGCTACCTAGCTAAGAGAGTTACTTATATTGAGAAATATAGAAATACCACCGCAATTCTTCAGTGTGCAGCCACCTTTGAAAAGGTCTGGTCTCTTCCCACTGGCTGGTCTGAATCACTAATGCCATTCTGGGAAAAGAGGAAAAGGGAAAAAAATCCAAAATTTGCCACTATTTAAGAATTCAGTCTTGTGGACAAGGAATTCATTTACTCTGATGGTAGTCCAGAGGATGGCTAAGCCTGCAGCTGACAAACATCACGGGCCACTGCACTTAGATCCATTCAGGCAGACAGAGCCCTTGCCCACGGGGTGTGTAAAGGGGATTGACATCTGCCCTGTTTGAATGTTGCAGGAAGAGTTAATGGATGAAAAACCACTCAGTTTCCATAATAATCACAGCAGACATTCTTTATAGTGCTTCATGGTCACAACATGGTTTACATGTAAATTTCTGGGGGCCAGATTTTAGGAGGAACATAGATGTGTTTGTTAGTGTCCACAGAAAGGTAACCATGCTAAATGAAAACATTGGAGAGTATATAAATATAGGAATCAGATGAAGGAAGAAAAAGCCTAGAGAAGGCCCAGAAAAAGTCAAGACTGACACAAGGGTGGGCAGGATTATGCCCATGACAGCTGACTTAAGGTCAAGGGCTGATGGGCAGAAGGATTAGCCTTGCTATGTTTAACCTCCAAGGGCAGACTTAGGAACAATGAAGGTAAGTCACAGAGAGGTAGATTTCAATTAAATATAAGGAAAAACTTCCTTAAAGCAAGAGCTGGTAATGGGTTCTCCATCACTCTAAGTCTTCAAAGAGAAGCTGGATGACTATGTATCAGAGATAGTGTAGAAAAGCTTCTTCTTTAGGCATGGGTCATAGATTTAAAACTGGAATAAATAATCACACTTTCCCCCTCCCCCCAATTTAACACACGAGGATACTGAGGACCAGAGAAGTTATGTGAGATAATCAAGTGCACCCCTCTCATTTTATCCAGAAGGAAAGTGAAATTTAGAGGGGAAGTGGTTTTTCCCAAAGGAACTAATAGTCATTAAGAGAGTTGGTACAAGAATTCAGGTCTCCTGACTCCAAAGCTAGTATTCTTCCTACAATAAAAACCCACTAAGATCTTCCCTGGACTCTGCCTGTGTCTACACATAGAACTTCCTCAGCTAATCCTTACTTCCCCATGCTTGTCTTCCAATCTGATCTTGGAGATGTCTCATTTTCCTCTAATCCTCTCCAGTTCACAGAATTTTACTGGACTTCAATAGTGTGTCCACATCAGACTATAAACTCTCTAATGGGAGGCAGAGACTCTATTGCAGAGACTTGCTTAGTCCAGTATCCAGTCACCACATACATGAGCTTAATTAATTTGGCTTTCCTGATGTTGAAGATTCTGAGATTGGGTGTTGTAGTTTCAAACAGAAACCTTTGCTCCTTGGAAGAAGTTCCTGTTCACGTCTAATATATGGTTTTCTCATATGAAAAATGGGAGTGTGCAGGCTCTGGGATGAGAAGAGTGATAATGACCCGTAGTGTAGGACAAGTGGTTAGGCATGGTTAGAGCTCTGGCTCTCTCCAACCCAGATCTCCCCAATGGCCACCTATTACAGTTGGCCAATACGTACACAGACCCACACAACTAATCCAACAGAGCAACCTCAAATTTTCTTTTAATGTCATTTACCCTGGTCACATCTGTCATCTCCTTGCCATTCTCACGGTCACTATTCTAGTCTTGGCCCTGTTTATGTTACATTTGAACTACTGAAATGTTTCCCTAACAAGTCTTATTGATTACCATTTCTTCTTCCTAATCTTTCTTCTGCAGGCTATGTGATTACTAATCATCCTAAGGAATAGGTCTGACTATATACTTTCCCCCCCAAAAATCATCAGTGACTTGCTATTTTTTTAAAATTAACTTCTGTTTATTTTTAGTTTACATCATTCATTCCCATGAGATTTTGAGTTACACATTTTCTCTCCATCTTTCCCCTACCTACCACCCCAAAACAGCAATCTCACTGCATACCCCCTCCCCCAATCTCTTCTCTCCTATGTCCTCTGCCATCACCCCTCTGACTTTCTGGTAGGGCAAGATGGATCTCCCTATCCCAGTGCCTGTATATCTTAATTCCCAGTTGCATGTAATTAATACTTGCTATTCTTTATTGGATAAAATACAAATTCCTGGCTATGGCATTCAATTCCTCCATAACTTGGGTCCAAACTTATTTTCTAGCTTTATCTTTGATTATTCTTCAAATACTCTATATTCCTGCCCAAATCTAGGAAAGGTAGCATGTGTAGAGCTCTGAATTTGGAGTTTGGAGGAAGGAGGGGTTCAAATTCTGCCTTAGACACTGACTAGCTATATGGCCCTGGCTAAGTATTTAACCTCAGGCCTCGGTTTCCTCAGCTATAAACTGATAAAGTCAGACTAGATGACTCAAGGGTTCCTTTCAGTTATAAATCTGTCCTCCTATGATAATTCCTCAGTTTGGTGTTGTCCTTTCCTGTCACCATGCCTATATACATGCTCACTCTTTCCCCCAGGTCTGCTGGAACGTATGACCACTCCACCTCTTCCGGATGAAGCTCTTCATTTCCTTCAAGGCCCATTTTAAGGGGGGGAGGAGAGGGAGAGAAGTGTGAACATGTCCATGAAGCCTTCCCTGATTCCCCTATCTTGAAAGTGTATCTCTGCTTCCTCAAATCTCTGCCAGAACTACACTTTTGCAATTGTCTTATGACCCCTTGTTAACTCAGTTATTTGGGAATATGTTGTTTTTCTTGCTTTAGACTGTAAGTTTCTTGAGGGTACAGCTTACATTGTCTCTATCTTAGCATTCCTAGCACCAAGCCCAGTGCTTCACACATAATGGAGAGGGAATGGCATGCAACTGGGAAATGAGATATACAGGCAATGGGGTATAGAAATCCATCTTTCCCTACAAGAAAGCAAGGGGGTGTGGGGGGGACATAAAAGAGAACAGATTGGGGGAAGGGGTATTCAGTATGCTTACCATCTTGGGGTGGGGATTGGCGAGAGATGGGGAGAAAATTTATAACTCAAAATCTTGTGGAAATGAATGTTGGAAACCAAAAATAAATAAATACATTTTTTTCAAAAAGAAAAAGAAAGAAAGGGAAGGAAACAATGACTATTAAGGACTTACATTGTGGCAGCCACTTAGCACAGTGCTAGTAGTACAGAAAAATAAGATATTCCCTGCCTTCAGAGAGCTTCCATTTCAACAAGAGGAGACAATCATACATAACGGGGAGTGATGGCCAGGGAAAGGTGTTCTGCTAACATTATTTTGACCACTTTTCTCAGATCTACAGCAGGAAAGGGGAAAAGGGAACTTGGATCTGGACCCAATCTACATATGGTGAAAGCTTACCAATCAGAAGCCCAGGATCCTAGGGGTGGGAGCTTAGGGTGCTGGGTTAGAGGTAGAAGCCAGAGATCAGGAATGTGACTGCATGAAGACAGCTGGGGGGGGGTAGCAAGGTGGGTCTGGATACAGATTGCATTAAATAAATATGTGTTAAATTGAACAAAATTGAAACCCAGAGGCAGCAATTCCATTGCAGCAGCCTGGGGTTTTCCAAACAAAACCAAGTCCACAGAAGCATCTATACTTGTCTGAGGTCTGGAGCTATACTCACAAGGAAATGGTATGCAGCACTGTGTCTTCTTACCTGTTTGGTGTATATATGCGCATATATACATACACAAATACACACATATATGTGCATGTACACACAGACACACATGTGTACGTATATACATATATGTATGTATATATGTATATGTATAGTCAGATTCTTCATTGACATGGTTGGCTATAAGACAGTTTGGAATCCATGTCACTGGTCCTTGTAAGCTTGAGAGGCCTTGACATTGTTTGGATCTACTCCCAAATCCTGTTAAATCACCACTGAGACTTCTCATACAGATGGACCCCTGATATATTCATCTCTCTGTTCACCTGTATGGTTATACATTTTAATGCAGATATGGTCTCTTCCGTGAGCCAGGACTGTGATGTCTTCCATGCTGTCCTTGGCATAAAAAGGCTCACCTCCCATATGTGGGGCACAGTTTTGGAGATGTCTTTTCAGTAGTGGTGATGGATTGGCACTCACCTGCCCATGATCTGTCACAAACCCTCCCTCAGGACCAGTCACAAATTCCTGGAGACGAACAGGAAGAGCAGCACTTATATAGGCCTCAGAGGTGAGTGTTTAGAGCCAGATGGCAACTCAGAGGTCATTTAGTCCAATTCTCTCATTTCATAGTTGAAGAAACTGAAGATTTAAGCACTTCACTAAGTGCTTTATAAATATGACCTTGTTCTATCCTCACAACAACCCTGTGGAGGAGATCACACAGGTAATGTACTAGGATTTGAACTCAGGTCCTGTAACTCTGAGGTCAGCAGTCTTTCCTCAACATCATGCTGCCTCCAGCTGCTATTGCATTATGGCTATTGAGCTCAGTAGATACAAGTCCTAGAAACCCAGCACTTCAAAGAAGCTGTCACCTTGGATTGGCTTTGTTGTTTGTCCATCCTGGAGGAGGGAGAAGAAATCAACAGTGAGCTAAAGAATTTGGAGCTCCCCTATCTGCACACAGTGAGGGATTCATCAACCTCTCTTCTACTCCGTGCAGTACTCAGCATTAATCCAATTTGAGGAACTATGGAACAAACTGAAATCTAATGAAAGGTACATAGGGCCTAGAAAAAAATTAATTAGAAAAATCACTTAGTGGTGGAGGAGAAGAGTCTGCATATGGCAGCCCAAAGCTCACTGTGAAAGCTCAGATATTGGGTAGGCTGCTGACTCAGCCCTTTTTGGCAAGGCCACATTGCATAGATATCCCTTTCTGCATCATTGTACACAATGCAAAACTTCTCTTTGACCAGCCCTTTTTCCCATAGGTGGAAAAAGCAGCCCCTCTTTCCTGGTGACCCCCACCCCCACTTATGCAATGTGCCTTCTATTACCCATCAATGTCTGCTACCTAGAAAAGCATCTCAGGAAATGTACTGTATTCTCAAATGTCCTCCTCCCTAATCCTTCCAGATCTTTCACCACATCCTCCCTTCTTCCTTAGCATATATTGTACAGTCAAATAGTGAAGATCCAAGAGGAGGAAAGTTCATTCTCTTCATTCTTTGCCTTCCATCAGGACTCACTTAATCTTCTATGGAACAGCTGAACCCGGGTCCTAGTAAACAGAATTCTAGGTGGTTTGCCAAGGACTGAATTGACCATGAAACCAGATCACACAAGGATCTGATAAAGGTACTAAAGACATTATACCCAGAAAGAGAAAACTTAGGGAGAAAATCCCAACCATCTTCAAGTATCTGACAGGTTACAAGGTAGTAGATATTCAATTTGTTTTGCCTCACCCCAAAGGACAGAACTGAGAATAATGGGAGGAATTTATAGGGAAGCAATCTCTTGGCTTGGCATAAGAAATACTGATAATTGGAGCTGTCCAAAAGGAGAGGGGTACTTTATAAGATAGCGAGTTCCCTGTCATTGGAAGTATTTAATAGGAGGCTGAATGAATATTTGTTGGGATTGTCACAAATAGGATTCTTGCTCCAGATAGGAATGACACCTAAGGTTCCTTCTGGTGGTAAGATTCTAGGCTTCTATGATTCTGGACAGTAGCTTTGTATGTCATGGACGTTGGAGGCTAGTTGCTTCCTACTTTTAGCAATTGTGGCAGGGATGCCCAGATCCCTCCACATTCTCTTTGTGTCATTACAGTTAGTGCCATCTATGGTTCTCTTGGGAAATTAGTCCTATAGCCTCGACCTCATCCTCCTTCTAGTTGCGCTCAAAGTCTTAGGAGCTAACCATTTAGGTAAAATGGCTTTAGAAGCTTTATGATTTTTCTCTTAGGAAAAGGGAAGCAGATTGGGTTACTCGAAAGATGGTGGCATGTTTGCTGGGAATTTGCAAATAAGCCCCTGGGATGGGTCTGACAGGCTTCCACCCCCTACAATGCACAAGGCTGGTTCTGAACAATTCTGAGCTGAATCATTCTGAGATGGCTCTGATATGAAAATCACCAGGCAGGAAATTTAGTGAGATTTGCTTCAGATAAAGGAATCCTTCAAAAGATGATGAAATTTTTAATGATGAAAATTTTAATTACTCTCCTCTGAAAGAGGCTGACACCAGAGTGCTCATTAGCTGAGAAGTAGCTCCCTCCTCTGAAAGTTAGCGGAGGCTAATTTCATTGTACTTCTAGGGGAAGGGGGGAAAGGAGGTGCTGAGACAATCTAGTCTCTGAACATCACACAGGTAGGAAAGTGAAAGCTCATTAATTCAACATCAGTTCATCCAACAGCAGCACTGCATTTGCTCTGGGGGCCATTCAGCCTGCCAGTCATCAGAACTCATTTGCTTGAGAGTAATCCAGGCTCTGACACCAATGAGCTCTGTGACCTTTGGCAAAACAACTTCACCCATCTCAGTTTCTCTAACTATAAAATGGGGTTAATTGTATTTGACCTTGCCTACCTCACAGAGATGTGTAAGTATAGAACTGTAGAATCAGAAAGCTGGAAAAGACCTTAATAATCAACAACTCTAGACCTACCCACTACATTTTACAAAAGGGGGAAACTGAGGGTCAGAAAGACATGATTCTATGCCATATAGTTACTTAGTGACTGATCCAAGATTGTCATAGCTGTCCTGACCCTCAAGCTCATGTAGCTTCCTTGACACCACTACCTTTCTGAGATCATGTGTAAAGTTATTTATAATCAAGGAAACACACACACAAATACACACACACACATACACATATATATGTTCATCAATGAGTCAAGCTGCGAATCAACAAATTGTCACTAAACACATTCTGTGAAACTAGGGAATGAATGAGATACAAAGACAGATAGAATACAGTCCATTCAAATAAGTAAAGATTTATTGGACACCTATCATGTGCAAGGTACTGTCATAGATATTAAAGAGTTAAAATCATGAAGACAATGCTGTTCTTGTCCTCAAAAATCTTATGAAGGAGTTATAATGTCACTGGTGAGGAAAGATAAACATGAGAAGGATCATTAATCCTCCAAAATGGCAGATGAGGGCCTAATGCAGCAGGTTCTCAACCTGTGGGTTATGTTCAATTTGTAACAGTGAAAATACATCCTGCATATCAGATATTTACATTATGATTCATAACAGTAGCACAATTACAGTTATGAAGTAGCAACGAAAATAATTTTATGGTTGGGGGTCACCACAACATGAGGAACTGTATTAAAGGGTTGCGGCATTAGGAAGGTTGAGAACCACTGGCCTAATGCATGGCAACCACCCCAGAGCTCAGAGAAAGGAGCTTCTGTGAGGGTTTTAGTCATTAGGACAAATGCTAGCGAGGAGAGGAGATGTTCTGGTCACAAAGAATGGAGAAGGGTTGTTGCATATGGAGAGACAAAGGGGATAACATGGAAGGTGGTGGACAATAGCATGAGCAAAGCTATAGCCCAGAAAAGAACAGGTTGAGTATGTAAGAAGTAGAGGAACCCACACTGCCATCCTCTCCTACTGCCTCAATGTGATGTGTAGGCGACCCCGGGCACTGGAGCATGTACTCTGGCAGGCTCTAACTAATTGGAATGGCTTCAAGTATGGGCCTAGTGATGGACTCCATGTCTGTCATCCAAGGACCAGCCGGGCAAAATTCAGAGATGCCTTGAGAAAGAGAAAACTTGGGCAAGATGAATGGGATGATAACCATCTTCTAGAATTTAAAAGGTTGTCATGGGAAAGAGGGAGTAGACTTGGTTCCAGAAAATAGAATTAAAAGCAGTTTTTAGCAGGTGAAAACTTAGGTTGACATAAATAAAGACTTCCTAACAACAAAAGCTGTTCCAAAGTGCAATGGCCTATCTTTTGTGTTAGTAGGTTCCCATTCACCAAGGGGTGGGGTGAAGTGGGGTGCGTGGTGGGGGGTTGGGTGAGGGTCTCAAAGTGAGGCTATCGGGTCTGTGATAGACAATTTGTTGTCTGGACACAGTTTGGATGGGATCGATCATAAATTTAGAGCCAGAAGAGACCTTAAATCCATTTACCTCTTATTTTACAGATGAGGGAACTGAGGCCCCGAGAGATTTACCTCTCTGAGGTCACACAACTCTTAAGGATTTGAGAATGGATTTGAACCTTGGTCTTCTTGATTCCAAGTATGGTGCTCTCTTCACCATACAATTCTGACTCTCAGGTCCCTTCCAACTTATTTCATGACTGGCTGGAAGATTAGGAAATTTTTAACCATGGAAACTCTTGAAAATATCAAACATGCATCAGAGTATTTTGAATATGCATACTGATAGCATATTCAATATGCATATTAATAGCATACTACTTGCCTTCTCAATGGATCAGGGAGGAGCTGGGGGAGGGATAGAATTTGGAACTCAAAATTAAAAAAAATTAATGTTATGAATTAAGAGAAAAGAAAGGAAGGAAGGAAGGAAAGGAAAGAAGAAATAAAAGAAAGGAAAAAAGGAAAAAGAAAAAATACGCATAGGTGAAAGGGGTACTACCACTAATGAAGCCGTGGATCCCTGATAAATAAAAAAATAAGACTACAGGACATTGTTTCCGTCCCCTTGTCCTCTTCCTTCTGTTGGGCTCCAAAGTCTTGAGCTTACAGACACTGGTCCTCTGTAGTGCTGCAGGAGCTTCATTGAAGTTCTCTGGTCACTTGTCAGTAGGGAGGAAGCATTCAGGTAAGGCTGAAAACAAGGCAAGGTTTTCATCTTTTTCTGTGCCTCCTGGGCCCCCTATTGACAAGCAGCCAGAATCCTCCATAACATGGAAAAGGGCTTGTTAAGTACCTTCCTTTCTGACAGTTAAAATGAAATAACAATATAGTAAATCCCCAATTATTCAAACTAATGAAGGAAAGTGGCAGACCAGCTGATGCAAAAAAAAAAAAAAAGTGGATAATCCAAAAACAATATTAGTTTGGGAGGATGGGACTTCTTGAATCTAGAAATAATTTCTGTGTCTAGCAGAGAGATGTTATATTTGCCTTAGAATGAAAATTAGATTGGAACTGAACACTTAAGTCATATTCTCCCTGACAATTAGGATGTGCAAGAGGCAGGCTGTCTTGTGATTGAGTGGAAATCACAAGGACTGGTTTTGGAGCCAAGGACATGGGTTTAAATCCCACTTCTGACACTTACGTAATCTTGTATAAAGTTCTTAACCTCCCTGGGCTTCAGTTTCTTAACCTATAAAAAGAGCAGTTTATATTAGATGACCCCTGAGGTCCCTTCCAACTATAGATTTGTGATTCTGATGATCACACTGTTACAGATGGCCCATGATCAAAAGTTTATTGCAGCACATGCAAAATTGACTTGGGGTGGAAGTATCTGAGGATTTTCATGTGTTTGATGTGTTTCAAAGAGGTGTTTGACATTTTTTCTCGAAGGACACATTTCTATTTGTTTTTTCCCAGAGTTACTAGACTGAGAGATCAGGGAGATATTCTAGGTCTCCTCTCCCTGGAATTCAGCAGACCACTTCTGACCTCCTTGTGGGCAATATAGAGAGATGCAGCCTGGATGAAAGTACATCTCTGAATTTCAAACTGGCTGAATGACTGAACTCTAAAAGGACCTGCTTATGGACTAAAGCCAATTTGGAAAGTGGCATCCGGTGGATCGCGGCTACAGGGAGAGATGTCATTCAATGTTGTTATAGTTGTTGTTGTTGTTGTTGTTTTATCAAGGACTAAGTTGAAGGTATAGAAAACATGCTCATCCAACTTGAACATGATATAAACTGAGGAAAGATAGCTATCACACATGAGGACAGAGACTAAACTCAGAAAGATCATAACAGGCTCAAACAGTGGTCCAAATCTAGTAAGATAAAAAGGGATAAGTAGAGACTCTTATACTTGATATTTTAGAATCAAATGCACAAGTACAGGTTGAGGAGGCACAGCCAGTGAGCAAGGTTGTTTTTTTTTAAGTCTGGAGGTTTTGGTGGGCCGAAAACTCAACAGAGGTTAATATGGCAGCGCTCTACCCCAAAAGCTATCATCACCTTAGGTTGCATTAATAAAAGCATAGTAACCAGATCAAGGGAAGAGATAGTCCAAGTGTCTTCTCCCTTGGCCAGAGCACTTCTGGAGTATGTTACCGTATTAAGTTCTGAGCATTGCACTCAAGGAAGGGTATCAGTGAGCTGGGATGCTTCCAGAGGAAGTCCATATGGAAAATACAGTTTATGCAAACACACATGTATTCATATATACACACATACAAGAGAAGCTAGGTGGCAGAGTGGATAGAGCACAGAAGCTAGAGTATGGAAGATATGAGTTCAAATCCAGACTCAGACACTTACTAGTTGTAGACCCTAGGCAAGTTGCTTAACCCTGTTTGCCTCATTTATAAAATGAGCTGGAGAAGGAATGGCAAATTACTCTAGTATCTTTGCCAAGAAAACACCAAATGGAGTCACAAAGAGTAGGATATCACTGAAACAGCTGAACACAATACACATATACACATATATATATAATATATGTGTGTATGTATGTATGTATGTATACACACATATACACACTATATATGTATTTAAACAGAGTCAGATCTCAAGCTTGAGGACCCAAAAAAGTGCTTCACCATGGAAACATAGCAAAAGTCAATTTTAATCCCATCTCTAGAGGCACTTGAACTTGGAAGTCATTCAATTCAGAAACATTCATTAGTCTCATGCTCTGTTCAAGGTGCCTGGAATACTGAAAAAAAAAAAATTCCAGTCCTTTCCCTCAAGAAGCTCACATTCTGTAGGAGAGGACACAACACAGACATAAGTATTTGCACATCTTCCTGGTCATTCCTGACCCTGCCTTCTCTAGCCTGAGCATAATATGGTCACCTCCACACTCAGACCTGGGATTCTCCCCCAGGGCTCTATCCCCTTCCAGCCTCCCATTCAAATATAAACTCCTTGGGGGAAGGGACCATCTTGCTTTTTTATAGTTTATCTTGACTCAACTCAGGGACTGGCACGTAGCAAGCCCTTAATAAATGATTTCTATCTATTATCTATCTATCTATCTATCTATCTATCTATCTATCTATCATCTATCTATCTATCTGTCTGTCTGTCTGTCTGTTTGTCTGTCTATCTATCTATCTGTCTGTCTGTCTGTCCATCCGTCCATCCGTCTGTCTATCTATGTAATAAAGTAAATTAGAAATATTACAAAGTAATTTCAAGAGGGAAGGGTGCTAATAACTCGGGTACAGGCATCCAGGCTTTTCTGCCTAGGAAGGACTCCTGCATTGCAGTTGGGAATGGACACTGGAACCCTGCAGAGCTCGAGTGCAGGGGACTTGGCCTTTTTTTAGAGGCACTGAATACTCCCCAGGGTCTGTGCTGTCCAACTGCAGCCCTCAAAGGCATCTGTACTGAAACTAGGCAGCAGGCAGAAGTCAGCCATAGAGGAAGGAAGGCTACTTGGGAAGAAAAAAAAAAGCCACATTTAATGAGACAAAGAAAAGCAGCCCCGGTGAGAGGTGTGATCCATTATCGTTGCAGAAACAATTGTGTGTCCAAAAGCCTGAGGAAGCCATGCAATTAGCAGGGGCTAACAACCTGCCAGGGATAAGCTGACTGTTCTCTGTTGTGGGAGTGCATTCCTGAGTTTGGGGGAAGGGGTAGGAAGAGAAGCTGAGCGCAGAGGCGTTAGGTCAAGAATAGAAGGTCAAACATGAAGGAAGAAGCAGGTCCAGCTCACCCTGGGGAAGGACACTGCAGCCCTACAAAAGAGAGGAGGGAAGAGCTGGCTTCTTTCCCAGGGGTAGCACCACCAAGAGGAGGGCAGCCATGATGGGGAGAAGATTCGCAACCTTATCAGAGGAGCACTGGGGGAAGGTGAATGGTTAGCCTGTAGGATAGAAGACTAAAAGGGGGCACAATCCATTTCTTGAAGTGCCAGGGGGGCTATCACATTGGAAGAGAGATCACACCTGTTGTGTGTCGCCCCTGAGGTCAGAATTAGGAACACTGAGCGTGGTAGTTGCAGAGGCAGATTTAGCCTTAGTGTCAGAAAAGGTCCTCTAAAAAATTGGAGCTGTCCCAAAACACAATGAGAAGGGGGGAGAGCAAGTGTGGGAATGGTGGTGGTAGATTTCTTCTCATTGGGGTGCTCCAGGCAGAGGTTGGATGACTGTTGGGTGTGCTGTAAAAGGGCTGCTTTTTAGGCAAGGGATTGGAGGTTCCTTTTGACTCAGGGCTTCTGTGATCCCCTGTGATGAAAGTCCAGTTCTCTGAGAGCTTCCTGTCTTAGAATACCAGAGTTGGAAGGGATATCAGAGGGCATTTAGCCCAACCTTAACCTGGCTAGGAATCCTTCTCTGATATTCCCTCCAATTGATTATCCAGCCTCTGACTGAATATTTTTAGATTCAACTAACACACCACCTCCCAGTCTAGCTAGGAGTCAAAGGGAAGACACATGAAGAACTAGACCAGCATAAGAAATGCTTGAGGGAGGGCCAAATGTGTCATTTCCTAGTTGTGTGACCTTGAGCGAGTCCCCTCCCCTCTTTAGGTCTAAGTTTTCTTTTCTGTAAAAGTAGAAGGGCAGGACTAAATGCTATTCAACTTTCCTTCCAATTCTCAATGTGTGACCTGTGATTAGGAGCAACGATACTACAGAGACTAGTTCTGCAAATGTGCAATGCCAGGAGAGACTCCTGTGGGCTATATAGATGGGACACGATGGAGTAGGAGGAACCTTTTGGAGGAGGTGAAATCTAAACTGTGCATGAACTATGGGTAGGATTCCTGAAGCAATTGGTTAAGCAACAGATCCAATCCATCCCAGCTATCTCCTTGCTTTGTGTCTGAGAAATTGGTATGGAACCTGTGTGATGTGGAAGCAGGACTCTGAGAGTCTTCCGGCAGAGTAGAGAGAGGGGTAGCTTTGGAGCCACAGAGAACCAGATTCAAATCCTCCCTGTAAACCTTAGAGACTAAAGAATTAATAATAGTTGGCATTTACAGAGTGCTGTAAAGTATGCAAAGTGTTTTACATATATTATCTTTTAAAAACAAAGATTTAGAGGAAGGAGGTTATCTAATAACAACCCCCTTTTGTTAAACAAAGGAGACAATTTAGGTCCTCACAAGTCTAAGTGGTAGGTGCTATTATTATCTGACATTTTGCTGATGAGTTAAGTGACTGGCCAGGTTTACACAGCTAGGAAGTATCTGAGATGGGATTCAAAGGCTTTCCTCAAAGCAAGTTTAAGGTTTTATCTACTACACAGCACTCTCTTTCTGGAAATAATTTTTACCACTTATTTCTAGTCCTCATTACTCCCCAGATTGCACTTGTGACTTTCTGGACTTCTCTATCATGCCACAGAAACCTCTTTATCCTTGGGAGCTCACTCTCCTCCTGGATTTTACACACTGAAAGGACTCTCTGGTTGGCTGCTTCCTCCCAGAACCTCCATTTTAAGTAGAAAGAATGGCCATCCAAGCCTTCCTTCCTCTCCAGGCGTGTCTCTGAACTCTCTGGCCTTTCTTGGGTACCTTCATTTCTTTCTCTCATACCTCTCCTAATCATTAAACATGCCCCTCTTTTCATCTTCCTTTTATGTACTGTTTTCCCTCATTAGAATGTAAACTCATTGAGGACAGGCATAGTCATTCTGTGTGCATTTGTATTCCCCACACAGCATAGTGCCTGGCATATTGTGTTGTTGTTGGCAAGTAATTTTTCAGTTGTGTCGACTCTCAATGACCCCATTTGGAGTTTTTTTTGGCAGAGATACTGGAGCAGTTTGCCATTTCCTTCTCCAGCTCATTTTACAGATGAGGAAACTGAGGCAAACAAGTTTAAGTGACTTGTCCAGCATTACACAGCTAATAAATATCTGAAGCTAGATTTGAACTCAAGAAGATGACTCTTCTGGGTTCTAAGCCCAATGTTTATCTGCTACACCACCTAGCTGCTTCTTGGCACATAGCAGGCACTTAATAAATGTTTACTGATTGATTAACTCGATAGTTTCCTTCAAGACTCAGCTCAAGAGCCACCTTCTACAATACACGAAGCCTATCTTGACCTCCCCTCCCCAACGACCAGTGCCTCATCCCCCAAATTACCTTGTATTTATCTTGTGTATCCCTATATGCATAAAAGTTTTTTCTTCAATAGAATGCATGCTTCTTGAAGGCAGGAACTGTTTCAGTTTAGTTTTTGTACCACCAGAGCCTAATCTATGATAGGCACTTAAATACTTATTTATGATTGATTAACTGGTGATTGGAGATGTACTAGAGACAATCAAAAGGATGAAGCCAGGTGCCTGAGATCCTTTCCCTATAGTCTTCACTTTTGGTAGGGGGTAAATGGGGTAGACAATGCCTCTGGAGGGGATCCCAAGTCCAAGGAATTCATTTAGCATTGAGACTTCTTGGGTAATGCTGCCTGGTGAACAGGTGGTCATGAGAGTTGGAGGAACCGCACCAGCATAATTCCTTGTCCTAGGCACAAGTTAATACAGAGAACAGCAAAGAGGAGACAGTCAAGGTGGGCCTCCCATTAGGGTATGACTAGGGGAGTTGTTATTAATCATTTTATTAGCAGTAATAATAAGATTTTTTTTTCCTGCCCTCTAGGAGCTAAGTGACTAAATACTTAAACTACCTACTTAAGGAGATAACCATAAGGGGCTAAGATAACTCAGACCAGAGGCAGTCACTAAGCACCAAGTGAACCTCACTAAAAGCAAGGGCAGTAAGAGGGAAGTAGAAAGGAATAAACAGGCCCAGATGTGTTCCTGGGAGGCTTCATGGAGGGGCAGGGAGGAGGAGGACATGAGCTTGACCTTGAAGAATGGGCAGGATCTCAACAGGAAATGAGGTGCAGGGGGGAGGGGGAGATGGTGGAAGGTCTAGAATAAATCCTCAGATGAAGGAATAGATATGGCATGCTGAGAGCAGTTTGCAGGCAGGCACAGCTGTTTTGAGGGGGATCTGGGGGACTGGCTAATGTGGGGGTTCACGTGAAGGACCTGGAGGAGAAAGGTCCAGTTGATGTGGTGAGTTTACAAAAGAAACAGCAAGGAAACAAGGCTAGCTGACCTGGGGAAATGAGGGCAGAAAGGCAGCTATTTGCCCTATAACCTCGAGGTTTCCCCAAAGAGTCACTGTCATACTTCCCTGGGCACAGTGGTGCTCTGATGACCCAAGTTGCCCTGAGTGCAAAGTTGGGAGCGAAAGGTCAACTGTGGAGATCAGAGAAAGTCAGGCAGTCTCACAGCCCTTAGGGCTTTATCAGCCAAAGCACCTGAAATATTAGATGTTAAATATAGATCAAACAGATAATTGTGAAATAATGAGCCTTGGGAGCCAAGAGCATAAATTAAAAGGTGATCACCTGACCTGAGAGGTGCTCACCTGAATTCTGAGAGGAGAGAGGAGTCAAGAGATAGGGAGCACATTTGGAGAGCAAAGGTGAATCTCTTCATTTTTGCTACAAACCGAAAATAGATAACATATCAAGACAAATTAGTAGTTGTGTGATCTTGGACAGACTCTTTCCTCTCTGGAGGCCTCAGTTTTCACATCTGTCAAATGAGGGAGTTGGGCTGATCTCTAAGGTTCCTTCTAGACCTGATGATCCTATGGTTGCCTAGGACTCTGGTGTTTTCCACTGAATCCCTGAAGTCATGGAGGAAACTGACTCCAGGCCTGATGAACAAGTGGTAATGAGTAAATCTCAGCATGTGACACTGGGTGGATTGGTGTCAGATAGATCTGACAGAAAGAAGTCTTAATATTTAAAAACTTAAATTTTTCATTTAAATCAGGTTTTTGGCACTAAGCAGGAAAGCAACAAGGAGAACTGAAAAGATGGAGAAGATACACTAAGGGTAAACTGAGGAATGGATCTTTAAAATGAGACAGGCCACAAGAAATCATGGAAGAGTTTATGACATAGAGAACAGATTTAGAGCTGGGAGCAGGGGGAAGGCGCTTAGAGATAATCTAGTCTAGGGGCTCTTAATGTGGGCTCTGAGAACTTGTCTTTAAAAATATTTTGAAGACTACATTTCAATACCATTGTTTCCTTTGTTCTCTTGTATTGTATTTTACATATTTAAAAACATTGTTCTGAGAAGGGATTCATAGACTTTACCAGACTACCAAAGGAGGCCGTAGCACCCCCACAAAAAAGAAAAAAAAGCCAAGAATTCCCAATCGAGTTGGATTCCCTTATTTTCTAGATAAGGAAACTGAGTCTCAGAGAAGTTAAGTGATGCCACACAATAAGTGGCAAAGCCGGGAATGAAATCCACATCTTCTGACTGTGCTGTTCTCCCCACGACATCACACTGAAGTGCTTCTAATTTCTTAAAATAAGCACTGTTCTTCTAGGCATAATTGTTTCTTTTTAATCAGGCACTCAGCATTTGCGTCTCTCAAATTCTCCAAGGCTCTAATCAAAGGAGGGGTCAGCTACTCCCTGGGAGCCTAAGAGACAGACATTGGAAATGTGAGGCTCTGAGGCCACTAGGGGGAGCATTTGGCTCTTGGAAGATGTGACTAAATGGTACCTGACTTTGAATCTGGACCAAGAGCAATTACTAACTTTTTTATGTCCCCTACAACCTGCCCCGGGGAAAGGGGGGCCCTCTGGTGCTTGCCTCTTAAAATAAGCTTATTCACAGAATTGCAGAGCCACAGAGTTGAGAAGGGCCTCTGAGGCTCAGGTATGGCTCTACCCATACCTGAACAAAAATCTCCTCCTCAATATTCCCCTAAAGTGGGCATCCTGTCTTCACTTAAGAACCTCCAGCAAGGGTGGGGGGGATGGTCTCCCGAGGTAAACAGTCATGTCCTGGGGGGATTGTCTCAACCTCCTACTAATGGAACTCCCTCCTTGGACACCCAGTAGGATTTTGACTTGTGTTCATTTACTGAATAGGAGGATGCCATGGTGCAGTGGAAAGAATGCTGGTTTTGGAGTCAGCGGGCCTGCTAATGACTAGCTGTGGTGCACTTCAGCCCTTCTGGGACTTAGTTTCCTCTATCTGTAAAATGGGAGCTAGAAGATTCACTTCTAGCTCTATATCTTTGATCAGATGGCTAGATGATAAGGGCAGTCAGATGACTATTATGTGTTAAGATGAACTTTTCTCTAGGAAAAACTTAGATTTATATAGTCCTTTAAGGTTTGCAAAATGCTTTCCATATAGTATATCTTATATATATCTACCCTGGGAAGTAGATGCTACTATCCTCATTTTACAGATAAGCAAACTGAGGCAGAGAGGTGAAATGACTTGCTTAAGGTCACATAGCTAAGTAAGTTTCTGAGGCAAGATTTGAACTCCGGTTGTCCTGACTCCAGAGCCATCTATCATGGCACCTAACAGCAGCAAAGAGATCTTCAGAAACTGGGGGAGCTCAGGAAGGAGCTCCAATGGATGAATAATTTGTGTGGCCCTGCTGACTAGATGGGTCTTCCCATTTCTTGTTTATCCCATCAAGGCCTTCTGAAGGCTAAGAAAAATGCTCATGATGTATGATGAAATTTCATCTTCCACAAATTTAAGTGCCTACTGTATACAGAGCCCTGTGCTGGACCTGTAGGAGATGTAAAGCCATATAAAAATATGGCTCCTGCCCAGGCCAAACTCATGGGTCCACACAGCAAGGGGGGAGGATACATATACAGATAATGGTAAAGCAGCATAGTTCAGAATGCAGTAAGGGTAACACAGAGGCTGAACAAAGGCCAAGGGTGAGGTCTATGTGGCATCAGAGATTTAGAGCTGGAAGGGACTTCTGAGGTCATCTAGTCCTACCTTCTATTTTTACAGATGAGGCAACTGAGGCCCAGAGAGGAGAAATAGTCAGTCAGCGAGCATTTATTAAGTATCTGCTGTATGTCAGATGGTGCACTTAGTGATGGGGATGCAAAGGAAGGAAAATAATAAGGTGACTGTCATAGTGATTGACATGGCTAGGATTGGAGCACAGGTCTTCCAGCTCCAAATCTCCTACACTTTCCATTGTACCACACTGCCTTCCTCCCTTCCTATCACAGGGAGGAAGGATTTACAGCTTGGAGTGAGGAGTAGAGGTCACGGAAGATTTCATAAAAGAGGTGACATTTCTGAAGAATGAACAATTTTTCATCCTTGCAGAGACTGGTGGTCAGGCTGGAGGATCAGGTCCCTTCGGGCCTTAGGGAATGCCAAGAGCAAAGATATAAAGGCCAAGAAAGGGTATTTACATCATCTACATTGATTCTCTCTCTCTCTAAGACACATAAAAAAAATCCCAATTCATAATGAGCTGTTTGGAGGTATTATTGAAGCAGTGATAGGAAATTCATGCTGATTTCCCACTTACTGGGAAGTGTTACCTGATTTGTCCAAATGCCACATCTCTATGTATTAATTTGCTGCACCACGATGCTGATTACAATGAATGTTCTGTGGTTCTTAAGATGGCACCACCCAGCATTCCACAGGCCAGCTAGGCTGGAGTTCAACGTTGGCCCTTGGGCAAAGACAACAAACAGACATCTGCTGCTCTCTCGCTGGGAAGCCAAAGCCACAGTGAGGCTGGGGGTCCTTGCTCGGAGCAGCCTGAACCTGGTGAATTCATGGTGAATTCAAAGCTCCTTTCTCAAATAGCTTCCATTAGCCCAATTTTGAGATGTTTGCATAATGATGGGAAGTTCAGGAGTGATGAACCTATCTGAGGTATCAGAGGAGTCAGCCAGCCTTTCTGATTATAGAGAGAAATAAAGCCACGGGGCAGGCAGACCTGCTAACAGAAAAGAATTGTGGGACAGTTCAATTCCGTGAATTGTGTACTAAATATCTATAGGCCTGGGAGAAATATAACACTAAATATGACTTAGGCCTGGTCTTTATTCAGTTCACCATCTAATAGGTAGATAAGGCAGGTAAACAAATAACTGTAATGCAAATGAGAATAATTGCTTCAGAAAGATATAAGCCAAGAGCTGGGAGAGACCAAGGGAGGGAGAAGCCCATTGCAGCTGGGGAGAGCAGTGAAGGCTTCCCAGGGAAGGCAGCACCTGATTTTGGCTTTGCAGGAATGCTTTCAGTGCTGGATAGTCAAAACAGAGATTTATGACTAGAAGGACTAAAAAGCATCTAGTCCAAGCCTTTCATTTAGATACCTGGGCAAACCGAGACTCAGAGGGCAAAGCACTGCATGACAGTGCTTTGCTTAAAGTCACACAGCTAGCAAGTCATCAAGCGAGGCTCCAAATGCAGGTTCCAAATACAGTGGTTCTTCCCATTCCAACAGGCTACCTCTGGGAAAACTCTGAGATGAGGCACCCTGCCCTGCTGAAACTCATTTATATGATTCCTCTCATGTCACTCCCCTAGTGTCCCTGCTCTCAAAGCATGTGCCCGGGTACACACTGCATGTGTGTCTGTATTGGGGCAGAGGCCAGCCTGCCTATGTGAATTCAATTCAATGTGCATTGATAAAGTGCTTACTCTAATGCCACTATTGTTGAAAAAACAGATGAAAAAGAATTAGTCCTTGCCCTCAAGAAGCTTATAGTCTAATGGGGATATAAGTAAAATGGGCACAGATAATTAAATAAAAATATATACAAAGTAAATTGAGGGTGAGAAGAGAGCAATAGTAATGGGAGGGAATCAGGAAAGGTTTTGTGTAGGAAATGACCTGTCATGAGCCTTGAAAAGGAGATGGCATGCTTGACTAGAATACAGAGTTCATGAGGGGAAGAATATGTATTCAGCCTGGAAAGATAGTCCAGAATCAGATTCTGAAGGGCAAACAGAAGAGTTTGTATTTTATTCTGTAAAAGAGTTGCATTGTATTCAGTGGCAACTGGGAGCCACTGACTTTTCTTGAGCAGAGTAGTGTCGTGATCAGATCTGTGTTACTAATCTACCCTGTGAAAACTACCAATTCTTTAAACCATTTTCCCAGTCACACAGATAACAAACGCATTTGTTTTTATCTAGTCCTGTCCTACCAGTACCCAAAGACATACTTTTTTTTTTTTGCTTTTTGGAGGGCAATTGAGGTTAAGTGACTTGCCCAAGGTCACATGGCTAGTTTTTGTGGCAAGTGTCTGAGGCTGGATTTGAACTCAGGTCCTCCTGACTCCAGGGCCAGTGCTCTATTCACTGTGCCACCTAGCTGCCCCCAAAGACATACATTTTGACAAACTTTAAGCAGACCATGTAATTTGGGGTCTGTGAACTTATTTTCTAAAATAACATTTTAATATAATTCATTTCCTTTTTACTTCTATGTATTATATTTTATGTATGAAAACATAATTCTGAGTTCTGAGAAGGGATCCAAAAGTTTTTCTAGAGTGACTAAGGGATCCCTGACACACACACAAACTGTTAAGAAGCCCTGGATGAGAGGGAAGCTGATAGACTTGATAGAGAATCAAACCTAGACTTCTGACTCCTCGGTACATTCAAGGGGCTATTATGTGTAATCAGTCAGCCAATCATTCAACACATATGCTGATCACATACCGTTTGTAAAGCCCTGGGCTATGTGCTATGGCTGGAGGCAAAGAGGTACTACTGAAAGTCTTTGAGGTGTTCCTCTTCTGAGGAAAGCCCTGGTCCTGATGGAGCTGGGAGCTCAGTTGCTGAAATAAGACATCCAGAGTATCCACTCTGGTTGGGGATTGACTGTACAATTTGTAACTGAAATCACCCCTGGAACTTCACAGTGCAGATCTCCTGTGCTGTACCTGCTCAGGTACCCCATCAGAGAAGGTCAGAGTAAAGGGCACCTACCTGGTAGCTGAATCTCTGGATGGAGATGGTCTACTTGTAAAACTGAACAAGAATAAGGTCCAAGTCTAATAGGAAACCCTCTTAGAGATGATGAAACACACCTTCCTCATCTTGGGAGGGAAGGGGAAGGAGACCCCAAATTCCAAATGTTGAATACACTCAAAAACCCGAATATATCTGGATCTCCCTTGTTGGCTGGTTTTGCTTAACTGAATTTTGTTATTCTACTGGACAGGTCTAATGGTCTCCAATGTGACTGTGAGCTCCTTGAAAGCAAAGATTATCTTTTTTCCTTTCTTTGTATCCCCAGAGCTTAGTAGAGAGCCTGGCACATAGTAGGTGCTTAGTAAATTTTTGTTGACTGACTAGGGGAGGAATGGTAAGAGAAGTGAAATATTGAAAAATAACTTGGCATTTTAAAAAAGGCACTATTAATAGTTTTATAAAATGTTTACAAATGAAAGCAACCTCAAAAATTGAAAGACAGGACCAGAGAGTTTCAGAGCATTCCAACTCTTCAAAAATGGTAAATAAGGGGGCAGAGCCAAGATGGCGGCGTAGCAGCAGCAACATATCGCAGCTCTCACATAGCCACCCCAAAATACCCATAAAATAGGACTCTAAACCAATCCTAGAACTCCTAAACGCACACAAAGATACTTCCCACTAAAGTCAGCTCAGCTACGAGGAACCATATCAGCACTGCGAACCGAAACCAGCCTGGCCTGAAGCCGCGGCTGTGCCCCGGGGGCGGCTGGGCAGGAGGAGCGGAGGAGCCTCTCAGGTGAGCGGATTAGCGGCAGCTGCGAGTGGGGATCGCGAAAGGGGGAGATAAGCAGTCCGGCCGAAAGGCCTCCAGAGCAGAAAAGCAAAACGCAGAGGTTTTGCACCCACCTCTGCGTTGCAGCTTCCCGCCCGCAGCCTGCAGAGAGCAGGGGGACTGAGCGATTGTTCTCAGGCCAAAAGCTCTCGTGTTGAGCGGCCTGGATCTGGATCACCGTCTTGGGCCTCGGTTCTGGAGTCTTCACTATCCAGTCAGCCGGAAGTAAATAGGAAGAGTTCCCAGCATCTTCCTGAGAGCTACGGCTGCTGGGAGGACCCCAGTGATTTGGGACAGAGCTTTCCCTTCTGGAAGCAGAGCCCCACAGAGATTTAAAAAAAATCACGGTCTGAACAATCATGAGTAAGAATAAGCATAAGAAGCAAAGTAAGAACAGCCCCCAAACCCTAGATTCCTTC
>CM053588.1:75796861-75822252 GCA_028646515.1 Pseudochirops corinnae | reverse complement strand
GTGGTGGGTGGGGGAAAGAGGGGGAGAAAATATGTAACTCAAAATCTTGTGGAAATGAATGATGTAAACTATAATAAAATTTTAAAAAATGGTAAATAAGAAGCAGGCTCACTCTTCTCAGGACAATCCCTGATGCCTCAGAGGAGGATCACACTTTTACAGTGGTTCTCAACCTTCCTAATGATGCCACCCTTTAATACTTGTATGTGGGCAGACCCACCTGGAGACAGATAGAGGAGCTGTGTCTTGGTTCCTAAGACCACCAGAAATATGTGTTTTCTGATGCTCTTAGGTGACCCCTGTGAAAGGGTCATTCAACCCCCATAGGGGTCACACGCAGCTTTGGCTCTGCTGACTTCCATCTTGATTTTTTTCTTTTCTGCATGCTGGCTGACTTGTTCTTTTCCTGTGCGCCTGTGTTACTGTCTTGGTAACTGAATGTTCCCATCTACTTTTAGTACTGTGGCATCCTGGCTCCCTCCTCTCCCAACCCATAGGTTGAGAACCGCTGCTCTATTAGAATCAGAGAGCCATAGATGTAGAGTGGGAAAGAGCTTCAGTTGCCATCTAGCTCAAGTCCCCTCAATTTACAGATGAGGAAACTGAGGCAAACAGGATTAAGTGACTTGCCCAGGGTCACTCAGTTAATGTATGAGGTCAGATTCAAACTCAGGAAGATGAGTCTTCCTGACTCCAGACCCAGTACTCTATCCACTGTGCTACCTCACTGCCCCATACATAGGTACTAAGCAGCATAAGTGAGATTTGAACCCAGGTTCTCTGACTCCAGGGCCACTGCTTTTTCTATAACATTGTACTTTCCTCCTTTGCCCTTGGACTGTCCTCAGTTCTGGCCACAGCTGAGCTATTACTCTTTTCTTCACCTTGAGAAACTTCTCTTGGTTCAGTATCTCTGAAGTTCCTTCCTGTTCTAGGTTCTACTCTGGTGACCTCTCCTCTGCACAGTCTTTTCTCTAGTTAACACTTGCTTACCTCTTTTAAAGGGCTCAGTTTAGGGCAAGGTAATGGAGGTTCTATAACCTGCTGGCCTTGTTCAGGAATCTCAGAATCAGTCTTTGGTCCCATAATACTATTTGCTTTCCTTGTAAGTCATCTATTGCCCAGAAGTCTCAGATTTCCTGGAATTTCTACTAAAAAACCAACCTGAATCTCAGCTATTTGGTCATACTCAAGAAGAATCATAAAACTGGCCATACCCCTTGACCTTGTAATCCCACCCTTGGGAATTTAGACTAAGAGAATAATTTTAAAGGACTGTTTGTTCAAAGATATTTATGACCATACGATAGGTCAGAGCAAAAAATGGAACACTGACTAAACATACTCTGCAGCTGGGGAATAACGGTGAGGAAGAAGTGTACAGAGCAGAAAGAACACTGCACCAGTAGCCAGAAGACCTGAATTCTAAACTCGGCTCTGCTATTAAATATCTGTGTGATCACTGCAAGTCTCTTCCTCCTCTTGGAGCTGAATTGTTGATGTTGTGTCATTGAAGTCATGTCTGACTCTTTGTGATTCCATTTAGGCTTTTCTTGGCAAAGATACTGGCATAATTTGCCATTCCTTTCTCTAGCTCATTTTGCAGATGAAGAAACAGAGGCAGGTGACGGGCCCAGGGTTACACAGCTAACAAGTGTCTGAGGCTGGATTTGAACTCAGGAAGATGCATCTTTCTGATTCCAAGACCAGTTCTTTATGCACTGTGCCATCTAGCTGCCTTCTCTAAAATACAATGATTATACTATGAATAGGATGACCCCTGGCAGTCCTAAAATTCTGGGTTAAATGACTACAAGTCAAGTTTCTTTAGGAAGGAAGTAAACAAACATTTATCAGACACCTACTATGTGCTAAGCACTGTGCTAAGGATTTTACAAATATCTCATTGGATCTTCACAACAAGCCTGGTGGGAAGGTGCTATTATCATCCCTCTTTTATGGTTGAATAAATTGATTCAGACAGGAGTTAAAGTGACTTGCCCAGGATCACACAGCTAGTAAGTGTCTAAGGCTAAATTTGAACTCAGGTCTTTCTGACTCCAGGCCCAATACTCTACCTATGGTACCACTTAGTTTCCTTTAAAAGACAAGGAGAAGTGTAAAAAAAGAAAAAGCCCCCAATTCTTCCATCTTTCTCCTCTGACTCACACGCAGCTTTGGATCTGCTGACTTCCATCTTGATTTTTTTCTTTTCTGCATGCTGGCTGACTTGTTCTTTTCCTGTGCGCCTGTGTTACTGTCTTGGTAACTGAATGTTCCCATCTACTTTTAGTACTGTGGCATCCTGGCTCCCTCCTCTGGCAGTAGATTCCCCAGTCACCTCACGGTGCCTGCTCTTGACAAATAGTGGACCATCAAAGCCATGGAGATTACAGTACCAAGAAAAAAATGGCAGATATAAACAATATATGTATGAAATATGGAACAACCTATGCAAAATAAGCCAGAACAAAAGAAATAAAAGCAAAACTAAGAGGACTGGATATGAATTGGCTACAAATAAATCTGAGAGGCATTCTACAATACTGGAGTTAGGAGACACTTGGATCTAACTCTTGACTCTGACACATACTTTGTTTCTCTCTAGTCCACACCCCCAACTCTGCCGACTTTCTCTGCCATGCCATAGAAACTTTCACCCTGGAAGTTCACTCCAACCCTGACTTCTCACATTGGAAGTACCCTGCTTCTCCTACCCCATCTCTGATTGGGTACTTCTTCCAGAATCTCCATTTGAAGGAGAAGGGTGGGCCAACCATGTCTTCGTTCTTCTCCAGCACCTTCTCTTTTCTGTGTTTCTTTCCCCATTCAAACATAAGCTCCTTGAGGGCAGGGACTGCCTTTCTATTTGCATTTATATTCCCAGAATTTATCTCAGTGCCTAGCACATAGTAAGCTTGTTGCCTTGACTACAGGTGTGACTATGGGCAAGTCACAACCTCTCTAAGCTTCAGATTTCTCACTTTCGCATCCTTCAAGGCTCAGTTCCTATACCACCTTCCTGAAGCCCTCCTTGACTGTCACTCTCTCTACTCCATCCCAACTTCAACATATCCTCTCTTTTTTCAGTTTCTTAGAGCACTCTGTCTGCATCTCTTCTTAGCTCCCATCTCAATCTTCATGTATTATATGCTTCTGGGTAATGCTACTTCTCTCCCAGTAGAAAGTAAGCTCCAGGAGGGCAGGTATTAGATCATTTTTCATCTTTAGATCCTCATTATTTAGCACAGAGATATACACTTTACTTACTCAGACACTTATTTATCTATCCATTAATTGATTCATTCATTCATTTTTATTGTGAATCCATTGTGGTAAGGAATTCCTAGTGATCTCCAATGCAGATCAGAAGCTATTCCGCAACTGATTGTATAAGAAAGCTGCCTGGAAGCACTGAGTTAAAGGACTTGACAAGGGAAACACAGCTTGTATTTGTCAGAGAGAAGATTTGAACTCAGGTCTTCCTAACTTCAAGGTCAGCTCTCTAGCTATTATACCATGCTGCCTTACACATGTTAAGCATTTATTAAAGATTTTCTGAATTGAACTGAAGGATAGATATTTGGATATCTATGGATATCTATGGATTTGGATATCTAATGGATAGAATTTTAATAGGTAGAAATTGAATGAGGTGGGGAGGGAGACATGTTAAGACAGAAGAATAATGTGACTCAAGGCACAGTAACAAGAAGTAAAAGAAGTCATGTTAAAAAGGTAATGAGTAGATGAGTCTGATGTGGATCATAGATCATAGATTTCAAGCTAGAAAGGACCATAGGGGCCATTCAGTCCAACTTTCTCATTTTACTGATCAAGAAACTGAGACTTTGAGTTTAGGGGATTTGCCCAGTGTTGGGGATTTGAATTTTGGTCCCCTGCCTGAAAATCTAGCTGCCTCTTAACATAGGGAGAAGTGGGAGGCAGCTCCCCAGCCCTGCACAGAAGAGTCTGAATATAGGTTTAGGGATTATTGATTATGATGATATGATTATCAACTATGAAGATGTCTCCATTGTTGTTAATTGAGCTAGTGCCAATAGGAAAGACAGGCAGGCTAACAGAGATGGGGAGAGTGTCAGGGTGTTCTTAGGTTTTTGTCTTTTCCTCTTTCCAGCTCTGGAGAGGGACCTGTCAATCCAGGAACCTGACCTTAAACTTTTAAACTAAGCATTGCTGTCTGTCTAATATCTAATGGAGCTATAAGAAGGGTGGGGTGAAGTAGGGGGATCAGGGCTTGAAATTTAGAGGATGCCTGCAGAACTTACATCCCAATCAGCAGGTGGGAACAAGTGAAGTTAGCACCTAGTTAGCAATAATTAGTTAATTATCAGATGACTTCCTCCCCTGGGGAATGGGAAGGTTTGCATCATATCTTCATATTGTCCCAGGATCTCTCTTCTTGTTATCAGAGGGCAGAGGGGTCTTCCCATAACTGAGTTTGTTTGAAAAAGATGATTTTATATAGCCTCCACAGCTGTTTGCCCCAGGCACATTCTGGAGTGCTTACCCTAGGGCAGGATGACTCAACCCTCCTCCCCAGCTGCAGGAGTCTAAAACCTCCCAGAAAGAATTGCCAATGTCCCCTGATCTGCCTGTAATACATGGATCTTCTACCATACCAGAGTTTCATGCTGATTTCCTGCCTTTCTTGGCTTTAGCCTTGAGAGGAGTTGAGGAGTGATGAGGAGGCACTCCTATTTAATACATATGTAAATATTCAATTAATCCTTTAAATCAAAGCTGTCACTTCTCATCACCTGTAAGAAAGAGGTGCATCAGCCATGTCTTACAATGTGTGCTATAGTTTGTGTCTGTAATTTGCTGCTTCCCTACTGAGGTTAAGGAAGTGTACACTTTGCTACCAGTCTTCTTAAGCGACATTAGGCATTACATTACTCAGTGTGGTTTTCTTTTACTAATGAAGTCATTTATGCAGCCCATTCTTATGGTTCTGCTTAATTTCTTTTTTATCACTTCATGTAAGTCTCCCCAAGTTTCTCTAAATTCCTTATCCTTGGATATCTATGGATTTGGATATCTAATGGATATTACTTGTGGTGCAATAATCTCCTACCACATTCATACACTACAATTCATTCATTCATTTATTAATGGACAAGTACCTACTTTGCTTCCAGTTCTTTGCTACCATAAAAAGTGCTGAAGAGCTGGAGTTTTCCACCTGATTTTACTTTTGCTCTAAGATAGATACTTGGTGACTTGCCTAGACATCAGATGTGGAGAGGGAAGAAGAAGAATATTCCCTATGAAAGCATAAACTCATAGAATTGGGATTTACAGGTAGATGTCAGGTCCCTGGTGAGTGAGTTCAGACTCCAGAATTGGAAAAGGGATAAAAACCTATAGACCTGCCCTCACCTTCCATCCTTTTCCTTTAGCCCAGCCTGACTACTACTACTGGTTCTATCAAAAATTAATGAAGCCATCGACCATAATCACCACCAGTGCCATCATCATCATCATCATCATCCTTATCATCATCCTCATCCTCATCATCCTCCTTATCATCATCCTCATCCTCATCATCTTCATCCTCATCCTCCTCCTCATCATCCCTAGGCTTATATCAGACTCTGGGCAGGTTGTTGTGCTAAGAGCTGAGTTTCTTCTTGTTTATTCTCTGCCTTTGCCTCTAGCACCAGAATCGATTTGCTTGTTGCCTCTCAAATAGGCTTTTACTTCCCTACAATCAGGATCAAAATAAGGCTGTATTACCCTTTTCTCTTATACAAGGCAACATTGTGTACATGTAGAAGGTATAGGAGAGGTGTCCTGAATAGGAAATGTGAAGCCTGAATAGGCAACCAAGGCTAGAGGGGGATGGGAGGGTAAGGAACCCATATAGGTAGTCTCCCCTAAATAGGATGTAAGCTCTTTGCTAGTGAAGACTTTCTCAGTTTTTTCTACTTAGATTCTAAGGGCTTAGCACTGTGTTTGGGCCATAGTAAATAATATATATTTTTCTTTTTCTTTTTGAAATCAGTTCTGAATAAGCCAATAGCCGACTGGAATGATAAATGTAACCTTGGGTTGTGGCAGGGGCAGACCTGCCCTGAGAGCTCAGAGCATATCAGAGATGGAAAGGCATTCAGAGAGAGCTACTAGTTACACAAATGGGGAATGTGAGGCCCACAGAAAACAAAAGTGACTTGCTCAAGATCACACAGGGAGATTCAGAGTCAAGATTAGAATTCCTCTTAATAAACTATCATTTCTAATGTTGAAGAATAATACTCACCATATAACAGAGAGGTGATGGATATGCAGCATGAGACACACATTTTGGATATGACCAATATGGGAATTTGTTTTGCTTAACTAGGTATATTTGTTACTTTCTTTCTCCAGTGGAGTGTGGTGGGGGTGGGAAGGAGAAAAATAAATGTTTGATAGTTGAAAAAATTACTTTAAAAATCTGTAATTTGATTAGAGAACTGCAAATTAAAACAACTCTGAGGTACTACTTCACATCTACCCGATTGGCTGACATGAGAGAAAAGGACAATGATGAATGCTGAAAAGGATATGGAAAGATAGGTACGCTATTGCATTGTTGGTGGAGTTATGAACTAGTCCAACTATTCTAGAGAACAATTAGGAATTACGCCCAAAGGGCTAAAAAAAACTGTGCGTACCTTATGACCTAGCAGTACCTCTAACAGATCTGTATCCCAAAGAGATCAAAGAAAAGGGAAAAGGACATATTTATATGTGCTCTTTTTGTGAGGGCAAAGAATTGGAAATTGAGGTGATATCCATCAATTGGGGGATGGTTGGATAAGTTGTGGTGTATGATTGTGATGAAATCTTATTGTATTGTAAAAAATGAAGATCAAGATGGTTTCAGAAAAACTTAGGAGGACTTATATGAACTTAGAACTGATGCAAAGTGAAGTTAACAGAACCAGGAGAACACTGTACACAGTAACAGCAATATCATAAAGATGATCAACTATGAGAGACTTAGCTACTCTGATTGAGACAATGATCCAAGACAATTCCAAATGACCCATGATGAAAAGTGTTAACCTGTCTCCAGAGAGTGAACTGATGAACTCTGAGTGTAGGGTGAAGCATACTTTTTATACTTTATTTTTCTTGAGATTTTTTTTGGTACATTTTCTTTTGGAACATGGCTAAAATGAAAATGTTTTGCATGACTTCACATGTGCAATTGTTAGCATATTGCTTGCCTTCTCAAGGGATGAGGGAAGGGAGGGAGGGAAGGAGAAAATTTGGAATTCAAATTTTAAAAATGTGAATATTAAAATTTTTACATGTAATTGGGACACATTTAATGAAATAATATTTTTTAAAATAAAAATCTCTAATTTAGAGTCTACTAAAAAAAAGGATCCTAAAATGTACATGTTGGTACAGTTCCTTGAAGAGAATGTAGTCAGGGAAGTCTGTGCTCTGTGCCTGGGGTCTTCCCCACCTTAGCTTTCTTTGGTCACTTAAGACTGAAGAAGCAAAAAACTCATAAGAAGGAGCCCCAAACCTCCCTCCTCACCCTCATTTGCTATTTCCAAACAACCCTCATTCTATTGAAGGAAGGTTCTAAAGAAGGTCATTCTTACCCATAACTGACCTTCACGTACTAACTCTGACCCATTATTCCACTGTGTTCAAGGACCTCTTTTTTTCTCTCTGGGAATTTGCAAGTCAATGTCTCAGTGACTCTGAGAGTGACAAGGGAGTTGGGAAATGAATGTGTCCTCCCAGTGGGGCTGGTACAGGTTGGCTGCTCCCAGCTTAATCAGATGAGGCAGATAAATGAATGCCAGCCTCTCAATCTGAAGGATGTGGAGCTTTTCTATTCCAGGTGCTGATCCAGGACCTACTTTCTCCTTGGTCTTAGACTCATTCACTACCTTGAGAGGTATGGTGTTCCTTCAAATCTAGCTCAATGTATTGCATTACTTCAATCTCTCTTCCCTCTTGCCACCCCCCTATCTAGTCATCTCAATTCAAATTGATCCAACACTTATTAAGTGCCTATGGTGTGCATAGCCTTATCCTGGCCTCACAAAGTTGGAAGTTTCACTATGGTTATAAAACATTGTCCAATCTATACTTTTGACATTTCCTTGTACCCAGACTGACCTCCTCATTGTTGCCCATACAGACTCTGCTCATCCCTATCTCTACCTGAATGACTTACCTCAGCTGAATCCAGTCCTGCTTCCCTGTCTCTCTGATTCCTACCCATGAAGGAATCAGACCTAATTTCAAGCAAAATATGTGTCTACCTTGGAGACTACCCCAGGTTTAGTCCTTATAGCTGGTGCATAACAGTGGAGGGAGTTTGGATCTTAGGGTATTTACATCTTTCAACCACATTTGAGAAAAGATAGCCTGATGTCATGGGAAGAACACTGGATTTAGAGTCTGAGTTCTTTGGTTTTCTCATCTGTAAGATGGGTATAATAAAATCTGCTCAGCCTACTTCAAAGGGTAATTGGGCCCTTTCCTGATTCCCTTTGTCATTAGTGTTATCCTCTCTGACACTGTCTCCCATCTACTCTGTATATCTAGTATTTACCTTGTTATTTACATATGGTCTCCCCATTAGAACGTAATGACCAGGGCAAGTATTGTTTCTGTCAGTCCTTGGCACATAGTGAAGTACCTAATAAATGGTTTTTGAGTGATTGATAATTCAGCAAATGTGATATTGTACAGCCAGTATTTGCTATGTATAAGGTATTCTGCCACACCTTGTTGGGAATTATAGATTTGAGGTAGAAGGAAACTTCTAGCCTATGCAGCCTAGCCTTCTTATTTTATAGATGAGCCAAGAGGTTTCGTGACTTGTCCAAATTCACTCAGGTAGTCAGGCCTTCGATTCCAGACCTAGTATATTTCCTATTTTACCAGGCTGCCTACCATGACAAATAGATCACAGAATCATAGTACTTCCAAGTGGGAAGAAACCTCAGTGGCCCATAGTCCAACATACCTCTGTCCAAGAAGCCTTCTATAACCATCCTTAATGCATGCTCATCTAGCTTTTGTTTGAGGACATCCAGTCATGGGGAAATTACTACCAGAGACAGCCCATTCTGTATTTGGACAATTTTAACTGTTAACAGTTTTTCCCCTTCTTACATCCAGAAATTTTTTGCCTCTGCAACTCCTACCCATTGCTCCTAATTCTGTCCTTTAGGGATAAGCAGAGCAAGTCAAATCCTATTTCCACATATCAGCTCTTCAAATTAACCTTGAAGGGCCTTTCCAGCCCTAAATCTATGATCCTATGTTCCTAAATATTTGAAGACAGCTATCCTATCCCTCTCACACTTCACTCCAAGTCTTCTTTTAACTAGAATAAATTCTCCAGTCTTCTTACCACCCTATTGCCCTTTGTCTATGGGCATTTAGGTGCCAGGCACTGTGTTAGAATTGGAATATAAAGACAAAGGATGAAATAATCCCTACTTACAAACAGGCTACATTCTAATAGGGAAGACAAAGACAGAATAAATCTGAATAAAGATGAAGCAATTAAATGCAAGGTATTTAAGGAAAGGGGAAGAGAACTAGCAGTTGGGGAGATCAGAAAACTTGAGCATAGTATGTGATACATAAGTTGCATTTTGAAGAAAGAGGATGTAGAGGTAAGGATGGCATAAGGGATAGCCAGTGTAAAGGGACAAAGATAGAAAACAGAGTGGCATGTGTTTGGAACAGAAGGAAGGCCAAATTGGTTTGGTTGCAGAGTAGAGAATGGAGAGTTATGTCCCATGAGGCTACAGAAATAACTTGGTACTTGGTTGTGCAGGACTTTAATAAAAGATCAGCAAAGGAGTTTGTTGATCCTAGAGGCAATAGGGAGCCACGGTAGTTTATTGAATAGGAGTGTGACATGGTCAGACCTACTCTAAAGAAAAATTACTTTGGCAGCAATGTAAAGGATAGGCTTAAGTGGACAGAAGAGTATTAGAGTACGAAAAATGTGAGGCAGGAAAATCACTTAGGTTTTTGCAGCAATCCAGGGGAGAAATGATGAGAACCTCAACTAAGATGGGAGCTGTATGACTAGAGAGAAGCTAGGTGACTCATTAGAAAGAGTTCTACATCTGGAGACTATTTATTAGTTGTGTGACCCTTGGCCCATCAGTTAACCTGTCTACCTCAGTTTCCTCTTCTGTAAAAATGAAGATTATAATAGTACCTACATACCAGGGTTGTTAAGAAAATCAAATAAGATAATGATTGTAAGGTGTTTTGTAACTCTTAAAACACTATATCAATGCTAGTAGTGATGATGATATCATGGGTGTGGAAATAGCAAGAAATGGTCGAGGTTCTCAGGGATATTGGAAGGATGGTGGTTCTTTGAACAAAAATAGGAAGGTTTGGAAGAGCTGTTGGTTGGTGGGAAGATAATGAGTTCTATATTAAGTGTTAGATGTCTCTGGGACATAGAATTTGAAGTATAATTTAGTAATGTGTGAGTGAGGTTTGGGAGAAAAATTGGGGCAGGTTATATAGATCTTGGACTCATTGGTGTAGAGATGATACTTAAATCCATGTGAGCTAAAGAGGTCACCAAGAGAGAAGGTAGAGAAAAACAAGAAGAGGACTAAGGACAGAATCTTGGTGGAATATCCACAGTCAAAGGAGTGAAGGTTTTTTTAAGGGTTGGAGTGACTTGACCATGTTTGAAGGCAAAAGGGAAAGAATGAGTTGACTGGGAGAGATTTAAGATTACATGGGAGAGATGGCTGAGATTATAATCTTCTAGAAAAGGCAGAAAGGGGATAGGATTAAGGCCACACAGAGAATGGTAGTCCTTGGCAAGGAAAAGGGCCACTTCATCATCAAATATAGAGTAAGAAGGAGAGGGTGATGATGATGCCAAAAAGGAAAGAATTGAAGACGAGGGAGCTCACATTGAATAGCCTCAATTTTCTCAGTAAAATAAAAGCAGAATTCAATCATTTCGCAGAGATTAGGAAGGTTGGGACCTTGGAAACAGAAGAAAAGGTTTGAAAAAGCTTTCATGAGGAATGAGAGAATGAACTTGGGAGAAATAAAAGGTTTGCCTTACTGCAGTGAGGGCCCAGTTGAAGTTGTAAAAATATTTTATAACAGCAACCCATATAAATCATCAACATTTCTACACATTACTAACAAAGCCCAATAGCAAGAGATAGAGAAATTCCGTTTAAAGTTACTATAGACATTATAAAATATTTGGGAGTCTACCTGTCAAAAAAACAATCCAGGAACTATATGAACACAACTACAAAACACTTTTCACACAAATAAAGTCATATCTAAATAACTGGAAAAACATCAGTTGCTCACAAGTAGGCCAAGCTAATATAATAAAATTGACAATTCTGCCTAAATTAATTTACTTACTCAGTGCCATACCAAACTACCAAAAATTATTTTATAGAGCTGGAAAAAATAATAACAAAGTTCATCTAAAAGAACAAAAGACCCAGAATATCAAGGAAATTCATGACAAGAAATGCAAGGGAAAGTGGTCTAGCCATACCAGATCTTAAATTATATTATAAAGCAGCAATCACCAAAACTACTTCGTACTGGCTAAGAAATAGAGTGGTGAATCAGTGGAATAGGTTAGCTATGTAGTCAATGACTATAGTAATCTACTGTTTGAGAAATCCAAAGACTCCAGCTTCTGGGATGAGAACTTACTATTTGACAAAAATTTCTGGGAAAACTGAAAAATGGTATGGCAGAAACTGGGGGTAGACCAATATCTTACAGTCTATACCAAAATAAAGTCAAAACGGGTACATGATTTGGATATAAAGACTGATACTATACGTAAATGGGGAGAACAAGAAATAGTTTACCTGTCAGATTTATGGAGAATGGAAGAATTTAAGACCAAACAAGAGATCAAGAACATTATGAAATGCAAAATGGGTAAGTTTGATTACATTAAATTGAAAAGTTTTTGCACAAGCAAAGTCAGTGCAACCAAGATTAGGAAGGAAGCAGATAACTGGGAAAGAATTTTTACAACCAGAATTTCTGATAAAGGCCTCATTTCTAAAATATATAGAGAACTGAGTAAAATTTATAAGAATACAAGTCATTCCCCAATTGGTAAATGGTCAAAGGACATGAACAGGAAGTTTTCAGATGAAGAAATTAAAGCTATCTATAGTAATTTGAAAAAAA
This sequence comes from Pseudochirops corinnae, assembly GCA_028646515.1. Lineage (NCBI taxonomy): Eukaryota > Metazoa > Chordata > Mammalia > Diprotodontia > Pseudocheiridae > Pseudochirops > Pseudochirops corinnae. The sequence goes on along the minus strand of CM053588.1, from coordinate 75,810,039 downwards.
AAATGCTCTAAATCACTATTGAAGAGAGAAGTGCAAATCAAAATAACTCTGAGGTACCACATCACACCTATCAGATTGACTAACATGACAAACCAGGAAAATGATAAATGTTGGAGAAGATATGGGAAAATTGGAACACTAATGCACTATTGGTAGAGCTGTGAACTGATACAATCATTCTGGAGAGCAATTTGGAACCATGCCTAAAGGGCTATAAAAATGTGCATACCCTTTGACCCAGCAATACCACTTCTAGGGCTGTATTTCAAAGAGATCATACAAATGGAAAAAGGACCCACATGTACAAAAATATTTATAGAGGTTCTTTTTGTGGTAGCAAAGAATTGGAATCGAGGGGATGCCCATCAACTAGGGAATGCCTGAACAAGTGGTATATGAATGTAACGGAATACTATTGTGCTATAAGAAATGATGAGCAGGATGACTTCAGAAAAGCCTGGAAAGACTTATATGAACTGATGCTGAGAGAATTGAGCAGAACCAGAATATTGTACACAGTAACAGCCACATGGTGTGAGGACTAACTTTGACAGATTTATCTCTTCTTAGCAATTCAAATCTCTTCTTAGCAAAATCTAAGACAACTCCAAAAGACTCATGATGGAAAATGCTATCCACATCCAGAAAAAGAACTATGGAGTCTGAATGCAATTTGAAACATATTAGTTGCTCCCTCTTCTCTTGTTTTTTTTTTTCTTTCTTGTGGTTCATTCCACTGGTTCTAATTTTTCTTTTCAACATGACTAATATGAAAATAGGTTCAATATGAAAGTATATGTAGAGCCTATATCAAATTACATGCCATCTTGGGGTAGGGGAAGGGAGATATAGAGAGAAAATTTGGAACTCAAAATCTTATGGAAGTGAATGTTGAAAATTAAAACCAAATAAATAAATTTATTTTTTTTAAAACTGCAATAATGTTAACAAAATAAAAACTAAGGCATCTAAAATTTTTTATAACAGCATAGTTGATTGATTTCCTTCTGCTCCATTCACCAACTTGGGAACAGAAGTAAAGGAAGATAGTAAGAGATAGCAGGAATAATTTAAAGTTGAGTTTTATCAAATGATGAGCAGCAATTTGAAAGGGGGGGCAAGTGATTTAAGAGTAGAGGATAGTATAAAGTTAAACTGGCTTACTATGGAGTCAAGATGGAAAAGAGAAGCCAATGAAGTCAGAGCAGGAGTAATGAACCTGAGATAATATTTCATGGGTAAAAGAATCAGAAGTCTCATGAGGGCAAATAATGGGCAATTAGCGGGGTGAGACATAGGGAGAAATGGAATGATAGGAGGTTATGGTCAGAAAGAAAAATGTTAGCATTTTTAATCAGGGAAATGAAACACTTCTGGGTAATTATAGAATCTGGGGAATGAACATCATATGTTTGTCTGAAGTGGAGGGAAGTAGTAGATCATGAAATTTAAGGAGACCAAAGAACTGTTTAGGAGTTTAGGGATTTTGAGGGGGCATCAACATAGATGATTAAGTCCTCTAGTATAATGGCAAGAGTAGGGAAGAAATCAGGTGCTGAATTCTTTAAGAAATGAGGAAGGATGACTTGGGGACCAGTAGAGAACAGACACCATAAATCTGGATTGGGAGGAAAATCTTGATGTTCAGCCTCAAATGAAGAGAAGTTGCTTGAATTATGGTTGCAAAGGGGGAAGTCCAGAAGTGGCAGTGGGGAGACAAGAGTGTTCTGAATCCACTTCCAGGACCAATGTGTTGGGGATGGAGGTTTTGGTGAAGGAACAGACAGTGGTGGAGTGATGGTAATCTGCAATTTAATCTCCACTATATCCCTGGCTCTTGGGGTTAATAAAACATAAAGTAATATTTTTCCATCACTAGTATATTTGTGGCAAATGTTCCCCAAGTCCCCAAACTTTCACTACTAATGGTCTTAATTTCTTCAAGCCTATAAATTTAAATATTTACTCCTCTTTCTACTTCTCCCTGCATCCTGCTTCTCCCACCCCTGGTTCTGTCTACTGTAGCCCTCCAAAGCAGCTGAACTGAAATTATGGAGGGCAGAAAGGTCTTTAGTATAGAATGTAGATATTTTGCTCATCTAAAGTATAGTTTGGGGCAAGAAATACTCATTTATAGAATGTATAGCTTTGCTTTCCGACCATTAAGTGGACGATACTAGCTGGAGGCAAAGGCAAAATTTATTTGAACATTCCACTTTGGGTGAAAAGTGTCCCATCATTTCCATAAGACTTTGTATCCATGATTAAAACACCAGTGCCTTGCCCTGAACCAAAAACTACATCTCTAGGGATTATCCCATTTTACTGAGATGCTGTTATTACAAACAGTCAAATTGCTGGTATTCAGCCTTTGGAGTCACTAGGAGAGGGCAGAGATGGGAGCTCGGCCATGAAGAGAAACATTCAGTTTGCTGGACAGAGGTAATGAATCAAGTCTTTACACAAAATCACCCAATGTGAGTGATGGGAAATATGTCCAGAGAAAAGCAATGGAGAAGGCATGGAAGAAAGGCACTGAACACAAGGATGCTCCCTTGGGGATCATCTGATGTAAAAGACAGTCTATGGGCAAAGTATAAGAAAAAGCTCATGGTGAGTATTATGAGATCTTAAATCTAGGTCTGGGCAGGACATCAGAGGGCATCTAGTACAACCTACTTATTTTACATATGAGGAAGCTGAAGCCTATGAAAGTTAAGTGACTTGTCCAAATTCACAAAGGAAAGAAGCATCAATGGTGGGATTTAAACCCGAGTCCTCTGACTCCAGAGCCAACATAGAAGCAACAGAGTGTATTGGAGAGATTGAAGAAAGATGCTGGTTTCAAATTTTGCCTCAGGTAATTGTCATCTTGTGACACTAGGCCTCTCTGTACTTCAGTTTCTTCATCTGTAAAATAAAAAAGTTGAACTTGGCAACCAACCTCTAAGTTCTCTTCAAGCTGTAAACATATGGTCTTATTATTTCCCCACTGAACTATGCTGCATCCTCTTCAGTGGTCAGTCTCATAAAGCCAAGACCCCTCAAGAGGTTGCACTGCATACACATCTTGATAAGTGTGGCTTATCTAATTTGTGAATAAGGGATTAATCAATCAACCATAGAATATTAGAGCAGGAAAAGATCTCAATAATCTCTAGTCACACTCAACTGGGATCAAGTACTTCCACTATGATGTTCCCAGTTCAGGCCTTCAGCAGCTCTCAACCCAACTACTCCAGTAAGTTCCTAACTGGTCTCCTTGCCTCCAGTACCTCCTTTCTCCAATTCGTCCTCATGTTGTTCAGTCATTTCAGTCACGCTTGACTCTTCATGACCCCATTTGGGGTTTTCTTGGCAAAAATACTAGCTCATTTTACAAATGAAAAAACTGAGGTAAACAGGGTTAAGTGACTTGCCCAGGGTCACACAGCTAGTAAGCTTCTGAGGCTGGATTTGAACTCAGGTCCTCCTGATTTCAGGGCTGCTGCTCTATTCATTGCACCATCTAGTTGCCCTCTATACAGTGTCAAACCAATGTTCCTAAGCACAGGATCATATCACTGCCCTGTACGAAAAGCTCTAGGGCAGCAGTTCTCAACCTGTGGGTTATGTTCAATTTGTAACAATGAAAATACATCCTACATATCAGATAGTTACATTACGATTCATAACAGTAGCAAAATTACAGTTATGAAGTAGCAACAAAAATAATTTTATGTTTGGGGGTCACTACAACATGAGGAACTGTATTAAAGGGTGACGGCATTAGGAAGATTGAGAACCACTGCTCTAGGGGTTCTAGAGAAAAGTACAAAATTCTCTGTTTGGCATTTAAAGTCCTTCACAATTTGACTCCACATAGATTTCATGTGACTTACCTTTAAGCACTCTCTTAATAGCAAACTACCCTACTTGCCATTCCCCATATATAACATTTTATTTCCCACCTCCATACCTTTCTCTGGAATGCACTCCATCCTCACTGTTACCTCCTTGAATAACTTGAATAATATTTGAGGCTAGGTTTAAATATCACTTCTTGTGATAGGCCTTTAGCCTAGGCATTAGTGCTTCCTCCCAAATCAATCTGTATTTACTTTTATGTACTTTTAAATTTACTTATCTGTGTGCATGCTACTGGGAGAATAGACTGGAATGTCCTTGAGGGAAGGGATGTTTTTCATTTTTGTTTTAGTATATACAGCACAGTACCTGTCACATAATAGGTACATGTCCATCATTGAATTAAATGGAATCTTTCACCCAGAGAAAGGATTCCCTTCCTTAGGAGGAAGGCAGCCCATTGCACTTTGGGATATTTCTAATCATTAAGTTGTTTTCTTCATTTTGTGCTAAAAACCTGGTGATGTTCTTCCCTCAATGCTGTTGACTGAAATCAGGTACTTCAGAAAAGAATGGAAGATTTGGGGAATGAACATTTTGGTAAGATGGTAAGAGAAGAGGATTTCAATTTCTGGACTACAGATTAAAATATAAGACTGAAAGGGCCTTGAGTAGTGTATCTAGTGTGGGCTAGTCAAAATATATTTTCCTAGAGACATAGAATCACAAAGTCTGAATATTAATGGTAATCATTAAAAACATTTAAATAGCACTTCTTCAAAGGTAATTTAGTCTAACCTGGACCAACACAAGAATCTTTGCTACAATATTCCTGGTGAATGACCATTCAGCTTTCAATTTAAGACATTAAGTGAAAGAGAACCCATGATGTTCCAATGTAGGTAATTCTACATTGGCCTTACTCAAATTATGTGGATATTATATCTTTCATTCAGTCTAAATTTCACTCTCTCCAACTTTTTCCCACTTTTCCTAATTCAATCCTCTGCAGCCAAGCAGACTGTCTAAACCATCTTCCATATGATCATTCTTGAAATATTTAAAGATACCTATCATGTTTATTTATGCCTTTTCTTCTCCAGGCCAAATAGCCCTGGTTCCTTCAATTAATGAACCTAAATAAATTAACTTTAAAGTAATGGTAGACAAACTGCTCACATATATCTGTTAAGTAAGATATCACACAGGAAGAAGAGCATCAATAGGGAGGACCAATGACTCAAAAGGTACAATATTCAAGAAGAGAGATGGGAGTGCAATGCATGGTCTCAGATGTCAAGATGCAAATTTATAAGCACAGGTAATAAAGTAAACTAGAGAAACTAACACAAGGAAATAAATTCAATTTCATAGGTGTCACTGATATTTGGTAGGATGGGACCCATGACTGGAATAGGACAAGAGAAAGGTTAAGTATATTATTTTAAAAGAACAGAATCAAAGAAGGGGACAGGAGAATACAACTGTACATAAGGAAGATAAACAGATAGTAGTATGATGAAATCCATGAAAGGCCTTTAAGTGAGGCATAACAGAGAAAAATAACTGATGATATGGAAGTATGCTACTGATCACCAAACCAGAAGGAGAATTCACATGAGCAAATGGATCACAAACCTAAGATGGAGGGATGATATAGCAGTGATGGGAAACTTCAACTATTTAGACCTCTGATATTTTTTTCTATGCCAAAAGTAAGAAAGGAGATTAAGGCAAATCAGGAATTTAAGTATATTGTATCACTTAAAAGGTAGAGGTAAGTGATGTGGCTGGCACCAATATTTTGAACTGAATTCCGATCAGCAAGAAAGAATTGGTTCCTGAAGTAGAAATGATTGGGACCTGGTGAAGAAGTGATCAGATCACCTTAGAGTTTATGAAGAAAAAGAAGAGGAAAGCTGGGTATAATCCAATATGAAGCCAAGAGTTTAAGAGAGTGAATGAAAAAGAGTTCAGAGAAATTAGAGCTTGATTCCTATGTCTTAAAATTATATGGGCAAAGTTGGCCCAAGATTGGTGGGTACCTCTCAAAAATGAAATTTTGAGTTCATAAACAAAACAGATTTTGACGAGGAAGGAAAGGGGGAACTATTTAAGGAGACCGATGTGGACACATAGGGAACTTGTTAATACGCTTAAAAATATTTTAACACAAAGTTAGATAATGAAAAATGAATACAAAGGAATTTCACAATCTTATAAGGTTAGGAGTACTAAAAGCTCACACCTAGCTGAGGCTGTTGATAAATGCTAAAAATAATTAAAAGAATCTCTACTACATTGGGGCAAAGGGAAATTCAAAAGAAGAATAGGACTCCTGTCAGGGATATGCAGGGAATGACTATCAAAAGGAAGAACTACACAACTGTTACATTGCTTCTATTTTATCTATCAAGGAGAATGGTCTTCAGACTAGGAAGGATGCCACAAAGATGGCTGATAAGGAATTAACAGCAAAGTCAAGGGAGGATATTTTGAGAGAACACCTTCAATAAGCTCACACCACCAGACTCAGATGAACTATTTATCACTGAAAGTACAGTTTTATGTAGTGAAAGAAATGGCAAGTGAACAGCTGAGTTATTGTCAGTGATCTTTGAAAATCACAGTGAACAATAGAGGTGCAACTAGAGACCAGCAAATTTTTAAAAAGAAAAAAAGGAAGAGGGTGGAGTTTTGAAACAATGGGACAAAAAGTTTCATTTTCATTCTTGGCAAAATTCTCATATAGATAACTAAACGGATGGTTTGTAAGCATTAATGATTCCTGCCAGACTACCTTTCTTCTTCTTTTTTCTTCCTTCCTTCTTTCCTTCCTTCCTTCCTTCCTTCCATCCTTCCTTCCTTCCTTCCTTCCTTCCTTCCTTCCTTCCTTCCTTCCTTCCCTCCTTCCTTCCCTCCCTCCCTCCTTTCCTCCTTCCTTCCTTCCTTCCTTCCTTCCTTCCTTCCTTCCTTCCTTCCTTCCTTCCTTCCTTTTGACTTATGCTATAGAAATAGCATACTTGGATTTTCAGCAATTTGCCAAAGTATTGCATATTTTCCTTGTAAACAACATGAAGAGACATGAGCAAACTGATAGTCAAGTTGTTTTGATTTGGAGCTAGCTAAATGGCAAGATCTAAACGATGGTCAGCATAAGCACTGAGAAAGGTTTGTTTAGGAGTGCCTCAGGGATCTGTCCATGGTACTAGGTAATTGACATTTTGTGATATATTTTTATCCGTCCTCCTTTTTCAGATACAGAAACTAAGGCTTAGAGATGTTCAACAATTTGCCCATGGGCACACAGCTAGCAAGTGTCAGAGGGGAGTTAGAATCAAGTTAGTACAGCATTCTTTTCACTCTGTCACACAGCCTCCCCAAAATGTGTTCAGCCATATTTTGAATGAATAAATCTGAACTGGATTAATGTTATCGATTCACACAGAGGACATATGCTTTAGAGTGTTCAGTTTTCCAAGAAATACTCCATGGGTTTTACAGAAATCAAACCTCTGTCTCAAGGCAGGCTGTCAATCTACCCTTCTCTTCAAAAGGGGATTCTTCCATCAGACCTTAAACCTTTTTTTTTTTCCTGTGAAACTAGGTGGCAGTTATTCATATGGATGTAGATCCCAAGGGATAGATAGTTCTAGCTATAACAGCAGAGAGTTAGGTTCATAAGCCCAGCCTGATGGCCGGGGTCTCTCCACTCACCCATCCCCAAGGGCCCAGGATAGGTTACATGTAGAAACACAAGAGGGTAGAGGAAAGAAGAGAGAATACAATGATGAGAGAAAGGGAAGGAAAAGAAAGGAGAGGACAGAAGAGAAAATGAGAAAGAGGAATGATGGACAGTGAGCAGAGAAGAGTCAAGTGTGAAAACGAGTCATGGGGAAAAAAGGGAGGCAAAAAAAGATATAGATGAAGAGGGAGGAAAAGGACAAAGATGAAAAGAGAGAGCCAGAAAGCAATTGAAAAAAATGTGTCCTTTAACATTAGCTACTAATATGATACAGAGTTCATTTTCAGAGGAGCTCTTTCTGCACACTCCATTTCCATCCTCATTTCAATCAGTGGCCAAATGGATACTTGTAAAGTGGCCACACAGCACTGCTCTCACCAAGAATGATTTGCCTGCCCAGGCCACATTGCTGGTGTGTGTGTGTGTGTGTGTGTGTGTGTGTGTGTGTGTGTGTGTGTGTGTGTGATGTTATATTACAAGCTGTCTGCTCCAAAAGTCAATGAGGCACCAGGAACAAGAGGAGACATAAGATCTGGGAGACAGATCTATATCTGTATTGCCCAGGGTTTACTCAGACCTTACTACTAACATCCCTGCATCTCTTCCCTCCCACAAGCACCTAGACATGAAACTGCTGATGTTGTATGGGATTTTTTTCTTTGAATTGTTTTGCATTGGTGAAGAAAGGCTATACCAAACCATCTGTACTCTCTTACCCCATACCCTTGTAACTACTGGTATATGTTTTTGAGATTTCTTGTAGGATCAAGACTCACTCTAGGGAAGGCTAGATAGCTAACTTTGGGGCCATGAAGAAAGCTCAGTCTGGGGCCAGTATGGGAATTTAACTTGGAGCCAGAGAACTCAGTTTAGGTTTAGGATGGGATCTCATTATTGGGTTCCAGGGGTATCAAACTAGCAGCCTCATCAAGAAGGAAAAGAACCTGGTGAGTTGTGCTGAAAGCTAGGCCACACTTCCTCCCTCCACCATAGCTTAAGAAATCAGATGAGTGGATAGCATTTAACAAAAAACTTACAGTGACTTTTCTCCTGGGATCAAAGGAGAGTTTGAAACTAAACTCCAGCAGTAAAAGACTTGGGCCCCAGGGTTTCTCGTAACACCCAGTCCATGGATAAGTTGCTATGGAAGGCTCTCCCAAGAGGCCAGGAGTCATTAATCACAAACCATATCATTGCCAGGTGAGTAAGAGTCAGGATTTTGGCCTGGGTACCTAGGCAAGTCTCACTAACTAGGAGCAGGAATTTCAGAGTTAGCTTGACACAGGCAAAGCAGAGAGTAGCCTGGTTGAGGGATATCTATCATGCATAATGGTGTAGGGGAAAGAACTCCAGATTTGAAGTCAGGTGACTCAGGTTTGAGTGATGTCATTAATTTACTATGTGTCCCAGTTTCCCCAATTGTATGAGGAGAGGTAGGATTAGCTGGTGATCCCTAAGATCCTTGCCTTCTCCTCACTGCTTTTGATTCTGTGACAATTCATCATTTCTCTTATAATAAAAAAAAAAACCTTCTCTCTCATCAACCTACCCTAGTGCCTAAAATTCCTACCATTGGAGGTTAGTCCTTGTGCCTTCAGGTTTGGGAGGTTTTTTTGTCCAGAATTAAAATTTCCTAAATGTCGGGATGTCCTAACATGGAAATTCTCCTCCTCCAGTGCAAATGGGTGACAAGCTTGTACCTTAGAGTTTTCATAGCATGAACAGTAAAATAATTTGTCCCCAGTTCCTAGAGCTGGTATATGTGTCAGAGGCAGGGCCTGACACGTTTTCCTGACTTCACTTTATCCACTAAGGGGCTTCTCCAGAGTTTTAAAATAGTCTTAAAACGGCCTATTGTTGCAGTAGCTTTGGCCTTTTTTTTTTTTTTAAGAATAGGATTACTGATTAGAACAAACTGAACATAGTTAAGAATTAGTGAGGTTAGTGATTGTAGCTAGGGGGTCTATTTCCTTAATCTTGTTCTACAAATTCATCTTTTAAAATACCAGGCTCTGAATGAACGTGATGTTGTATGCCTAGCTAATTTAATAAAGCATGCTATTCTGGATAAAAATAGGATAATGGAGAGGCAAAGCCAGTCTCCTTCTCTGGTAACCATGCCTACAAGTAAAGTATGGCAGTACAATGGCAAACAAGGCCACAGCGCTGGCACCCCTGCTCACCTGGCAGTAGCACATGCTGCTTGTAGATAAAATACTCTGGATGAAGAAAATGAGCCTTCTAGGGAACAGAAGTACAACTCTAATATTAGGAGTCATGATATTAGCAGCCCAGGCTCATTCACATTCCTAACTCTGGGTGGCTGAAGGTGGGGGGATTCCTGAAGGAGATGAGAAATTTCCTAAAGGAGATGGATGGGCCCCTCAACATTCACTCTACTTTCAATCTGCAAAGTCAATGATCTCACCGGCATTCTTCACCCCCCGCTGAAATGAGGGAGCATAACAGTATAGTTTATAGGTGGCTGTCCCCACTGTGTGATAGGAGGGCTACTGGCCAAAGGAAGGCCTCCAAATGTCCCCTTTGCCAGCCTGAAATTCTCTACTTGGCTCCCTTTAGCCTGGAAGGCTTTTTGTTAAATAAGAGTCCCTTATTAAAATGCAAATAGAAAGCAGACCACAAGCTATTTGGGAGGAAGGGTACTGCAAAGGAGAGAGGTGCCAGAAGCACCCAAGAGAATAACTAATGACTTCTCAGTTTACCTCAGAAGCCTTACTAGAATTTGGCTGACACCTTGCCTTGGGCAAGGATCTCCAGGGAATCATTTTGGGGAGATCCTCCAAAGAAATTACTTTGGAGTAGTAACCCTAGGGCAGAGGACATCCTTTACTTCCAAAAGATTTAGTTGGTAGGATCAAACTTCCCTCTGTGCAAAGGACCCACAGGGCAGAGAACAAGCAAAAGAATGATTCTTGGGTTCTGATAAATCTGGGCTGGAGCACTGAGCCCTCAGGAAGCTCAGAGGAAATTTCCAAGAGGGAGAATGGCCAAGGGGGAGATGAGTAACAAAAGGCAGAGAAAAAGGAGAAGGAAATAAGAGAGGCCAGTGGGCCCAGACTCCAGAAGTCTTTCCTGGCAAGACAGAAATGTAAAAAGGAAGTAAATATGATGCTAGCTGAGGAGAAGAAGGGAGTGGGGAGATGGGAGATGGAGAGATAAGGGAGGAGGGAAAGAGAAAAGTGGGAGGAAATAAGAGAAATCAAGAAAAGATGATCCAAAGAGGAGGGAGAGAGAAGGAAGGAGAGTTGAAAGGGGATAGAAGAGGGGAAGAAGGGATGTTAAGAGTTATAGTCTGAATATAGTCAGAATCACTGACAAACTTGGGTGTCCTGCTGTCAGGAGGGACAAGAAGTCCACATTTAGGAGCATGACCTGGTCACCTCAAACCATAGGTATGTAGTCAATATGGAATAAAAGTTGACTCCTGGACCAGTGTCCTCCTGGCTGCTACTCCCCTGTAAGCTAAGATTTGTAGGAGAGCAGAAACCCATTTGGGAAAACAGAAGAAAAAAAGGTTAATTTCTTGGAGAAAACATCATATGACCCACCCCTGACATTCATCAGGACTTGGGGTGGATGGGGATGGAAGGAGAGCTGCACACTATTGTGTGGATAAATGAAAGGCTTGTATTTCTCTTTCCTGAGAGATAGGATATGGGGAAGATGCAGCCCACAGATGTATGCAGTGTTATATGAGGTGTCCCTCACATTCCAGGGTAGGCTACATCAAACCTGACCCTGACTTCCCACTGCTGAGAGGAGCACATTTCCCATACCAAGAAAAACAAAGCCGTCCCCTGCTTCCAGGACTGAGCTTTGTCAAAGGCTCTGCTTTTCTGGGTCCCTCAAGAGCAGCCTCAGAACTGGTCTCCTGCAGGGCACAGATAATAAAGGATGTGTCAGTTTTCTTTAAAGCAACCCTACTTGGACATCATCCTACATTTCTCTCTGCCTTCTCAGAGGATGCCCTAGGCCATTCTTCCCTCTCCAAGGGAAGGTTGCATGGAGTTCCTCCTCACAGTTTCTGGTGGCACAGTCACTGCCAACAATATTGGTAGGTGAGCTTTGATCCTGGGCCCTTGAGCTTTAGTGGCTGTATTTCTCTGGGTCTGGGCACTTTTGATGACCTTGGCTTGGTGGCTCTTCTCAGATGAGTCCCACATGGCAAGCCCAAGTGGAAAGGAAATTGTAGATAGTATAAGCAAATGGCTGCCATGCCCCATATCAGAGAGTAACTGGAACACCACAACTCAGAGAAAATGAATCTAACCTGAGTCTTGCTGTGGGCCCCTCTGCCCTGTGGCTTGGTCAATCATGCCAGCAAGAGTCTTTCATATTCCCTCTCTTTCACTGCCCCCTAGATCAATAGAATAACAATAATTATAGCTAAAAATACTTAGTATTTTAAACTTTGCAAATCACTTGACATATTTGTTTGTTCTCCTACATTTTAATTCCACACCCATTTATTTTCCCCTGCTACATATCAAAAACTGTAGTGGGCTCTGGAGAGCCAAAGACCAGGAAAAGTAGCACAGTCTCAGGTCTCGAGATGCTTATCTTCTACGTGACAGGAAACAGTTCATGCACAGATAGGTAAGTATAAAATATTCACATAAACAAGGTACATACAAAGAAATTTCTAGAAAATTAATATCACAGGGCAGAGCCAAGTTGGCGGTGTAGAAGCAGGAGAACTCCGTGGCTCCCACCATAATCACCTCAAATACCTATAAAATATGACTCTAAACAAATTTTAGAGCTCCAGAACTCATAAAATGACAGAGAAACAAGGCTCCCGCTAAAGGCAGCCTGGCAGACAGATGGAAAGGGCTCATCACAGCCCACTGGAAGCAGAGCCCAGCCCCATGTGGGTTTTAGCCCCAGGCCATCCAGGAGAAGCCCTGGCTGGAGCCTTCAGGAGAGTGGATCACTGGCAGCTGTGGCAGTTTCTGGAATTACCAACCCATTAGAGACAAGGACAAAGGGAAAAGGTCAGTGGAACTTGGCTAAATTTGGGGGAGAGGGTCCAGCTGACTGCCTCCAGAGCTAGAAGCAGTCTGAAGTGGTGGCCCTGCAGCCGCCTTGATGTGGCTGCTTCAGAGCTTACGGCTTGCAGATTGCAGGGGGGCCAAATGATCATTCAGAGGCTAAGTGCTCTTGCCTTGAGCTGCCTAGATTGGGACTGTGGTCTTGGGTGATGGTCCTAAGTTGCATTTTCAGTGAGCCAAAGCTGGTGGGGTCTGCAGAGACTGTGGCCTCCCAATAGCTCTGGCAGCTGCTAAAACCCCAGAGATTTGGGACAGAGCTCTCCCCTCTGAAAGCAGAGTTCTACTGAGCCCAAAAGTCAAGTAACTGACTGGCAACACGAGCAGGCAAAGAAAGCAAAGAAAGCTCAGCAATCCAACTTTAGATGCCTTTTTTGGGGACAAAAAGGATCAAAGCATGGAACGGGAGGAAAACAACACAGTCAGAACTCCCACACCAAAAGGTTCCAAGAAAAATGGAGACTGGTTATAAGCCATAGAGGAGCTTAAGAAGGATTTTGAAAACCAAATAAGAGAAG
>CM053588.1:75779673-75796361 GCA_028646515.1 Pseudochirops corinnae | reverse complement strand
GTATGTATTATACATAGACAGAGGGCACAGGATCAGTTGAATAGGAAGGGATGATATTTTAAAAGGTGAAATTAAGAGGTGGGAGAGGAATAGAAGGAGAGGAGACAGAGAGAGACAGAATGGTGTTAATCCTCTCATATAGAAGAGGCAAGGGATAACTGCTACAATGGAGGGGAAGAACAGGAAGGCAAAAGGGAATGGGTCAACCTTACTCTCATTGAATTTGGCTTAGGGAGGGAATGACATACACTCTAAATTGGGTATCTTGCCCTGCAGGACAGTAGGGGGGAATGAGATGAGAGGGGGGATGATGGAGGGGAGGATAGGTAGGAGGGGAGAGTTGTTAGAAGCACACACTTCTGTAAAGAGACAGGGACAAAGTAGATAGAAAGGAGGGAAATATAGTCAGTGTTACACAATATGTCCATTGTGGAGATGTTCTGTATAATTACACATGTACAACCTGTATTGAATTGCTTGTCTTTCCAGTGGGGGTGGGTGACAAGGGAAGAAGGGAAAGAATCTAGAATTTAAAGTTCTAAAATCATATGTTAAAAAATATATATATTATTATTTTTTTTAAAAAAAGACAATTAATATCCAAAGAAATCAAGAAGGGTTTGTTATAGGAACGTACACCTGACCTGAGCCTTAAAGAGAGGTAGGGTTCCAAGAGTCAGAGGTGAGAAGATATTTTTTTTTCCATTTCTTGGTCTTAAACAGACCATGGTTATGATGGAAAGGACCAAAATGACAGTTTGGCAAGGATCAATAATTTCTTCAGGGTAAGTATTCCTTTCATGGATGCAGATCACACACAACCCCTTCCTCATGAGAATCTGTTTTGTTTGTGAATTTAAAATTTCATTCCTGAGAATTTCTTATTCACCTTGCACCAGCTTCCTCTGCGGAATGTTAGGTCTTGACAGCCTACCTTTCTTTTCTCTGAACTCTTTGAAATCAGCTTCTCAGAATCTCAAGCATGTGTCAGATTATACTCAGTTCTTCTGTCATAAAGTCTAAGATGACCTGATCACTTTCTCCCAAGAGGACCATAATTTCTCACAACTTAGCTGATAGGCTTCAAGGGTTCTTACAGCTCAAAACTTCATCCACCTGTGGCCAATTGGGTGTTGAGATTCTGTAATGTTAGCTAGACTAAGTCTAGCTAACATAGTCATAAAGGCCATCCTTAGTTTTGAACTCAAGGCCTTTCCAGTTTTGTAGGGACCTGTCTGAGCTTATGCTTTTCAGACACAGCCTTGGAGAGTCCAGGGATCAGAAAACCACAGATTTAGTGCTAGAAGCCAACTAGTTCAATCCCCTCTTTTCACAGATGAGGACTCATAATAAGATAAAATAAATGATTTGTCCCAAATCACACAAACTACATGTGGTAGGACCATTGCTATGGTGACAAGACAGGAAGACATCATTGGGGGTGATATGACAATTCCAAAGGACTCATGATGAAAAATCCACCTTCAGAGAGAAAACTGATAAACTCCAAGTGCAAAAGGAAGCATTTTTTTTACTTTATTTCTCTTGTCTTTTTTTTTTTTTTGCAATACAGCTAATATGGAAAAATACTTTGCATGATTTCACATGTAGACTTGATACCAAATTGTTGCCTTCTCAATGAGTAGGGAAGGGACTGGAGGAAGAAAGAAAAGGTGGAACTCAAAATAAAAAAAATTAATTTTAGAAAATGAACAAAAAACATAGAAAGGAACAAAACATTTGTTGGTGATGATAAATGTACAGATGCATACAAATTAATCCAGAGATACAGGAAGGGCCAAAAAGTTATCAATAGCTAGAGAGTGTTAGGATTGGGCCTAAACCTGGCATAGCTAGGTGGCTCAGTGGACAGTGCTGGGCCTAGAGACAGGAAAATTTGAGTTCATATCCAGCCTCGAACATTACTAGTTATATGACCTTGGTCAAGTCACTTAACATGTGACTCGGAACATCTTATCACACATAGGCCTAGGGTAATCCATTTGAAGAAGGGCAAGAGACTTCTCTTACTCCATGAACATGGGCCCAGAGGAGGGCAGGGACTGCCGAGTCAGGGCCCTGGAAAGGGAGAGAACAATGCCAACCTCAGCATTTTGGGAAAAGTCATATTCTCCCTCCTTGCCCTAAGGCTCCTCCTGAGAGTGTTTAACCCCTTCGGCCTCCTTTTACAGTTCATTTTTATAGCTACACACTAACTAAGAGAACCCCTAAAATGTGATGTTTCTTCTCTCATTAATCAGGAGGAGCCTGGGGATATACTCCCTTGGTTCATTTCTGGGCAGAAAATGTGGTCAGTATGGATATGACAGTGAGTTCTGGGTGATGGAGGAATGGCGGTTTTTAAAAGACTAGCCCAATTTAAATTTCACCTAGCTGGCCCAAGGAAAATGACCAGGCAAGAAAATCAAGACTGGGAAGTGTGCATGTTTTCATATAGGGAAGAAGTATCTCAGTTAACCTCTTTGCTCTACACACAATTATAGATCTGGAGTTTGAAGGGATCTCAGAGACCTAGTCCAACTTGCTCATTTTATACGTGAAGAAAACAAGACCCAGGGAGGATCAGTGACTTGCCCAAGGTCACAAAGAAAAGCATAAGAGACAGGATTCAACCCAAGGCCCTTTGTATCCTCTTTTCCTTGTTAGATGGCATTAGGAATACCAAGGCATGGCTGTGGATCATCTTGCCTGGCCCTTGGCAGTCTTCTTCAGGGCTTTCCAAGGGCATCTGGCGACTTTCATCGGCATAGGCATGCCCTTTAAAATCTATACTTTCCCAGGGGGACATTATCCCCTTGATCCTGAGATTCACTGCTTCCCAAAGACAAGGGGCTTTTGAACAGGTAGAACTCGACATCACATTCCTACAAGCTTGCACCATTGGCCAACAGCCAATTCTGACACCCACTCAATCAGCTCCCCAAGGCCAGCAGCTGGGCAATGGGTAGTCTGGGTCATTCCCAGGTGATGTCATGAGCATCTGGGAAAAGGGAAGGATGCAATGATTCCCAGAGTCCTACCACAGAGACTGTTTAAGCACCTTGCTTAATTTCTCATGCTTCTAAGAAAATGGGGGAAGAAAATCATCCTAATGCCTAACATTCTTTATGCCTTCTTATCATGGATAGTCCAGAACCAGTGTGCTCCATTGGTACCCACACAGCAGTCAATAAACATTTATTAAGTACTCACGATGAGCCAGGCACATTGTTTGTTAAACAAAGAAAGAAAGGTCTGCTCTCAAGGAACTCACAGTCTAGTGGAAGAAAGACATCATGCAAACTATATGCAAACAAGCTACATACAGGATAAATTGGAGATAATGAACAAAGGGAAGGAGCCAAGATTAAGGAGGCCCAAGAAAGGCTTCCTGTAGAAAGTCAAGAGAACCAGAAGAACAATGGTGGCACAGATGGTGTCCACTTACTGGCACCACCCAAGAAGACACAGTCAGTGAAGGAAGACTGGCTGCAGCCTCTGTGTTCGAGTTCCTTTGGCCTAGAGGCCTCCCCATCCCCTGCCATGAGCACCTATCGAGGCATGTCTTACCATTGTTGTCTAGGAGAGATAGGCGGATGCTTGAATGAGAAGAAACCTACCTTCATAGTTGGCATGAAAGCCTTGGGCACTGACAGCATAGTCACTCACAAGCCACAGAGAGAGGACCACCCCTGTGCTGACAATGGGGGCAGGAAGCTGGAAACCTGTTAACCTGCAAGGCAGGGGAAAAGAGACAAATCAGTGAAAATGAATTTTTAAGAAAATGTTTAATCGTCTTACTCTTTTAAGTCAATATTTTGTCCCTCTGATTAGTTTTACTTAAATTACTTTGATGCAATCCTATTCCCACTGGTTTTCTTCCCTCCCTCATCTCCCCACTTGTCAACCCTTTCCCTAGTTTAGGGGTTTAATTTCAATGACTGATTTCTTTTTTCCCTTGTATTTAATCTATTTCTGATCCTATTTTCCCTTCTTTTTCTCCTTTCAGGTTAACTGGTTAGCCCAAAAATCCCAATCCAACACCTTTCAACTTGTTTATTTTGAAAATGATTGTTTTCTGAACACCAACTCAATCACCAAGGACCTGAATGCCTGGATGACCTTCTGTTAGAGAGAATGGAGAACAGATTTCTGTGTGAGACAGGAGACTGATCTCTGAGGCCCTTTGGGTTCTAAATTCCTGGAACAATGTGATACAATTGATCCAAACAAACCCCTTGTGAGATCTTAGAGGCCAGAGAGTTAATCGTGGGTGAGGTCAGCTGGGGTGGGGAGCAATTGGCTTTACGGATACAATGTGGAAGCCAGCCAGGACATCCTGGATTCAAATCCCACCTTAGCCACGTCTTAGTTGTGTGACCCTGGACAAGTCACTTGGTTTCGCTGGGCCTTACTCTTTTCATTTGCAAAATGGAGATGATAATACATGAGGCAGCTACCTCATAGGATTGTTCTGAGGATCAAATCTGATAACACATGCCAAGTCCTTCCAAACCTTAGTTGGCCACATAAATATCAGGTATCATTATTTGGTCTGAATCTGTGATCTCATCCATGTAGGGAGCTCCCTGGGGAGAGAGCTCTCTCCACCAAAGCAGGATAGGAACTCAGAGATTTGGAGTTACCTGGGACACTGAAAGGTAAAATGACAAGCATGGGCTACACGGCCGGTATGTCAGAGAAGGAACTTGACCCAATGTCCTCTGGCTCACAGTCTATCTACTATGGCTGTCCATAATGTGTCTGCACAAAAAATTATCATTGGTCAAGAGGGACTAGGTGGAAGAGGTGGGATTTGATGGGGCCTGACCCATCAGGCTACAGGATCAGAGTCAGCATGCACAAAGATCAGCAGGGGCCAACTCTTCTCCCACCTCCATTTATTTCTCTTGGCTTCCCAGCCTGCTGTCTGGTTTTCCACCTCAGCATAAGCTCCCTGCTCAGCAGCCTCCCCTTGTAGCCCAGATTCCCAGGGGAAAAGGGAGGAGCTGCTGCAAGAATTTCACTGGCACCCTCGCAGACATCTCTTAGCACAGAGTCCAGTGATATTCTGCCTCCCACTCAACCCCTGTCAGCATTGTCATCATTGGTCCAGGTTCTCCCACCCCTTTGGCACCTCTGCTGGCACCTCCAGAGAGTGCAGCTCCGAAGCCTGGTTTAACTCCATTAATGTCAGGGCTCCCCTCAAGCAATTAAGTCCCAGGACCAACTGGGGGTATGGAAGACTGAGCATTTCTCTTAGGGAAAGCTCTGAAAGATGCTTTCCAGTTGTGTGACCCTGAGCAAGTCACTTAACCTCTCTCTGTCTCAATTTTCTGGTCTTCAGAATGGGGATAATGATAGCAGCTATTTCTCAGGGTTATTGTGAGGACCAAATAGGATAATGCATGTAAAGTTATTTACAGACCTCAAAGTACTGCATAAATGCTGGCTATTATTATTATTGCTACTAACAAAAACAACAATGACAACAATGGTGACGATGATGATGATGATAAAGACAGAACTCAGGTTGGTAGGGCAGGAAGCAGCGGCAGAAGGCAGCTGAAAATGCTTCCTCTTTCCTCAAATTTTCCTAGAGTCCATTATCTGGAAATTTCCTCTAGACCAATCACATTCTATCTTGTATCCTAGTTGTTTGTGTATTAGTGGGAAAGGCTTTTGGGAGAAAAGGAAAATAAGACAGATACAGTAAACTATCAAGATCTATGTTCCTGACAATTTGATTCAACATCTATTAAATGCTGCCTGTGCATAGAACACTCTGCTAGGCTCTGGAGAGACAGAAGTACAGGGAGCAGTAGAAGGAACACTATATTTCTTGGAGTACTAAAGTTAGAGTCATGGGATCCGAGTTAGAATCTTGGCTTGGACACTTAAAGCTATGTGACTTTGATCAGGTCACTTAACTTCTATGGATTTCAGTTTCCTCTTCTATAAACAAGGAAGTTACACTTAATGACCTTTACAATTCGAAATCTACCATATTATTCAGTAAAACATAATCCCTATGATTTAGATCTTATTCTAGTAGGGAGATTCAACATACACACGCACGCGCTCACAATCTAAAATTACACTAAAAGAACATAAGAAAATCACAACAAACTATGTGAAATACAAGGAAGGAAAAATCATTTCCTGCTTGAAAGCCACAGGCAATTCACAGGGACGAAACAACACTTGAGTGGAGTCTTGAGGAATGATGAGATTTGAACAGGTGGAGATGTGGGGAAATTAGAAGGGTTAAGGGTGATCAGAGAGGCAAGAGGTGAGGACACCATAAAATCTTTGAGGAAAAGCTAATAACCCTTAGTCAGCAAGAAGTCGGCTTTACAGAACCAGAGAATCTCAGAATTAGAAGGGACCTCACAAGTCTTTAGTCCAAGTCAACTATTCAGAAATCTAGCCTTCACTTGAAGACCTCCAATAATGAATAAACCACCACCTCCCAAGACAGTCACCATTGGACAAATCCAATTGTTTGGATTTTTTTGAACCTTTCATCAAGTTGAAATCTGGCTCCGCAACTTCCACTAATCACACCTAATTCTGTCTGTTAGAGGCAAACAGAACAATTCTATTTTCTGCACGATAGTTTCAAGGTATGTTGCTTTTTCCCCAGTGGTGGAAAAGCACTGAGTTATCCTCACTCTCTCACCTAGTTCCCCTGGTGGCCAAGGGGGCTTTCAAAGGATGGCTGCCTCTGGATGGTGTACATATCCATCTGGCATTATGGCAACAGTTTTATTGATCATACTCCTATACACTCCTGTAAACATTAATTAGTTAATTAAATATAAATTAAACTTGGAAGGACCATTACAATAGAAGTTGATCATCTGTATCCCCTACACTAAAATGAGAGTAAAACAAAAGGGAATAGCAGTGCATTATAATGGGAAAGACTGAAGTTGGATATGAAAAAGAACTTCCAGGCAGTAAATATCATTTAATTCCCAAACAGGCAACCAAGCCAGGGTACAGATTGTCCTTCTTTCCTGCAGAGATCTGAAAGTTCCACAGCAATCCATCTGCTTCGGAACAGAGTGAGGGCTTGCATGACCTACCACAGCCCCTCCCACCCCTTAACATATATGACTACAGATGTCCTTCGGAGTAGGACCAAAGCCTCGGTGCAATGCTTGATCATGCTCAGTGGCATTGCCTTGCAGTTAAGTGACTGCTAAGATAGCAGACTCCTTTCCTAGTGAAATATTGGTTTTATTACAAAAGTTGGTTCTGCGATATTTCAACTGGCATTAAAGATTCTAAGGCCCTAATTCCTTGATACCACATTGACACAAGCTGTGAATGGCTAATGTACATTGTCAGCAAACAATTACAGTTTAGAACTCACAATATATTGCATTGCAATTACAGAGACAATTTACATAGGGATTTTCACCGAGCTCATATTTAGCAATACCCTGGCACTTTCAGTGTGCTAGAAATAAATCTAGGCAGTGTGTTCTTCCTGTCTGAGGAAGGACCTGTTCAAACACACCAGCCATGGGGAGGCTCGGCAGGAGGGAGCGAGTCCAGACTGGGATCTTTCTCCACCACCCAAGAAAGTATCATTGTTAGGTAAACCTCCAGAAAAGAACTATTGGCGGGAATTGCTAAAACTTCATGCCAAGGATTACAAACACAAACTTTTAGATCTTGCCATCCTTCACACATCGAAAGAAAGAACACTCAGCTCGATAATGAACGGAGACATTCTAGACTTGAAAATCTTATTAGAGAAATATGGCAACTTTATCTTGGGCAAGAGGTGTAAGGGCTGGAAATAGCCTTAGATTTGCTGTTAGTTATGCTTTTCCATCGACTGTAAAACACAGGAGGAAATGGCCTTTTATAACAATCTGATGTTCACAATATATTTTAAGTGACACTCTTCTTCGTCTTTAATCAGTTTTATTTTCAGTTCCACTTTCCCTTGAGGATGACTATTTTTGCTTTTCCCCTTGGCAAACTGACCTGGGAGCTTTGGGTATTGCTTATTGTTGGGTGCTGTGTGTGGGAGTTAGTTGATAGCTTGTTAATGACTAACGGTCTGTGGGTTGGCAGGTAAGAAACGGTAGGCTAAGTATATATGAAAGCAGAATTTTTCTGAAGCTGCCATGACCCAGAGGTAGTTGTTTTGGACAAAGAAATAGGTGGTTTCAAGATTGAAGACAGAAAAGACTGATTTTTTTTTTTGCTATCTAAGAGGGATGGACACTAGAGATGCTGTTTTCATGATCTGTAGGGTATTAACCACCTACATCAAAGATATCTTGGCAGCCTAATATGATGGGTTGGATATAATAAAATAAAATTCGGTAGGGATAATTGTGAAGTCCTATTTTGGAGTTAAAAAAAACCAATGGCCCATATGAGATTATCATGGCTAGACAACAGTTTGCATGAAAAAGATCTAGTAGTATTAGCTGATAGTAAGGCAATATGAATGAATACTATAACACAGTTATTAATAAAAGACAGTGAGATCTTAAGCTGTATTAACAAAGAGATAGAGTTCAGAACAAGAGAAGTGATGAACATATTAAAATGAAACATAGACAGACAACATCCACATTATACTGTCCAGCCTTGGTCACAAAAGTCCTGGTGAATACCATGTTCAGTTCTGAGCACTGATAAATAAATAAACATTTATTAATTATTTATTTTTGTGTACCAGGTACTGTGTGGCCATATTTTAGCATGAATGTTAGTCAAGTGTTATAGGTCAGAGGATGGCAGCCAGGATGGTGACAGAGAATCATGCCATATAAAGACTAGTTAAAGGAACTACGAATGTTTAACTTATAAAAGAGGAGACTTCAGTGGGGGGATGGGTAGGAGGAAGTATATATAACAGTTGTCTTAAAGTATTTAGAGAACTACCACATGACAAAGGGATTAGACTTATATTTTCTTATCCTTAAAGGGAAGAATTAGAAGAAATAGATGGAAGTTGCATAAATGCCAATAAAACAAAAGAATATGTAAAGAAAACTTCCTAATGATTAGAATGATCAGAAAATGAAATATGCTGGCTTGAGCAATAGTGATTCCTCATCAGTGGCATCCTTCAAGCAGTGGTTGGGGGGCAATTTGTCAGTTACTACAGAGAAGATTCCTGC
Source organism: Pseudochirops corinnae (assembly GCA_028646515.1). Lineage (NCBI taxonomy): Eukaryota > Metazoa > Chordata > Mammalia > Diprotodontia > Pseudocheiridae > Pseudochirops > Pseudochirops corinnae. The sequence goes on along the minus strand of CM053588.1, from coordinate 75,787,206 downwards.
TTCAATATGACTTGAACTAGATGCCCTCTGAGGACCCTTCCAACTCTGGGATTTTGTGAATCTGAAGAAAAGGAGAAATCAAGAAAGAAATTTTTAAAAAGAATTCAAGGGATTGAAGAGGAATATAAGCTTATATAAGTAACTTGGTGAAAAGGGGAATGTGACAGTAAAGAGGAAGAAAAGGAAAAACTAACCCACAACTTTGGAACAGGCATCATCATAGATGATGGATATGGTTCCTCCAGGGCAGCACCAGCAGAATCTGTCCTCCACAGAGCACCACGTGCATCCACGAAAAACATGTGGGCACTACCACTACTCCCAAATGCTCCTTTTTCTTTGTAGTTTAAAAATTATACAATAAGCTTAATGACTGTTAACAAAAATTAATAAGTAAATGCACAAATTAAGAAGTAAAATCTTACATAAAACTCTTAGCAATTAACTGAGTGGAACAAAGGGAATTATCAAACAACCAACCAAACATGATTTTGTTCTGAGTTCCCTTCCAAGTCTGTCTGAGGTTCTGCTTACTACCCTAGTCCCTTCTCCCCCCCTTTCTGCCTCTCCAACTTTCTCTGTCTTGATCACGCTCTCCTCCCTTCTTTTCTATCCCTTGCTGGATCTTTTCTTCCTTCTCTTATCTCTCTTCTCAATCTTTCCTCCCCTTCTCTCTTGCTCACTCTCTCCTTCCTTTTCTGCTTCCTCCTCCTCCTCCTCCTCCTTCTCTGTCTCAGTCTCTCCCTTTTTGGTGTTGCCTTATCTCTCTCACCTTCTCTATATCTTCTCCCTTTTCTTCTATCATTTCCATTGTTTTCCCCTTCTTCCTTTCTCCTTCTCCTCTACCTTTTCCTCTCTTTCTTTTCTCCTCTTTTCCCTTCTTCCTTTCTCCCTTCCTTGCTCCCTCACTCACACTTTCTTCCTTTCATTTTTTTCTTTCTCTTCCTTGTTTTATATAGTTACAGTCAGTGTGTAAATGGTTCTGGTCCTACTGCTTTTGCTTTGCAACCCTCCCTGTAAATCTCCCCATACTTCCTTGTAAACTTCATAGTCACTCTTTTTATGGCACCATAATATTCCATTATGTTAATATGCCAAAATGTATTCGCCCATTCTCCAATTGTGGGAAATATGTTATGTTCTTTTTTTCTAACACAAATGGAGGATCAATGAATATTTCTGTGCAGGGAAGCCATTTGTTGTCCTCAGTGATGTTTTTAAGATAAATTCATAGCAAAGGAGTTGGTGGGTCAAAAGGTAAAATGTGGTTTTGGCCTCCTTTTGCATGTTACCATACTGAAGTACTTACATTTCTAGAATACCTGGGAGTTTGTAAAACACTTCTTTCACAATAGTACTGTGAGGAAAGGCATGCAAATATTATTTCCCCCATTTTACAGATTAAGAAAGTAACAATCAGAAGAATAAAGTGACTTGCTTGCAATTACTCGGCCAATAAGTAGCAGAAATGGGACTCAAATCTACGTTCTCTGATGATGCCTGGCTTCTCCCCCATGACACTGCAACTGCCTCTTCAAGCTCACAACAAGGCAGAGAGCAGTCTTGTTATTGCTCCCAGATAGAAAAGAGGCTGAGTGGGGATTTCTGACACTCTATTGAAGGGTATGGAAGAAGCCTGTGTAGAGCTGACATGGCTACTCAGAAGGCATTTGTCACTCTAAGACATGATGGTTGGTAATCAATCTCAGTTCTGCTTATTCACATAAAAACCAAGAAAAAGCTGGCCAAGTCTGGATGGCACCACTAGTATTTCAGGCTTTGCATTCCTGAAACTTAGGGATTTGGGGGTATAGGTATTCTTTTCATTTCTCCTTCTAGTTGAAGGTCATGCCTTTGGAAGAGAAAAGAAAGACATGGGTGAGGGGATTGATGGGTTCTTGAAATTATTAATAAAAAAGATTTTTTTGCAGCTTCAGAGACCCAAATGGTGAGATCCAGTCCTCGTATGAATGGAATGCAGTTCTTGAAAAAAAGCAATATATGTGTGTATGTGTGTGTGTATGTGTGTGTGTATTTGTGTGTGTGTGTATTTGTGTGTGTGTACAGAAACCTGTCAATCTCTTAAGGTGATTTTAAACTTAATTTTAAGGTGAATGAGAGAAAACAAATGCCCCAAGAGAATGGTAACACCAGAAAGCAGCATGGTCCTAGTGGATAGAGCACTAACTCTAAAGTGAAAAATTCTGGGTCCATTTCTCCATTTCTGATGCTTTTGGGACCTTGGGCAACTCATTTAAGCTTCCTATGCCTCAGTTTCCTCAAATCTAAAATGAAGGACTTGAATAAATAACTTCTGAGTGCCCTGCTATGATTTGCTGATCCTACAATGAAGAATAGAATGCAATCTGTTTGAGGGTAGGTTTCATTTTTCTGTTTGTAATCCCAGTCACTAGTATAGTACTGGACACATTTGTTTTCTGTCTAGTTATTAGACTTATAATTTTGTTGGGGTCCAGTGTTAAAATGTCATGGAATGATGGCCTGTCAATAATGTACTGTTTTAGAGAGTTGACAGAGGCGCTGATATTTTAAGTGAGTTACCCCCGGCCACATAGCCAGAATGTGTCAGAGGCAGGGCTCCAACCAGGTCTGCCTAACTCCAAGGCCAGCCTAGTAATCTCTATGACACTCTACTTCTTCTCTTGCATATAATAAGTCCACTTGATAAATATATACTGAACTGAATTATATTAAAAACAGATTTAATATCTGAAGAACAACTCTGGTGGAGGTGGTATTGCCCATGCTGTGAAAAACAGGGGTTATAAAGCTCCCAGACACTGGACAGCAGAGAATGGGGACACTTCTTTCCTCAAAGAGATCACAGAGTAGGCAGAGAGAGAAGCTCTGGTACCACTCACCTGGCCTATTAAAATAGCCTACTGGTAGGTCTCTCCATTTCTGCTCTCTCACTCTCTCTGCTCCCAGTCATTCTTCAATCTGTTGTTAGAATGATCTTTCCTATGTATAGATCTGAACATGCTCTGCTCAAAAAGCTTTCTCCTGGGAATATCTGGGTACTTTCTTTAGATCCCTGAATGAACAACAGCCGAACTGTGAGTAGAACTCAGATCATGGGTGGTAGATTTCAAGACCAAGAAGGTGGATTTTAGCCTTAATACAAGAAGTTTCCAGAAGCTTGAAAGGAACTGGTCAACAGTGAAATAATAAGCTTCCCCATACAGTAAGGAGCTGATTGTCACTTGAGGTGTTCAAGGCTAATCAGGGGTGGCCAACCATCCATCAGGAGAAGGAGGTTCTATTGGGGAGGCTGAAAGAGACGATTTCTAAGGTCTTTTCAAACTCTTTAGAGTTTGATATGTTTGGGGTACTTGCTCCTTAGGGAGATACCAAGTAAACTGGCTAGTTGAGCAATCTCTTTCCATCTCAGCGCTTCCACTCTGCAACTTCAATGGAATTTTGTGATGTGTTAATGCTTTTTTCCCCTATGGCAAGACAAGAAAAAACTCAGAATCTCTATTATTAACCTGGTTTCTCAGAGAGAAAGAGCTAATTAAATAGTTCCTTAGGTTATGGATTATGATATTTTCTATTTCATAGCAAGTTTCACTTCCCACATATCTTTGTAATCTACTACCTGCTTTCATCCTCATAGCCACATAGCCCAAAATAAATGGGGTAGAATCTCCACTTCCTAGAGGAAGAAACTGAGACCCAAAGAGAATCAATGACTTAACTCAGGTCACAAAAGTGCCATTATTGGCATATTTGAAATGAAAATTCAGGATTCCCATTTCCTAGGACCCTCCAGACCATGCTGCTTTAAATATGCAAAGATATGACAATTACTAGAGGTACCTGTCAGCATAGTCAGCCATCTGGGATCGAGTTTCCCCCTCCCACCCCCAATCTCTCAGTGTTCTCTGCAGCTATTATTCCCCTAGTCTATTTATAGACTTCCTGTGTCCTCCCACCCACAACCTCCCAAATATTGTCATAACTACCTACTGTTTCTTGGCAGTTTTGTAGGATAAACTTGCTGGTCTCTGGGGACAGATATCAAGATTACATTTTATCTGAGTCACTCAAATTGATTTACTGATTGATTAAGTGAGTCATCCAGTCCCAAAATATATTAATTATCACATCCCTACTATATACCCAGCACAACACAAGGCACTATGGGGATTACACAGAAGTAAGAGGCAGGGCCTCTAATATTTTTAGGATACAGCATATTGAAGAAACTGAAATATGCAGTGAAAAGTAAAACAATAGTCTAAAAGAGTGGAAGGAAACTGTATTTGGAGCCAGGAGTGTTAAATTCTAATCTTGACTCTGCCCCTACTCAGTTGCATGACCTAGTCTATGATCCAGGGCTTTATGGCCTCTTCATTTACAAAAGTCAAGAGGCTGAGGTGGTTGGACTTGATTATATTATTTCAGGCTTATGGAATTTAGATCTGGAGAGTATGATCTCTCCCAGTGCCCTCATTTCCCAAAGGCAGAAGTTGATTGAGATTTGTGAGAGGGAAACTATTTGCCTAAGGTCACGCTAAGATCTTTCTAACTCCAACATTCCATGATTCTTATGTTAGCCAATATATGAAAAAAAATGTTAAATGAGAGGAATAGAAATGTTAATTATGTGAAATTGAAAGATGGAGAAGATGTTGGGCTGTGACAGAGAGGGAAGGCTTTGTGGGGGAGATGGCTATTCAGCTGTACCTTGAATGATCACAAAATATGGGTAAGTGAGAGGGCATGGGGATGAGGACCAGTGCAAATTGGTAGCAATGTAAGCAAAGCTATGGAGGCATAAATAGATGCTGTCAGTTCTGGGGAAACTGAGGGGAAAACTCCAGTGGATGGAAAGTTTGTGCAGGCAGCAAGGGGGAGAAAAAGCTGAGAAAGTTGGAAAAGGGTAGAAAAAATTGAGGATACAAATAATGAATATTTATTCAACACTTTAAAGTCTGCAAATCATTTTTCTGTATGGTATGTGATTCAATTATAATTTCCTATATGGTAGATGATTCGATTATAAAATACTATACCTGTATGGTAAGTGATTTAATTATGTATTACACCCTATATGGTAGGTGATTCAATTACAATATATTATACTCTGTATAGTAAATGATTCAATCATATATTATACCCTGTATGCTAGATTATTCAATTATAATTCTCCAAATTTCACAGATGGGGAAACGGAGGCTCAGATAGGGTACATGACTTGCCCTTGATCATACATTGAGAGTTTTTAAGGCAGGATTTGAACTCTTGTCTCCTGAATCCAACTCTAGTGCTCTTTTTTTAAATTAGACCCTCCCTGTGGAAGACCTCAAATGGAAAGCTAAAAGATTATGATCTAAAGATTTAAAGATCTAAAGTCTTTGGAAGGAAAATAGCCACTACAGATACTTAGGTATCAATGGACAGGATCCTAGTATTGTTTTATAAAGCTCAGTTTGTGCATAGTAGATTGAATAGGGGTGTGGCAGGAGAGTACCACAACAGTAAGGAAACCACTGGAACATTCCAGGTATGAAGAAATGAGAGTAGAGATTAAGGGAATAATTTTGTTAATGGTAAGGAGGTCATATGTGAATGATAAACAAGGTCATGTATGTAGCACACATTTTGAAGAAAGAATCAACTGGACTTAAGTATTTGGACAAGGGAGAAAGCAGAGTTTGAGGAGATGGAGTTTTCAAGTTTGGAAAACAGGGTAAATTACTGTCATTGGGTGAAAAAAGACAAGGAGGTCAGTAAGAGGAGGTGGTTCTGGGAAAAGTCAATGTGTTTTGTGAAGGCAATGGTGGGACATCCAAGAAGTACTCACTGGTAGATGGCTGTGGATACAAAACCCAGGAAAGCTCAGAACTAGAGACATGGCCCCAGGAATCACCATCTAGAGACAATGGCTGAAGCTGAGAGAGCAGACGAGAACACTGGGGAGAAAGGTTGTAGAGAGACAAAAATTCGAAATATAAGGACTGAACTTCAGGGGATATTCATGAGTAGAATGAGGGAAAGGAATTGGAAAAGAGTAGGACTAGTTAGAAAGGCAAGAATTGAGACAGGTGAGTGCAGTATCACAAGAGGAGAGTTCAAAAAGAATGAAATAGACTCTAGCCCCTTGGTCAAGACTGAATCCAACTCAGAATACTCAAAAAATTGGGGCACACAACTACTGTAGGTAATCTCTGAAGAGTTTGGAGAAATGCTATGGAACTAAATAGGCAAATATTTCCATTTTTTTTAAAGGAAGAAAAAATGGACACATTAAATTACAGGTTGGTGATCTTGGCATTCAATGCCTGGGAAAATTCTAGAATATATGATTAAACATATGACTGTGACCACATAGAAAAGGAAGAGGTAATCATTATCAGCCAGCATGGGTTCATTAAGATCAAGTCATGCCAGATTAACCCAATTTCCTTTTTGAAAGGGTTACTAGACTGGCAGATCAGGGGATTTCAATAAGGCATTGAACAAAGTCCTTCATGATATCCCCATGGAAAAGATAGAGTAATGAGGGCTAGATGATATTATAATTAAGTGGATTTGGAACTGGTTGAATGATCAGACCCAAAGAATGGTGACTAATTAATTGATGTTAGCCTGAGTGTCCCAGGGATCTGTCCTTGGTCCTATTCTGTTAAACATTTTTATCAATGACTTGGCTAAAGGCATGCTTATCAAATGTTGCAGCTGACACAAAGCCGGTTGGGTTAACTCATTCAATAGATGACAGACTTGGCTCTGAGAGGCATCTGTAATGAATAAATGGTGGATTCGGAATCAGAAAACCTGCTATTTACAAGATGGGTGACTTTGGATAATTCACTCCTCTCTCTTAGGACCCGTTTCCTCCTTTATAAAACTGAGGTAGGCTCCAATAGCTTACATTTATATAGGGCTTTAGAGTCTGCAAAGCACTTTCATACATTGTCTCACCTGAGGCTCCAACAATCCTGTAAGGTAAGTGCTATGATTATTATTCCCATCTACAGATAATCATTATGGGGAATACAAATGTATACCTTGGAAAAACACTGCAAATGAATAGTGATGGGCCCAGAATGGAACAGGAAAAGGAGATCAGGATGGATTACCATTGGGATACTGCAAAGTTCCTTTAAGGACCTCGGATTACTCTCTGAGACAAAGGTCCATCCTTTTAACATCAATATTTGTCTAGTGAATTCAATTCAGTTCAACAAGTATTGACCAGGTAAGGACCTATTGGGTGCAAGTCATTGTGCCAGTTGATGTGAATTTAAAAAATAATTTCTGCCAATAATAGGCATATATTTTATGGGGGAAGTAGATGGGGAAGATTATATGCACATATATCTCTAAAGCACATACAGAACAAAAGTGATATCAGGTGGGAGAGAGAGAACTACTAGCTGAGAGAATCCATAAAGTCTTGTGTAGAAGGTGATTCCTCATCTATAGTTTGAAGGAAGTGAGGAGTTTCTTTTTTTTTTCTTAATATTTTTAAATTTTTATTATAGTTTGCATCATTCATTTCCA
>CM053588.1:75768812-75779173 GCA_028646515.1 Pseudochirops corinnae | reverse complement strand
TTTTCTTGTATTAGTCTCATTTCTCTCCCCAATTTTTCCTCCACTTCTCTTATTTGGTTTTCAAAATCCTTCTTAAGTTCCTCTATGGCCTGTAACTAGTCTACATTTTTCTTGGAAGCTTTTGGTGCAGGAGTTCTGACTGTGTTGTCTTCCTCCTGTTCCATGCTTTGATCCTTTTTGTCCCCAAAAAAGGAATCTAAAGTTGGATTGCTGAGCTTTCTTTGCTTCCTTTGCCTGCTCATGTTGCCAGTCAGTTACTTGACTTTTGGGCTCAGTAGAACTCTGCTTTCAGAGGGGAGAACTCTGTCTCAAATCTCTGGGGTTTTCACAGCTGCTGGAGCTCTTGGGAGGCCACAGTCACTGCAGCCCCCACCAGCTTTGGCTCACTGAAAATGCACCTCAGGACCACCACCCAAGATTGCAATACTGATCCAGGCAGCTCAAGGCAAGAGCACTTAGCCTCTGAATGATCATTTGGCCCCCATGCAATCTGCAGGCCACAAGCTCTGAAGCAGCCATGTGGAGGCAGCTGTAGGGCTGCCACTTCAGAATGCTTTTAGCTCTGGAGGCAGTCAGCTGGACCCTCCCCCCCAAATTTAGCCAAGTTCCACTGACCTTTTCTCTTTGTCCTTGGCTCTAATGGGTTGGTAATTCTGAAAACCACCACAGCTGCCAGTGATCCACTCTCCTAAAAGCTCCAGCCAGGACTTCTCCTGGATGGCCTGGGGCTAAAACCACATGGGGCCAGGCTCTGCTCCCAGCACACTGTGATGAGCCCTTTCCATCTGTCTGCCAGGCTGCTTTCAGTGGGAGCCTTGTTTCTCTGTCATTTTATGAATTCTGGAGCTCTAAAATTTGTTTAGAGTCGTATTTTATAGGTATTTGAGGTGTTTGTGGTGGGAGCCACAGAGTTCTTCTGCTTCTATGCTGTCATCTTGACTCCCCCCTCCTAAAGTTATAAGATTTAGAGCTGAAATGTGCCTCAGAAAACATCTAGTCCAAGGGTCTCTGAACTTTATATGATATATGCATATATACACACACATATACATACTATAATATATACATATATAACTTCTTTCCTTTGCAATCCTATATATTGAATTTCATATTTTATATTTACATTTATATATTTTATGTATTTATTTATATATTTATATTTATATATTTTATATATTCTGAGAAGAGGTCCATGGACTCCATCAGAGTGTCTAAGAAGTCCATGGCACCAAAACAGCAACAACCACAACAACGAAGATTATGAATCCCTGGTCTAGTCCAACCCACTAATCTTACATATGAGGAAGCTGAAACTAGAGAGGTGGGGGAGGGGGCTGCCCTCAGCTCACAAAGCAGTTAGGGGCAGAGACAGTCCACAAATATTCATCAATCACTTACTCTGTGCCAGACACTGGACCAGGTGCTGAGGAAACAGGATGCTTGTGGTTCTTTCCTCCTCTTTTTGTGTAGTCTTGTTGTTATTGTTGTTAAATCATGTCCAGTTTTTTTGTGACGCTATTTGGGGGTATCTTGGCAAAAATACCGTAGTGGTTTGCCATTTCCTTCTCCCGTTCATTTTACAGATGAGTAAACTGAGACAAATAGGGTTAAGTGACTTGGGCAGGGTCAACTGTAAGTTGTCTGAGGCCAGATTTGAGCTCAGATCCTCCTGACTCCATGCCCAGCACTCTATCCATTGTGCCACTCAGCTGCCCCGTCTAGTCCTGAGATTCTGACAATTTGACTCATCTTAGGAGTCTCTCTGGTCTGTGTGAAGTTAAATAAGTCCTCAAGTAGAGAGGCTGCTGTCCATGGTAGAAGAGGAAGTCAGAAAAGGTCAATCTACTTTACTGTCTGAGAAGAGCTGGGACAAGCAACCTGGAGGAGGCCATGTGAGAAAGCTTGATTTGAATCAGTTGTTCTCAGCCTTCTTGGTCTGTGTGGTGGAGAATCCACACTGAGGAAGGGAGTAGGTAGGGCACTCCCACAGTCCTAGGCAACAGGAACATCATTATCCCTGGCACTATCCTCTTCATAAAAGGCCTTCTCAGTAGGATCCAGAGTGATAACAAGGGTGGTAAAAACAGAATTTTGCTCCAGAGTGTTGAAATTTAGAAAATTCTAACCATACTTATCCCCCTTCAACACATAGAGACAAGTGAGTTTAGCACCTAGTTAGCAAAAATAATTAAAACAGGAAGCTACCAGATGGTGCATTTCCTCCCCCAAATACCACCTCTCTAGGTGAGTTCTACCCCCAGGCCAGTCTTACTCTGCAATCCCTTCCAGTGGTAGCCTCCCCAGAACTAGTCTTGTTATGTATCAGGGTATCTACCTACAGGGATTGGTGTCTAAAATGTCTGTCTCGTCACCGTGGTTCAGTTATCCCAGCTTCTCCCCAGCTCATGAGATCTTTTGCCCTGAAGTGTAAAGTTTCTTCCTAAAAATCCCCTCACCACTAACTTCTTTTATCAAGCTAATTTAAGGGTGCCCTTTGTGATACTTGCCCTGAGATCCAGAATTGCTATAGATCCTGCAGTAAAGATCTACCTACCCCCTTCAGGTGACTGTCCTTTAAACTAGGGCTCCCCTTCTATCCGTGGTGTCTGTGTGGTGCAGGAGGGAAATCCAGACTTTGAGTCCAAAGGTTTCAGTTCAAGCCTCAGGTCAGATACTTACTAATGGTAGGACTAAAAGTAAATTGAGTTTGTTGACTCATCTATAAAATGGGGATAATGATCCCTGCCTCACCTAACCCAAGGGGTTTCAGTGAAGATCAAATAAGCTAATATTATATAATATGTTTTGCAGCCTTAAAGCAATATACAAATGCCAGCTTTTTTTGTCCAGGTCTCTGATTTCATTTGTGTTGGAAAATCCCAGGTGAGGATCTTTCCTCTACCAAGGCAAATGAAAAACTGTTCTGAGTTATATTCTTAGAAAATTGCCTCAGAGAACAGAGAGGTTAAGTGATACAGCCCAGATGTATCAGTCAATAGCCAATAAGCATTTAGGAAGGGCTTACCCTGTGCCAAGCACTGGGTCTTTAAGCACCTGGTGAAACTGAGGCAAACAGAGTTAAGTGACTTGCCCCATCACATAGCTAGTATCTGAGGCCAAATTTAAACTCAGGTCCTCCTGACTCCAGGCCTCAGTGCTCTATCTACTAAACCACCTAGTTGTCCTAATAACTAGCATTTGTTGATTCCCAAGGTGCAGCTAGATGGCTCAGTAGCTAGACTGCCAGTCCTGGAATCAGGAAAACCCACCGGTCTCTCCAAGTTCAAATCCAGCCTCAGACACTTACTAGTTGTGTTACCCTGGGCAGGTCACTTAACCTTGTTTGCCTCAGTTTCCTCATCTGGAAAACGGGATAGAGAAAGGAATGGCAAACCACTCCAGTATCTTTGCCAAGAAAACCCCAAATGGGGTCACACAGAGTCGTTCATGATTGAAAAGACTGAACTACAACACAATACATACTCACACTGATTGGTATAAGCTGACTTCAGCACACTCCAGACAGTGGAGGAAATGAATATGGACAGCTTTTTCAAGCCATTTGTGTGTGAAAGGAAGGGAAGATGTGTGACAATAGCCTGAGGTTATGGTGGAGTCTTTTGTATATTTGTTGTTTGTTTTTTTCTGGATGGAGAGGACTTGGGTTTGTTTGTAGGCAGCCAGGAAGGAGCTAGTAGTTAGGAAGAGATTAATGATTGCAAGGAGCCAAATGGGGATGGAGGAGGATGGATGATTGTCTGGGCGATCTAGTGGAGAAAATGGAGGGAGATGTAATAGAGGGTACTTTCAGAGGAGTTGGTTTAGGAGCAGCTAGGTAGCAAAATGAATAGAAATAGTCAGAAGGACCTGAGTTCAAACCTAGCCTCAGACACTTGACATTTAACTAGCTGTGTGACCTTGGGCAAGTCACTTAGCCTCAATTGCCTTCTCTCCTCCCTCAAAAAAATTTTGAAAAAAAAGAAGAGTTGGTCTTTGTGCTCAGTCCTCTGAGGGTTGCTAGGTAGTTCTGTGAATGGAGGAAAGGGCCTGGAGTCTGGAAGACCAGACTTCCAGTACAGCTGCAGACACTTTCTAGCTGTATGACCCTGGTCAAATCATTTAACCTTTCTCTGCCTCAGTTTCCTCTGGGTTATCATCTGGATCAAATGAGTTGATATATGTAAAGCTATCTGCAAATCTTAAAGTGCTATATAAATGCTAGCTGTCACCACCACCCCACCATCATCATCATCATCACTTGACCCTGCCCTGACAGGACAAAGCCTCATGGGTTCCAAAAGTACCTGGTCCTTGCAGAAAATAGACAGAGGATCTGTCCTGGGCTAGAACCAAGGGTCCATGAGAGAACAAGTTGAGGGAGAAGTCTATGAGGCATGGATCAGGGAGAGAGTCTGACCAGAAGGGGTCAGTGGTGTAATTAGGGATGAGTCACAACACAGAAGGGGCTGAGACTGGAAGGCAGGGCCCAATGGAGAGGATCATTAGATGGGAAGAGTAGGCCAGGGGAGGTGGACCATAGGCAGGCAGAGCTTTGAGATGCTGGATGGCACCAAGAAAGTCTCCCTTACACTGATCGTGAAACAATCCTCCTCTCCAGTGCCTGTCAGGTACATGAGTGCTTTCCTGTCCCACTGGGTTCCAGCTTCCCCTAAATGAGAGTCTGCTGAACCAATCCTCCCCTCCCTCCTCCCTCTCCCCCTGCAGTCCCCTCAGGGGAAATGGCTGTCTCCGCAGTGGACAGCTTTAAGAAAACTCATTATGGAAAAATCTGGATTTACACAGAAGATAAATTAGGGGGGTGAGTGTTCATTTGCAGAAAGATTCTTCTTGAGAAAAGAATAGGATTCCCAGGAGGGATTCACCAGTACATTTTCCAAGCTTGGAATGCACTCCATCCTCATTTGCTTCCTTCAGAAACTTCCTCTGCCTTCTAGACCCGGCTCAGAAGCCATCTCCTCCTGAGGCCTTCTCTGATCCCCTCCCCTCGTTGTTGGTGCCCTCACTTTCCCCAGGTCAGCCTTGGTCCACTCTGCCCAGTTGCATCTCACAATGTACATGGTAGGCACTTAATAAATATTTATTGAATTGAAATATATTGAATTGAGGTATCAGAAACTGCCTGGTGCAGCAGGATATGAGGAATTAAGCTGGCCAAAGTAACAAAGAGCAGCCAAATGTGAGAAGGGTGATTTTTTTTTACTGTAGTCCATTATAGTAGGCCAGCCAGTGAAGCAGTACAGACCACTGAGTTTAGTACCCACACTCTAAACAGGCTGGCTCTTCGTAGCTCATGAGTGAGAGATTTGAGCAAGCCTAGGGTTCAAGGGTCAAACCAACAAATCCAGTTAATTATCAAAGGTTGCATGAAGGGTGCCATAAGGGAGAAGGTAAGGAGAAATATAGCTCAACTGAGTAGGGCTAATGAAATGGGAAATTGAGCAAGGTCAGGGTAGGACTTATAGGATGGGTCACATCTGAGGCTAGCTGTTGAGTGACAAGGTAGGAGTGTAGCCCTATGATACATCTCACCCATCCCAACATCAGCTTTTCAGAAACATTAGTGTTGTGTAAAATGGGATGTGTCCTTTCATTCAATAGAAGAGAAATGGGAGGAATGAGGATAAAAGAGATTGCAGTAATTTGCCCCAAATCAAGGGCCAAGACAGTTTGTATGTGTCATTAAGACTCAGCTTTCATTAAGAGTTTTCTTCCCCAATAGAATTCTGTCTTCCCAGAGGGATATAGGATGGATGGACTGATGAGAAGTTATCTAAGGAACTCACCAGTCATGCCTCAGAGATAGTGGTGACCTTTCAATTGTCCCTAGACAGGCCACATGGCAAATTGTCTTCCGTTTACACAAACCTCATTTTCTTTGCTGAATAATGAGGCTGTTTAAAGGTATCAATTATTATCCTGCCAATAGCAGAAATGTCAAACTAAGACAAATTCTTGTGTAATTGCTCGTTTTATTAAAAATTAAAGTCACAAGAAAGAACTAACTCATGGCATGTGTCCTGAATGAAGTCACAAAAATGAATAGCAGTAAGAAAGGTAGATATGAATGTGAGAGGACTCTAGGAAAAAATGACTAACCAATGCTGCTTTTTTGCATAAGGGAATCTCTGGTTTCAAAAGTAGCTTACCATGCTTCTTCTCTCTCCACCTTCACAAACTCCCAGCCCTTTTAAATAGAATGCTGGCCGATTTCCATCTCCATCAAGGACTGGGTATTGAGATGGTAACCTACTATATGTCTGTCATACAAGGGATAACTGGATTAAATTCCCAGTTTGGGAGTAGGAAACCAATTTAGCACATTTGAGGGCCATAGAAACTATAGAAGACCACCTGATGAAATCACAGATTCACAGAATTTCAGATCTGAAGGGACCAAAGTGGCCATCTAGTCCAAGTCATCCTTGAAGAGGAATTCCCATTACAATATATCTAACAGGTAGTTATCCAGCTTCTACTTGGAGACCCCTAAAAAGGGTAACCTGATACCTTCTGAAGTAGGCCACTCAGTTCTCAGAAGTTGGACAGCTCCAGTTCCTGGGAAGTTTCTACAGACATCAAGCCTAGACTTGACTTTTTGCAACTTAAGAATCATAGACTTAGGGGCAGCTAGGTGGTGCAGTGAATGGAGCACCGGCCCTGGAGTCAGGAGGACCTGAGTTCAAATTCGATCTCAGACACTTAACACTGACTAGCCATGTGACCATGGGCAAGTCACTAACCCCCAATTGCCCTGCCTTCCCCGCTCCAAAAAGCAAAAAAAAAAAAAAAAAAAATCATAGACTTAGAACTAGAAAGCATATTTGAGGTGATCGGGTCCAAACAGTCTCGTTTTCCATTTGAGAAAACCAAAGTCCAATGAGATTAAGTGACTCGTCCGAAAACACAGCAATAGTACCAAGATTTGAAACCTGAACTTTTGACTCCAAATTCAGTACTCTTTCCACTATACAACACCTGGTTCTGTCCTGTGAGGTTAAACAGAACAAGACCACTGATTCATCTACATGATATACCTCCAAATGCTTGATGACATCTTTCATGTCTCCACTGTGTCTTCTCTTCTCCAGGCTCAATATGGCTGTATCCTTCAAAGGATATTGATATTGCATGAGATCGAAGTCTTCCACTATTCTGGTTACCCTCCTCTATATACTTTCCAAATTATTAATATCCTCCCCAAACTGTGGTCCAAGAGATATAGTCTGACTAGGACAAAGTACTGTGGGGACAATTAGCTCATTGTTTCTTGTAGTTATGCCTCTCAACACAGCCCAAGATCACATTAGCCTTTTTTGGCTCCCATATCACACCGTTGACTCATATTAACCTTGTAAGGTTGGATTAGATGTCCTGAAAGTTTCTTTCTTTCTATAAATCCATACTCCTATAATACACCACAGTCCCCAGATCTTTTTAGACAAGCTGCTGCCTAGCCATGTCTCTCCATTTCATACTTGCAAATTTGATTTTTTTTTAAACTGAAGTGTAAGACTTCCATTCATTCCTATTCAATTTTATCTTATTGTATGCAACTTGAAATGCTGAATACCAAATGAAAGGAAATGGGATTACAGAACAGTGTGCCAGACTTAAGGCTGACATTTGGAAGCAGTGACACTGAATAGGGTGGATTTTAGGACAGATAACCAAAGGATATCTGAGTAGCCTCAGTCCCATAAGTCTGTGAGATCAATCTGTATGCTTCCTAACTACTGTTTTCCTTCCTCAAAGGCAGAGGTGATATATGTATCAGCTAACTTCAATCTTCTCCCCACGGAAGAGCTCAAGGTTCTTTGGATAGCCCATTTTTATTTAACTCTGACATAATGCAGAGAGGGAAATCACAGGGTAGAGAGGTTAGCTGAGCTACCTGGATTCAAATTAAGTTAGTGAAAGATTAAGGTGAGGCTCTAGGTTGAGGGATGCTATCTCATTTTGGACATGCTTGCTCAGATGTCCTCTGAGGCAGTGTCCTAGTTAAAAGTAGGAAAGTGGGGAGCAAGATAGACAGCACTTGTGTGACATTGTCATTTGAAATCATAACAAAAAATTTCATAGTCCCATAGAGCCATTGGGCGAGCTGACCGTTTCCTGACCAAGAGTCAGTGGAGTTGGTTAAAGTATCCTCTTCTTCTCCTCTTTGAAATGTAAATGAACTGAATAACCCTTTTTTGGAAACCCATATTTTCTCATAAAGTAGCCATCAGAGGATGGATGCTGTTGATTTTTAGTGTAGGATACTATATTACCTATGTATGGCTGAAATGCCAGAGTAGCTATGGAAGGCTATTTAAGAATAATTTATTCAGAAGAACAGGTTAGATAATGCAGTAGTATTGGAAGAATCTTAGAATCTAGAGCTAGAAAGGATATTAGAATCCAGCCCTCTCATTTTGGAGAAGAAGAAACTAAGACCCAAGGGGCCAAGTCATTTGTCCCAGGCCACTCAGATAAATAAGTAGCTGGTCCAGAATTCAGGTCTCAGTCTTGCAATTCTAAACCTAGTAAGTATTCTTTGCAATGTGCTGTGATGATTTCTAAAGCCTTTCCAAGCTCTAACATTCTATGGTCTAAGGCGTCTCCCAGTTCTCGTGTTCTTTGTTTCAAGGCTCCTTCTGTGTCTGATATTTTTTTGTTCTAAGGCTTCCTCCAGCTCTGACATTTTTCCATTCCAAGGAGGCTTTTTGGGACATTATCTGTTGTTATTCTGCTCAGACAAATTCATCTAAGGCAAGGATACCCAGCCCAGAGTCAAGGTTGGTCTTAAAGTGTGGGCAACCCAGAACCAGTAGATGACAACAGACCCACTGGATAGAATAAGGGTATGCAGAGTTGAAGAATCAGGGAATTCTTATAATTACCAAACCCATCTTGTGATCCAATAATGCTTTTAGCTTGAGGGCAGTTTGTTATTAAGGGAAAGAACATGGACCTAGAATGAGGAAAACTGCATTAAGTCCTGACTTTGCTACATATAACTTGTGGAACCTTTAGTGAATCATCTCCTCTCTCTGTGTCCCAGTTTGTGTATAAAATGGGAATATTAATAACTTCTCTACCTAAATCATAGGGTGTTAAGCATTGAATGGGATCAGCACAGTGACTGGCATATAGTATTTAATAAATGCTCTGTCTTTCTGTCTCTAATATATATAATTTTCTTTGTAAACTGTGAAACAGTATGGATATGTGAACTCTTATTGGAAAATTCTCTCTCAGGTCTAACTTGCATTCCTCATGCTTCAATCAAAGCCCATTTCCATCTGTGCTGCCATTACTGGTTGGAGAATAGTTATAGTCCTAAGTGATTGTAAGTTTCCCTTTATATTTTGCTAATTCAACAGTCGTTTGTCTGTCAGCTAAGAGCAAAGCCTGGTGGTTGATGTTGGAAGTGCCATAACATTGAAAGACTGAAAAATAAGATGAATCAATGTTCATTTTCCTACATTTCTTCTATGGGGGGGAGGGCAGACTCATAGCACATCATGCCAATGAGAATCTGGCACTTTGCAGAGTGGCTGCCTACAGCTGCTGGGCTCCAAGAAGAGATGGTTTTACCACGTGTTAGGAAGGGGCACCTGCCTGGGAGTGGAGTGGTTTGTTTCATCAGGAGCTCCCCAGTGGATCAGTGAAGACTATGTGGACCCCAGGTGTGTTTCTAGTATACACAAGCAAATTAACACACAGCTTCTATTTGTATGGCCTTCCTTTCCTCACTCAGGGAGGGCTTCTGAAAGCCAAAGCTGTCAGGAAGAAGGTGTCTCAGTATCGTTCCTGCACGTCAGAGCTGCCCAGGCAGCTTTGTTCCACATCAGTGTGCCCAGGATGTTGTCTCTTGCCTGGAGCCACATAATCTGGGAGCATGCCGCTTTTCAGGAGGAATATATTGGAAGCACTTTGGCCTCACACAGAAAAGGTGCAATTACACTGGGAGCTAAGCATGTGTCCTTTAGCCTGAGCTCTTTCTAGCTTTTTCTCAGATCACTGATGGTATCAAGCTAAGAGGAAACGTTCGAAGGAGGAAGCGTCTCAGGAGACCAATGACAGGAGTAGTCAGGGGGATGTTGACCTTATTTCCCAAAGGTCTGAGCTTTAGTGAAGTGCCTTAGGGGGCCAAGCAGAGAAAGACAGAGTGCATTTGTGTTAGGGGATAGGGAGAGGGAAATGTCTTCCTATATATGTTTGTGCGTGTGCAGTTAAGCCATTATGTTTATGTCTAAACACATGTGACTGTGGCTCTGTGTCCTTGTGGTTCTGTCTTTGTACGTGAGTCTTTGCATAGCTCTGTGTGTGTATGCATCTTTGTGTGGTTGTGTCTT